>JAHRHJ020001621.1:0-354427 GCA_019776745.2 Taxus chinensis
TTTGATTTCGGCCTGGTTTTGGGGAAGAGATGGGGTAGAATAGGGAGGTAAAAGAGATGAGAAAGAGAAAACATGATAAAAAGGGTTTGAAGGTGAGTAAGTGTTACCGGGTAGGCAATCAGGGGTTTCACGTATGTTTATATGTATTAAAAACGAAGAAACGAGCAAATTATTGTCGTAGGTGGTTGTTTTAAGGAAGGTGTATAAAAATTTGACAGTGACCGGTAGCGGTTTGGAGAACCGGTATCGGTACGCAACGATACGGTTACTATAACGCTACCGTTTAAAACTGGAGACATTTCCAGAATGTTTGAAAAAGACCCTAACGGGTTGAATGGTTGTTTGTTGTTTGGTGTATGCAGGCAGAGACAGAGGTGAGGATGAATGATAGTGCATGCCAGCGCTGTTGTAGCGAATCTAAGCGGATGTAACACCAGCGGAAGGACATTGATAAATCGTTGGGGTTAAGGGAATCCGTATATTCACGATCGCACGTTAACCATGGTATGTACACAGGCGTTGATTGAAAGAGGGAATACCGAGACAAATACCTTCTATCTGCCAACAGGTGAAATGACAGTACATTGGAAGATGTGTTAGGATTTTGAGACTTCCTATAAGGAGAACCAGTATATCAGGACACTACCTAGCGGAACGGGGAGGCGATAACAGCCAGTATTTGGTCAATAAGCAACGAGATTTGATACAGCGAGGTTATCGTTTACATATGGGGTTAATGTATGGAAGAAAAAAATGCACAGCGCGAAAAGGTTAGAAGGGATAATTAATGTAGAGTAGGGTATTGCATTACCGAGGGCGGAAGGGGGAAGATTTCCAAGGCATTTGATGTGTGTTTATCTGGGAAGATGGTAGAAGGAATGTTACGTGTGCATGGGACCGGCATATTGGCGGAGGTATACAGGGGGTTTCTGGGCTTGTGGGCGAAATCAACAGGACGACACTGGATAGTTCATAAGTATTACACTGTGGGCCTATGAGCACATTGTTTGTGTGCGACCAATAGCCATCCCTCCCGGCAGGAGAGACGGAGTAAGAGTTGGATTCAGACGATGGGGTCCAGACAGACCAAGAGGCGATTCCCAGGCCGTGGACAAGGTGATATGAGTATTAACAGGTGGTATGGGAGAGAGGACGGTTGCGGATATCTGTTGGAGGCCCTAACGGACCCTATATGGTAAATGAGAAATAGCTGAGGAGTTGAGGGTGTAGAGCGATTGACGGTGGAGCGCGGGGCAAGGCAGGGAATATGAAGAGGGATTCCGATAGATCACGTGCGGCGGACAATTTGGATTTGTGCAGGACATACAACAGGCTTAATAGACGCATATATGAGGATCGATGCCGAGGCAGCATCTCACCACCCCGGCCAACACTACCAGAAGGGCCTGAGGAGATAGCACCGATCGCAGGGTTAATGAATGTAGGAATGACAGAGGCCTATAGATTATGGTGGTGCATAACTGCGAGGTGTAACTCGATCGTCCTGACACAGTGGGGGTGATTACAGCAGAGAGGGACGCTGCAAGCGTTGGTTCACGCAGCTCCAAACGCATGGTGAAGATGATACAATGATTTTAGTGGTTGCGGATTCACGGGCGGTGTAGACTAGAGCTGGAGTTCTCCATGCGAGAGGCGTATTCATATGTTACACAGGAGAGAATTGGCAATCAGTGGGCGGTACCACTAGCCGCGGTCCCTTTGATGACAGAGATGTCCCGGCGAGAGGGTTGACGATCACTATCATCACCTAGTTCGGGATGAGGCGTGAGGGTCTGAGTAATGTTAGCAAGGTATAAGAAAAAATAAGGATGCCGGACTTGCGTGTCGTGATCGAGAGATGTTTTGTTTTAAATCTAAATAAAACTGAATCTGTATGTTATTGAGTTACGATAATAATAGATTGTGTGTGTTTTGTTTTGCGTTGTTTTGAAAAAGATAAAGGGACTTTGATTAAATAGAAAGGCACAAAATATTTATATTCCACCACAACAGGATAGGTTATGGTATGGATGGTCGAGCTAACCTTGTGAGACCCCGTGTCCTCCCAGTGCTGCCTACATAGCCCATTGCTCAAAGCAAAGGAGGGGCCTCAGACCGCTGTGTTTCTCCTTATGGATCAGGGAGAGGTTAATTTCAGCAAATTTGGTAGCGGTTTAGTGCAATTGGTCAGTTGGTAAAAAAAAAAAAAAAAATTGATGTTGGTAGGTAATGTTGTTGGTGGCCTGGTAGGATAATGTTGTTTGGTGTAGGTAGGATAATGTTGTTGGTGTAGGTTATAAGTAAGAAAGGTGCAGCATACCCAGTAGGAGGGGAATAATTGTCCCTGATTAAGAATCAAAAAACAATCCTAATCGAGGCAAAGCGAAAGAGTGCTCGTAGGCGAAAAAGAGCTAAAACAAACCACACACGTAGACGAGCCTGAGCCCTAAGTGCCGTGCATAGGAGACAGAAGTCCATAGTTGAAAAGAGTTTGTATGATCAGCAATAGTCCAGGTGTACGTTACGTCCCTTGAGTTGAAAAAACAATGTGAGGTGCTGTTGGATTGATCTAGCTGCGGTACAAGAACTTGTTATACCTGAAGAGAACCTACCACTAAATAGACAAGTCCAATGACCCAAAAGTTCCTTTTGAAGGAGGCTTGTATTTTATTGAATGTAGAACTGATCAGTGCGGGAAGTCTATAAGGGATAATTGATTGTATTATCTTGAGGTCGTCACGAAGCTGATCAATGCGAGAAGTTCTGATAAGCTGACTATGTAGAGCTGGTCCTTCGTGGCGCAGTCTATTATAGTAGGTCAAGATGATTTTTAGTGCATAGCTGTCCTTCATGGGAGCAGTCTATTTATAGTAGCAGTCAATAGTTTGGCATATAGCTGTCCTTCGAGGGCGCAGTCTATATTTAATTTTCGAGACTAGATGTTCTTTGGCGTGATCATCTAGTTTAGTAGGAAGTTTGACTTCAAGAAAATTCCCATAAGAATAACGGCTTATGTAATACTTAAATCATGACTAGACTAAAAAGGGGCAAGGCATTATCAAGAGGTGCGAATGATTTTGATTTTATTTGGAGATATAGAAAATAAAGTGTATGTAGCGGTCAAGAGTCTCCAGGGACGAGCAGTACGTAGATAAGGAGTGATCTAAACACTAGATTCAATAGTAGAATGGTCGAAGATGCAGGCATTAAGGGGTTCATGCTCCGTTTCCATTAAAGCGAAGCTAAACGTAAGTGCCTGATCCATAGTGTGAGTGATTATATAAGGCCCAATCCATTGGGAGCAATTTTCCACGTTTGCTCTTTTCTAGTTTTGGTTACTGTTGATTCTCTTTGAGGACAGAATCACCACCTTAAAGGCACGCTCATGAAGCGCTTAATCATAAGCAACGCTTGATGCGTTTTTTTGATAGTTTGGAGTATCGAGAGCGGTAAGACGTCATTCGTCAGAGCTCCTAATTGGGCTAACCGCTCTTTGCGAAATCATCTTGGTGAGAATATCCTGAAGAGATATTCTAAGGGAGGGTATTTGTATTTGAGAGCAAAACACGCCCTTGCCATATACCAATGAAAAAGGTGTGGCATTAGTGGAGGTACTAATGCATACATAAGCCCAAGGGCAAAGGGAATGTGATCGTGCCAATTTCTTCCAGATTCATTGACGACTTTCATGAGGGAGTTTGGTTAGAGTTTTTATTAGAAGATTCAGCTGCCATTGGCCTGCGTATAGTAAGGCGAGAGAACTAATTTTGATACCAAGTTGTCACAAGGTTCTGGTACACTTTTTTGAAGATTTACCATATCTGTTATTATGTGTGAGGAAATACCAAACGACCTATAATGTGATTGCTGGTTAATGAATTCGACAATTTTTCTTTTTTGATTGAATGAGTGAACGGCCTCCACCCATTTTGTTGTGTAATATCTGTCGCTGTGATTATCCAACGGTGACTTGTGAATAGTCGTGTGAATCTCACCAAAAGGTCTAAACCCCTTGTAGAAGGCCAAGATCTCGGGCGACCTGTAAGTCGGGTGGCTTAGGAGTATGTTTAAGATTGGCATGTTGTTGACACATGACACAAACGCTTAACATATTCGTACATTCGTTATGAGATAGGCCAATATAAACCACGCGCGAAGGATTCGTTTAACCACGGCAAGGCCACTAAAATGTCCACCACAAATCCCATCGTTACTTGTCTGGATGGTATAAGGTGACTCTGCGCCGGTTAGAAGACAACGAAGGAGGATGCCATCAGCCAACGTTTATATAGGAGTCCTCCCAGGCAAACCTAACGCGAAACACTTTTTAAGAAAAGCCGTTTGCCAGTTACTAGTAATCATGTGGAGGACAGAGATTTAAGGTAGTCGCGAATTGGTGCTACCAAGGTAATCCTGCGAATTAGTAGACACAGTATTTCAATGCAAACTACCGGGGTTGAATGGATGGTGCAAGTTGCTGAACCACACCCCATAATTCAGAGTCATTTGTGCTGGCGGGAATCTGCGAGGCTAAGCAAGCCATAGTTCCGCAAATTTGTTAGTGGAGCTGGGAATGGTTTGGATAGAATAGTGAGTAAATAATGCTAAAGTGACTCCACGTGGTGTTTGTCCGTCTGAAGTTCCTCGTTTTTACATTGGTAGATGCCCATAACTTATTGACTACCAAATTGAGAGTCGCCAAAATTTTGATGAGATTTGAATACCTAAGTGTAACGCAACTTGGATCCTAGAACAAGGCTCGTATTCCGCTGTGTTATAGTGCAGGGAAATCAAGCCGGAATGAAGAGGCCTAGTTCATGCATCAAGGAGGGATGAGAACAATGCCGGCTCCTCCGCCGCGCTTGGCCCTTAGATCCTCGAAGGACTGCGTCATTTTATCGACACTTCTCCGAGCGAAATAGTGCGATGAGTTTCCGGGGAGGTAAAATGTAAATTGTTCCCCAGGTAGGGGGCCTCCGCAAGTTGATCTATCAAGAGTTGTCCTTTGATTGATTTCTGTTTGTATAAACTCAAGGTCGAGGTCAGCGAGGAGCATGAGCCATCGAGCGATGCGTTGGTTTAGTTTGTGGTTTGGCGTACCTATAAATGAATGGTCCTGTGTTGTGGACGAAGTTTTGTGATTCGGAGGTAATGTCGGAGTTTGGGGTGGCGACGAAATGATAGGGCCAAGCACAATTTTTCCTACATGTGTATACCTATCTCGTAATCACGAGGTACGACTTATATAGAAACGGCCTGCTCTCTCGGCCGGGTCCGATGGGCGAGCATAGCGCGCTATAGCATGGGTCAGTGACGGAAAGATAAAGGTAGAAAGGACGGTCGTCCGGGTTTGGATAGCCAGTGGCTGCAAGAGATAGGTTTTGAGAGCTCGAAGGCTTGGTGCAACTCCTCACATCCTTGAACGGCAACGTCCTTTTTAGAATGTGATGAAAAAGGTACATCGATCCGAGGTTGGGAAATGAAACGCCGTGGATTGAAGTTGACCCCCTGTAAACTACGCAATTGTTTTAAGGTTTTTTGGGTTGGGGGCATTCTAGGATAGCGGTTTACTTTAGATGGATCGCCTCAATGCACGTAAGAGACGAGAAAGCCCAGAAGTTTCCCCTAAAGGACACCAAAGAACAACATTTCTTGGTTTAAGACGACAGAATATTGTAACAGGCGATCAAAAATAATGGTAAAACACCGAGATGTTCACTTCGATGTTGAGACTCTGCCAAGAAGATCGCATCAACGTAATCTTCTAGGATATGGTGCATAATGTCATGGAAATGTAGGTCTAGCCCCCCCCCCCCCCCTTTTGATAGGTCGCACCAGCATTCTTAAGCCAACGCATTGACACGGTAACAGAAAGTTCCCCAGGAGTTAATGGAAGCAGTTTTTGTGTTGATCGGCAGGGGCAAACCAAAATTTGGTTTGTATCCTGAAAAGCATCCATGAAGAAAGCATTCATGACCCGCAGTGAGATCAACAAGTGATCAATACTTGGGAGGGAAGTCATCCTTAGGGCAAGCGAGGTTAAGATCCCCGGAAATCGTGGCATATCCAGTCCCCCCCGTACGCTTTCGTGACAGTTACGATGTTGGAAACCATTGAGGATAGTCAATCGGCAGGATGAAGGAAACGAAAGGAGTCTTGAGTTCTATCTTTGACTCAAGATAGCATGCGTGGATGCATTTTTCTCATGTCCTGTTTGACTGGTTTGGAATCGGGGTTTAGGGTGAGGTTTCTGGACGGCAATGGTGGATCAATTCCGGGCATGTCAGCGTAAACCATTGAAAGCTGTTTGCGGCACGGAAAGGTAGTAAGTCGCTTGTTCTGATGTGTTAGGGATTGCCAATATTCAACTATGTGAGGATCGTCCTCCGTGTGGATGTTGATTTCTATAGTAGATTTCATTCACATAGTTTGGTTCATTTCAGAATGGTAGGGGCGCGTTGAATATAAGAATCATCCAGCGCCCAGGTAAGTAGTATGGAGTCGTCATCCTGGCATTCAACAACATTAATCAAAGCGAATCTCTTCGATCATGTCGTATACAGAAGGTGGAAGATAATATGTCTCCTCATTATCACGTGATAATGAGAGGCCTATTAAATAGCATTTACGAAAAAAAAAAGTTAGGAGGATCGATTTAGGGTCCATCGATTCTGTGGGAGATGATGGCAAATTGGGTGATGATGTTCTGTAGGGTGACGTCCTCTTCTTCCATGATACATCTGACAGATGTGTCTCCTGCGTAGGTGTTTCGAAAAGACCAAGACCAAGACCACTCGATCATATTGTTTGCGTGTGTGATGGGGATGCGAGTATGTCGGCCTTAGTTCTTCACGGCCAAAACCAAAGCCTTCAACGCACAGCGAGTCAAGAAGGTGAGGGCGAAACGACGATTTGTTCCAAATATTGAAAATCGGATTGGAAGGGAACCACACCAAGAGGGAGTTCCAGGGGTAATGGAGGAGCTTCAACACCCCATATGTCTAGGTTATTGCGACAATTGGTGGTCCATAAGGAGATTATCTCCCCCACGCGACAGTCCTAGTGGGGTTGTGGCATTAATTATCCATTCCGTACTCCTGCGGGGTAGGGAAAGAACTAACGTTATATAGGCGACACTCCCCCAGCGTAAGGCGATGAAAACGTCTACTAATGGGTGTAACATATGAATACGCCCTCTCGCATGGAGAACTCCAGCCTCTAGTCTCGCCGCCCGTGACTCCACAACCAACTACCAATCCTCTTGTCTCATTCACCTGCGTTTGGATCTGCTGAACCAAACGCTGCAGACGATCCCTTTCTGCTATAATCACCGCTATGTCAGGGCGCTCACGTACACCTCGCAGTTTCTGCTACCCACCATAATCTATAGGCCTCTGTCATTCCTGCATCCATTACCCTGCGATCGGCTGCTATCTCCTCAGGCCCTTCTGGAGGGGTTGGCCGGGGGGTGGTGAGAATGCTGCCTCGGCATCGATCCTCATATATGGTCTATAAGCCTGTGGTATGTCCTGCACAAACCCAAATTGTCGCCGCACGCGATCTATAGGAATCCTCTCATATTCACCTGGCCTGTGCCCCGCGATCCACCTCAATCGCTCAACACCTCTCAACTCCTCAGCTATGATTTCGGTTACCATATAGTTTCCGTATGGCCTCCAACAGATATCCGCAACCGTCACTCTCTCCCATACCTGCCTGTAATACTCAATATCACCTGTCACGGCCTGGGATCTGGCCTCTTGTTCTGTCTGGACCCATCGTCTGAATCCCAACCTCTGTACTCCGGTCTCTCCTGCCTGGATGGATCGGCCTATTGGTCGCACACAAACAATGTGCTCATAGGCCCAACAGTGTAATAAGTATGAACTATCCAGTGTCGTTCTGTGATTTCGCCTACAAGCCCATAAACCCCTGTATAGCTCCGCCAAATACGCAGGTGCCCATGCAAAAGTCACATTCCTTTCTATCATCTCCCAGATAACACACATCAATGCCTTTGGAAATCTTCCCCCTTCCGCCCTCGGTAATGCATAATACCCTACTGCTATCATTAATATCACTGCTAACCTTGTCTCCTCAGGGTGTGCTGCATACATTACCCCATATGTAAACGATAAACCTCGCTGTGTCAAATCTCGTGCGTATGGACCAAATACTGCTGTTATCGCTCCCCGTGCCGCGCTAGGTAGTGCCTGATATACTGGCTCTCCTGTAATAGGGAGTCTCAAAATCCGAAACACATCTTCCAATGTTACTGTCATTTCACCTGTTGGCAGATAGAAGGTATTTGTCTCGGGATTCCATCTCTCAATCAGCGCCTGTAACATACCATGGTTTCGTGCGATTCGTGAATAATAACGGATTCCACTTAACCCCAAACGATTTATCAATGTCCATTCCGCTGGTGTTACATCCGCTCGGATTCGCGACAACAGCGCTGGCACGCTATCATTCATCCTCAACCCTGTCTCTGCCTGCATACGCCAAAAACGACAAACAACCATTCAATCCATTAGAGTCTTTTTCAAACATTCTGGAAATTTCTCCAGTAACCGGTACCGGTTATACATAACCGATATCGGTTGAGTAACCGATACCGGTTCTCCCTAACCGCTACCGGTCACTGTCAATTATATTCACCTTCCCTAAAAACAACCACCTACGACAATAATTTGCTCGTTTATTCCTTTTTATACATGCAAACATACCTGAAACCCCTGATTGCCTACCCTGTAACACTTACCTCACCTGCAACCCTTGTTATCATGTTTTCTTTCTCATATCTACCCACCTACTCTCCCCCATCTTATTCACAAAACATGCAGTAGTTAAATCACAAACAAAATGATACCTCTTGGGTTGCAGCAGCTTGAGGTGGCCCTTGTCTTCCCTCCTGTCCTTGCCTGCTGGATGCTTCTCCTCGTTCTGCCATGATCACCACCCTTTTCAACTTTGTCTTTCTACCTTCTGAACCTCGGATCACATTTACTTTCCTTGTCTCTTTTCTCCTTCTCACCCAAATCCCTCATGCAAATCCCTGTCTCAGTCGTCAAAAAGCGTCGCGTTCGCGTATTTAACTTCTTGCATGGCTCTAAAATTAAAACTTAAGTTGCCACCCTAGCTTTTCTATTTTTAGAAAAGCTCATACCTAAATAACCGGTATCGGTTAGTTGACCGGTATCGGTCTATGACTACCGATATCGGTTCCCTAACCGATATCGGTTACACACCTTCCTTTTTGAAACAGGGTTCTTTTCTTCATTTCTCCTCTAAATTTTTGTCGCGCCCGCCTCTTTGCCTGCATAAACAACACAATTTACCACATTTTGTTCATCCACCACACATAGCATTACAATTTCATCAACATCATTTATTTTATAAATAAACAAACCATCAACTACAGATACCAAAAAACTATCACTCTATACATCATTTAGATCCAACTCATCAGTTACATATATCACACTGTCACAAAACCACCAATTTATCACATAACCTGACATTCATATATACGCACAAACAAACAAAAACATCAGCATCATCTATCTATCAACATGTCAATTAAACTCATCACACATTCTATATATTACCAACCATTTATTTCAACACATTTTAAACACAGCATGTGGATCAAAACATCATCTATATATATATATATATATATATATATATATATCCCAGTTTTCAAAAATACAATGTGCCCTACATCGGGGCCTCTGTGATCTCATAATATACCAAAGCCGGCACGCAGGCCGCAATACCTACCAAAAATATCGACTCGGCTCGCAGGCCGGTCTCTCATATCAAAAATATACTCGGCTCGCAGGCCGGTATCAAATGTACAACCCGTACTCGGCTCGCAGGCCGGTATATAATAAATAAATAAATCAAAACAATGAATAAGTGTAGGCACGCAGGCCTCTATCAATACAACCGGTTCGCAGACCGGTGCCCATGTCCCTATACAAAACCATGTCGGGGATCTATCAGCTCTCCCCACCGCCCTCGGCACCTCTCCCCGCTGGTCCCTGTGGTGCCTCTCGCCTCCTGCCCGTCACGGACACGCCAGCTGTAGCTGCCCCTCCCTGAGATCTCTGGCTGTGCGAGGTCTCCGCCCTATGCGCTGCATACGCCTGATACTCAACTCCGCTACTATCAAGAATATCCTGATAATAACGGGCCTCTGCTCTAACCTCCATATAACGATCTCTCGCCACTGAAGGAACTGGGGCTGGTCCCCTGGCACCTAACACCAATATCCCCTGAGCCTGTACCTGCACCTGTGGCTGTGGTGCTGGTGGAGGTGCTGCCTGTGCCTGTACCTGCACCTGTGGCCGTGGTGGTATCTGGGGCTGTGGCTGTGCTGCTGCTGGTACGGCTGCCTGTACCTGTACCTGCACCTGTGGCTGTGCTGCTGGTGGTGGTGCTGCCTGTGCCTGTACCTGAGCCTGGGCTAGCTGCCCCTGTAGGACCCCTATCTGTGCCTGTGCAGCAGCCAACTGTCCCTGTAATAGCTGCACCTGCCCCCGGAGCTGATCTCTCTCTGCAGTAACTGCAGCCAAGTCTGGCTGCGCAGGCGGTACTATCCTCGCTGCTCTCTGCCCAGCCCACCAGACCCTGTATGCTGCCGTGCACCCGGCATCATCCACACCCTCACCTGCTGGTCTCTCCGCTACCCAGTCTGGATCCCAAGGCTGTGGTGCTGGCAGTGGGGCCTCTACATCATCCCTCCTGTACTGAGGGAAGGGAGGTGGCTCGTCCTGTGGCAGCCCCATCTGCCTGCGTACCCTCTCTAAGGGTATCCGCTCGTACTCTCCCGGCCTCCGTCCTGCTATCCAGAATGTATACTGGATCAGGCGCAGCTGTACGCGGGCTCCTCTGCCAGGCTGGTGACCTCTGTAGGGTCTCCATATAATGTCTACTGCTGTAAGGCCCTCTAACATATGTCTATAGTAGGCCACATCCCGACCTGCAACAACTGCTCGTGGCTGGCCCACGATCCCCAACCACCTCTGAAATCCATATCGGTACACGACCTGTGGCCCTGGCTGCTGGGGTAGCCCTACCGGCCTGATGCATACGATGTGCTCGTATGCCCAACAGTGCAACAAAAATGTAGAACAAATACCAAATCGCCTCCTCCGGCGATAGCCCCATAACTCCCTGTATAATTGCACCAGATACACTGGTGCCCATGCAAAACAGGTGTGCTCCTCCACCATCTCCAGTAGCACCCCCATCAATGCCCGTGGGAAGCGGCCTCCCTCTGAATCCGGGAGGGCGAAGCAGGTGATCCCTATCATCATCAACACGGCAAGCCGTGTCTCATGTCTGTGTGCGCGGTACATGTCACCATATCCAATGCTCGCGCTATGATATGTAAGAAGCGCGGCTGCATCCCCAAAAACCTGCAGTATGCTATCCATGGCAGTCTCTGAATCTACCTGGAAAACGGCCTCTCCCTCGATCGGTAGCCGCAGGATGCGATACACATCCTCTAATGTGACCGTCATCTCCCCGGTCGGCAGATGGAACACATTGGCCGCCGGATCCCATCTCTCGATGAGGGCGACCATCAGGCTGTGATCTCTGTCTATCGCTCTGTACCTCTGGACCCCGCCAAGTCCTACCTCGCGCATGATGGCCCAATGCGCCGCAGATATGTGTGGCCTCATCCGACTCAATAGTGGAGGCATCCTATCACGCATCGTCAACTGCTGACGTGCCTGCAAAACCAACCCACATTCTTAGACCCACTCTTTATTATAACACCTACTTTACCATCTAAACCCCCTTTTGTAACACCCAAAATCTAAACCCACACCTCACCTTTCTCCACCCCAAACTCTAAACCCAATCCCATCCCAACCCACCTTCACACCTAGACCCCAAACCCTAAACCCTACCAACTAACTCAACCCACCCCAACCACCTCAACCCAACCCATTCAACCCCCCAACCCACAAAAACCTAAACCCTAAACCCTAAACCCTACACAACTAACTCAACCCACCCCAACCAACTCAACCCAACCCATTCAACCCCCCAACCCACAAAAACCTAGACCCTAAACCCTAAACCCCCAACTAACTCAACCCACCCTCAACCCAACCCATTCCCCACTCCCAACCCCCAACCTCGTCCCTAAAACCTACACCCTAAACCAACCCAATCCAACCCCCACCCTAAACCAAACCAAACCCAACCCAACCCACCCACTCAACCACCCAACCCACAACAATCCCCCACGACCCCCAACCCCACCGATACCGGCCGATGCAAAACCGACACCGGTTTCGATCAAACAGAACCTTACCTTTTTTTTCGACCGATGCCGGTCGCCTAGTGACCGACATCGGTCACTGTCCACTACCCGAGCCGAACCCGCGCACGGCCCCCAAAACTCATTTTTTACCTATTTCTACCCATCTACCCACCCAAAAACCCTAAAATTTTACACACCTAGCCGCCTTAGCCTATCTAACCTATCTACCCTCTCCCTTTCTCAAATTACCTCCATTTACCCATTATTTCCTACAAACTACCAATTCCTACCCAAATCCCAAAAACAACATAACTCAACCAAATCACCAAAATAAAGAGTTTAGAACCTACCGGTACGACGACACGTCGTCGTGGTGGGATGGGTGGTGGCGGTCCAGCTGGTCCAGCCCCTCCAGCTCCTCCTGCCTGTGCCATGGCTCCAATCCTGATCTGCTGGGTCCCCGGCCAATCACCTGCGGCCTCCTCAACTATTCGGGCCCACTATCAACTCTCTCCGCCAATCAAATAGCTCCACCTCACTCAATACCCCTCCAACTCAACTCTCCACGTCAGACAAGTTAATTTGGATTGCAAATAACCAAAGTGACAATGACAGGCCGTATTTTTTCTTTTTATAGGTTTTTCGACCTTAACCGATGTCGGTTTCCTTTTTGCCCTAAAAAACCGGTATCGGTCCCTTAACCGATATCGGTCATGTAGAATCGACATCGGTGTTAATCCCAACTTTCCCCCAATTTTATCTTTTTGCCCCTATTTACCATTTGCCTCTTTTTTAACCACATATCGCCTATATCCACCTTTGCTGAACACCATTTGTTTACCTATTCGGCCCGACCTAAGGCCTCAACCTACCTATTGGCCC
This sequence comes from Taxus chinensis, assembly GCA_019776745.2. Classification (NCBI taxonomy): domain Eukaryota; kingdom Viridiplantae; phylum Streptophyta; class Pinopsida; order Cupressales; family Taxaceae; genus Taxus; species Taxus chinensis. The sequence goes on from JAHRHJ020001621.1 coordinate 13,169, forward strand.
GACCCAAGGCCTCAACCTACCAATTGGCCCGACCTAAGGCCTCAACCTACCAATTGGCCCGACCCAAGGCCGCAACTTACCTATTCGGCCCGACCTAAGGCCTCAACCTACCAATTGGCCCGACCCAAGGCCTCAACCTACCAATTGGCCCGACCTAAGGCCTCAACCTACCAATTGGCCCGACCCAAGGCCGCAACTTACCTATTCGGCCCGACCCAAGGCCTCAACCTACCAATTGGCCCGACCCAATTGGCCCGCCTCAACCTACCATTTGGCCCGACCCAAGGCCGCAACCAAACCATTTGGCCCGACCCAAGGCCGCAACCAAACCATTTGGCCCGACCCAAGGCCGCAACCAACCCATTTGGCCCGACCCAAGGCCGCACCTAACCATTTGGCCCGACTTAAGGCCGCACCAATTAACCATACCATACCCACAATCACCGTTTTAATTTATCCATCCATCATGTAGCTTTTTGTTCAATCGAGCTCACCTGTTCGTGTTTTAGCATGATTAGGGTCCTTGACTTGATCTGTTGACCAACTTTGCCTAGACCTAGACCGTGACGTTTATCTCAACCAAACCAACCATTTGGTACTGCCGAACATGCCTAAACGTTCTTGTACCTTACCTGTTATATACCCTGGAGCTACTTCCTATGCCTTGGATACCAGGATTATATCACCCTTGTTTGGATAAACTATCGACCTTTGCCTATACATCGCTGGTTTGCTCGTCAAATCATGTACCCTAGTCATACTATTGCATTTCAACATGTGTATGCTTCCTTGGACCTACCCCACACCTTACCATTCTCTCAACAACATATACCCTTTATCAACCCTATCCCTGATTTCCCGTTCACCCAATCTGTGATAGATTTGAGGGGGATTACCTATACCCTTAACAGGGGAAACCACTTCATATTATTGTCCGCGCAGCTTTACAAAACAAGCTACACGACAATAAGGGGCTAATGTAGACACCAAATTCGTGTCTTACGATCCCTTGTGACCCACATCTCATCTCGCAACCTAAACTCATCACCTAAACCTTACACAATTATTTATTAATTACCTCATAATTGATAAATCCACATCGCCTTACCCGCCACCTCACTTGCCCACCTCACCATGACTTAGCCCTAACCCTAAACTAACCTAATTAGGACCCATGACTTGGTCTAGACTCACATCCATAACTAATGCCTCCTTACTCGCACCCAAAGCCGACCTTCTAGCCACTTGACCAAGCCCGCAACTGATCTCTCGGGAGAAAAGCAGGGAAGGTGGGCTATTTTACTAAAAATAGCCTACTTTTTCCTAACCGATGCCGGTTCCTACTCGACCGCCGTCGGTTACGTAACCGCCATCGGTTCCCTGTAAATGGGCTCCCCAAACCAAAACAACGGATCGGAATTTCATTTTGGAGATCAGTCGAAGGATTGTTGAATCAAAGGAGAGTCCAAAGCGATTAGCAGAGTCCAGAACTTCACTTGACCAAGCAGAGACGAGTGAAGAAACCAGAAGAGTTGGCAGCCAAGGAGATCAACTGGCATCTTCGTCAAAAACCAGTAAGTTACATCTTGCATGTCCTCCATTATAACATTTCTTATGCTTTTGGAATTACAGTCCTCCCAAATCCGTTTCTGGATCCATTATCCAACGTACCATTGCCTCTAGCTGTCATTCTTTTGTTTCTAACCATCCCGTTCCCCAAAAACTATCCAAAAATCAGCCATTACAAACTCCACAACCAGCCCAGAAGATCCTAGAACCCACCGGTATCGGTTATCAGTAACCGCCATCGGTTATAGGTAACCGGCATCGGTTCCTTTGATCAAAAACCAGGAAAAACAGCCTTTCCCCTACCCAGTTCAGCCAAGCAATTTAATTGATATTTTACAGTATTTTGTGTTAACTCATATCGGCAGGGGAACTGACCACCTTCGAAAGGAAGTTTCATATTTCCTGGGCCCAAGGCAGTTCCCTCATTTACTATCTAATCAAAATCTTGTGGTCTTGTGTTCTTATTTGCAGGTAGTCCTTCCAAGACAAAAAGGAGTTCTTCGCAGTCAGCCTGATCTTTCTCTACGGTACGCGCACATCATCTCGACATTCTACAGGTATTCCTCCTAACCCTAACCTTATCTGTTTCTATAAGGAACGATGGAGCTGCTTGACCTAGAGCAGCTTGTCGCGAAGCTCGCCGAACAGCTCGCTTGGGAGGTCACCGAGCAACTCACCTTTGAGTTCGCATGGGAGCTAGCGGAGCAGCTCCGCTGGGAGCTCTTTGGGGAGCTCACCAAGCAGCTCGACTTGAGCTCGCACGGGAGCTCATCGAGTAACTCGCCTGGAAACTCACCTGGGAGCTTGCCTTTCCAACTCGTCTTGAGCTCGTTAAGGAGCTCACCTTGCCAACTCGCCTCGAGCTCGTTTGGTAGCTCACCTGTAAGCTCGCCTCAGAGGTCAGCTCGCCTGACAGCTCACTTGCCAACTCGTCGGGGAGCTCGCCTGTAAGATTGCCGACAAGCTCACCCTATAGCAACTTGTTGCGGAGCTTGCCTTGGTGCTCTCTGTACAGCTCGCCAAACAGCTTGCCTGGGATCTCATCGAGCAGCTCGCATGGGAGCTCGTGGTGCAGCTCGGCTGAGAGCTCGCCAAACAGCTCCCATGGGAGCTCACCTAAGAGCTCGGCAAGCAGCTCGCCAAGGAGCTCACCGGGCAGCTTGACTTGAGCTTGCCCTGAAACTCACCTGGGAGATTGCCGACAGCTCACATTGCTAGCTCACCGAGTAGCTCGACTTGAGCTCACCCAGGAGCTCATCAAGCAGCTCACCCAGGAGCTCATCAAACAACTCACCCAAAAACTCACATGGGAGCTCGCCTCTCAGCTCACCTTGCCAACTCGCCTTGAGCTCGTCCGGTAGCTCGCCTCGGAGCTCGTCGAGCAGCTCGCCAAGTAGCTCAACTGGGAGCTCACCGAGTAGCTCGCCGATTAGGCTAACTTGAGCTCACGAGCAGCTTGCTAAGTAACATCTAGCCGGGGAGCTCGCTAAGTAGCTCGCTTGGGAGCTCGCCGAACAACTTGCCAAGTAGCTTGCTTGGGAGCTCACCGATCACCTCGACTCGAGCTCACCTGGCAGCTCATCGGGTAACTCGCCTGGGAACTCGCCTTGCCAACTCGCCTTGAGCTCGCCGGGTAGCTCACGTAGCAACTCACTCGGGAGCTCACCTGGAAGCCCGCCCTGCAGCTCGCCTCGGAGCTCACCTTGCCAACTCACCTGTAAGCTCACCTCGGAGTTCGTGGGCGTGCTGCTCGGTGGGCTCGCAACATAGCTCGCCCGGGAGCTCTCACGACAACTTGCCTTGCCAACTCGTCCGGCAGCTCGCCTCGAAGCTTTCCGGGGAGCTCACCTTAGAGCAGCTTGCCAGGGAGCTCGCCTTTGTGCTCGCCGAACAGCTCGCCAAGCAGCTTGCCTGGGAGATCACCGAGCAGCTCGCCTGGGAGCTTACGGAGCATCTCGGTTAGGACAACTAGATGAGTGATAGTAGTGAATGATTCTAGGTCCCTCATTATGGCCTCATAACTTTATATTTATAGGTTTATCTTGGTCTAATTTAATAATTAACCCTAAAAAGGCCAACCAAAATAAAAATAAAGATCTAAAATGACTATAAAGAGCCCAAAAAGTGGTGCAAAAGTGCAAAAAGGATCGGAGCAGGGCAGAGGGCAGCCATGAGAGCACACCGCACAACCAGATTTGGCGGCTGTTATAGCAGAGAGGGACCGTCTCTTGGGCTAGGTGCAGTTATTACAGGGGAAACTTACTGTTGCATAGGCATAGATTGGGGCACTACAGGGGCAGTTGGCCCAAGCACAGGTACAAGCACAGGCATAGGTACAGCCACAGGTACAGACTCAGGCGCAGGTGTAGGTACAGCCTTAGGCACAGGTGCAGGTACAGCCTCAGGCACAGGGCGTACAGGCAGTCAGGGTCCACTTCTATTAGGTGCAGAGCCATGCTTCATTTTTACACTTTATAATTTTGACCCAAAAATCCAAAAATTTCCAAGTTTTCAGCGGCGGCCCGTGTTCCTGCACAGGCTTCAAATGCCCTTTTGTCTGGGCCGCGCGTCAATAGAAGCCATTGACGCGCGTCAAATAATGTTGGGACTTTGAAGATAATGTGAAGTAATAGAATCCATTGAAAGTAATGTGAAAGTCAATGGCTTTTATTATATTATTTAAGCCATTGAAAGTAATTATGTAATAGAAGCCATTGACACGCGTCAAATAATGTATCTATAAATATTGCCTGTGGCTATCTACGTGCATTAATGAGGTCTGTTGATGTGCGTCAATGCATTTTTTTTGACACGTGACATCAAATATCTTGTCACGCGTCTGCAGCCTCTACCCTCTGCTTGCGCATCAAAAAATCTCATTGATGCGTGTAAAAAAAATTGACAACATCCTCATTCACGCACGTCAACAAACATCTTTGACATCGAGCTCAAGGTGACTTGGAAAGGCAAGTTGTCAGGCGAGCTCCCGGGCGAGCTGAAGTCGAGCTGCTCGACGAGCTCCTGGGTGAGCTATTAGCCGAGCTCCCAAGTGAGCTCCCTTGTAGGCTGCTTGGCGAGCTCGAAGGTGAGCTGCTCGGCGATCTCCCAAGCGAGCTACTTGGCGAGTTGTTCGGCGAGCTCCCCGACGAGCTCACAAGCGCGCTCAAGTGGAGCTGCTCTGCGAGCTCCCAACCGAGCTCCCAGGTGAGCTCCCAACCGAGCTGCTCTGTGAGCTCCCAGGTGAGCTGCTCAGCGAGCTCCCAGGCAAGTTGTTCGGCGAGAACCAAGGCGAGTTCCCCGGTAAGCTACTCTAGGGCGAGCTGCTAGATGAGTTGGCAAGGCGAGCTGTCACGCGAGCTCCCAGGCAAGCTACTGAGCGAGCTCTCGAGGGAGGAGTTGGGCAGGGAGCTCCCGAGTGAGTTGTTACGCGAGCTTCCAGGCAAGCTGCTTGATGAACTCCGAGGTGAGCTACCAGACGAGCTCAAGGCGAGTTGGCAAGGTGAGCTCCTTAGTGAGCTCAAGGCGAGTTGGCAAGGCAAGTTGTCAGGCGAGCTCCCGGCTGAGATGAAGTCGAGCTACTCGATGTGCTCCTAGGCGAGCTATTTTTCGAGCTCCCTTGCAGGCTGCTTGGCGAGCTCGAAGGCGAGCTGCTCGGCAAGCTCCCAAGCGAGCTACTTGGCGAGTTGTTCGGCGAGCTCCCCGATGGGCTACTCGACGAGCTCACACACACGAACTCAAGTCGATCTGCTCCGCGAGCTCCCAGGTGAGCTCCCAACCGAGCTGCCCCATAATCTTGTCACAAACTCCATCGTCCTTACTCTCTACTGCCACACCACGCTGACGACCGATTTCTATCCACCAAGCTCCCAACATTCATCGTGTTCACTGAGTTTTTCTTTTGTAACAAGATTATGGGGCAGTTGGTAGGATGTGGGATAGGTAAAGGAGATATTGTAGATGTTTGTTGGGTGGGGTTATTGATGTTGAGGGAGATGAGGTGGTTTAGGTTTGATTGGAGTGGGTAGGATATTTAGAGGACCATAAGAGTGAGAGGAATTTATAGATGTTATAGGGTAAGATAGGTGGGTGTAGATGTGCTTATAGAGTCAGGTTATGATTGGGTGGGTGAGTGAGTATAGAGGGTTAAGGTAGTTATTTTGTAATGGGTAGTCCTGATGGAGTGGGTTGTTTTTACAGGCACGCCAGCAGCTGCCTATGCGAGATCAGATGTTGCCTCTACTAGGGTGGATGCAGCCACATGTGACCGCAGCGCAGTGGGCAGTTATGCGGGAGGTTGGACTCGACAGAGTCCAGAGGTATAGGGCTCTGGATAGGGACCACAGCCTGATGGTTTTCCTCATCAAGAGATGAGATCCGGCAACCAATGGCTTCCATATCCCTACTTGAGAGACGACAGTCACACTAGAGGATGTGTATCACATCCTGAGACTGCCGATCATAGGTGAGGTGGTGTTCCAGGTGGATGCGGATACAACAATGGATAGCATCCTATAGGTATTCAGGGATGCAGTCTCATTAATTACGTACCATAGTGCAAGCATCTGATACGGTGATATGTATAACGCGCATCGATAGAAGACACGGCTTTCTGTGCTGATGATGATTGGTATCACCTGCTTCGCCCTCCCTGACTCAAAGGGAGGATGCTTCCCACAAGCCCTGATGGGAGTGTTACATGAGATGGTGGAGGAGCACACCTGATATGCATGGGCACCGGTGTATCTGGTGCAGCCATAATCTTGACTCTTAATATGTGATGAAAGTTGGGATACGTCGTGCACATTCCAAAAAGTATCCATCGAGAGGAAGTGGATGAATGCTAGGGACTTTTACAATGTTACTTTATGAAGTCACTTAAGTGAATGAGATGAAACACACTGATTACACCCAACGAAGAATTTGAAATGGGGGTAGAAGAAAGAGGGGAAATAAGAAATTCTCCTGAGGATTGATGAAGATCCGCCTTAAATAATTTGAAGATGATGATCACAGCCTCTTCCCTTGTATGATGCATGAATATCTTGGAGTATGGAATGAGTGTTGAGAAAAACATTATGTGTTGGCGTAGTTGGTTCGGTCCCACGAGCTTTTGTTTGCAAACTACAACCTTTGGCAGCCCTACACTGACTCAGACTACACTATTTCTCTCATTTGCAAACAATAGGACAGTGAGAGAACCGGATGGAGATAGAAAACTATGGGAGGCTTTCATAGAGGGCCTTGACATGAAGCTCTTGGACTTAACGAGACATCTCTAGGTGTCACAGATTCCAAGAAATCACCCATCAAAGATATGGCGTGTTTGGGCCTCAAGGCTCTTAAGTGACTACGCTCGGACAGGGTAGCCCGAAAGAATGAGGAGTGTAGGGAACCAAAATGAAGCCTCCACTAGCATTCACCAGGCCACCTTGATGTGTTGGCGTAGTTGGTTTGGTCCCATGAGCTTCCGTTTGCAAACTGCGGCCCTACACTGACTCAGATTGCAATATTTCTCGCGTTTACAAACAATATGACAGCGAGAGAACTAGATGGAGATGGAGAAAACTGAGAGAGGATTTCATAGAGGGCCTTGACAAGGAGCTCTCATATCTAATGAGACATCTCTAGGTGCAAGCCATTATTTTCCGCGTGTCGCAATTGATCAAGTTTACGCGAACATCCTTCAGGCGAATGGTGTTCGCGCGAACCCCTGTGCTTATTCATTGGAGGCGCTGCAGAGGAAATCATTTTCCTCCGCCCGCCTCCTTCACGCAAAGTTTGTGTGACTAACCAGAGCCCACCACACCAGCCGAGAGCCCACCAAACTAGCGAGCCCACCAACGACGAAGCCCAGCAACGACGAGCCCAGGTATGTTAGCAAAATCGTAGCCATTAAAATACCATCTTTTGCAAAACCCTGGCCTATTTTTTTTGGTAAAAAACCCCATTTTTTTCTCGTAGAAATGAATTGAATGTGAAGGTCAACTCTGAAAATACCTGTTGGCCATTTTGTATGCTACATCCTTATTACTTGTAAATGGTCTCTTTGAGAAACTCTGAGGGCAATAGGCAATATTTATACCCTTCCATTATGTACGTCCAATCAGACAATAAAAAGTATTCTTTTACCAGGTTGAGAGAAAAACTTGTTTTTTATAATGGTTTATGGTTGAGGGTTTTACATTGAGGGTTTAGGCCTCATGGTTTATGATTGAGGGTTTAGTAGTATTTGGGATTTAGGGTTTAGGGTTTTAGGGTTTAAGACTAAAAATTTAGGGTTTAGGAGTAATTATAGTTTAAGGGATTAGGGTTTATAGGGTATATGTCTCAGAGTTTAGGGTTTAGGGAATAGGGGTCACGGTTTAGGGTTTATGTGTCAGTGTTCATGGTTGAGGCTTCATGGCTCAGGATTCGAGGTTTGGGGTTATGATTTTAGGGTTTAGGGTTTAGAATTTTTTCTACAACTAACGGTTCAAGGTATAGGGGGTTTAGGGTTTGGGTTTTGGGTTAGGCCTAAGAATTTAGGGTTTAAGGCTTGAGGTTTAGGGTTTTAGTGCTAAGGGCTTAGGGTTTAGGGTTTAGGCTTCAAGGCTTAGGGATCAAGGTTTAGGGTTTATGGTTTACAGATTAAGGTTACGATTTAGGGATTTACGTTTATGGTTTCTGGTTTATTTGTGAGGGCTTAGTGTTTAGGATTCATTGTTAAGGGTTTATGGTTTAGGCATTAGGGTTTTAGGCTTAGTGTTTAGGATGTTGGGGTTTAGGGTTAGATGGTTTTATGACTCAGGTTTCAGGTTTTAGGGTTTAGGGTTCATGATTTTGAAAAAGTCACGATTTCAAAAATATTTTGATTTTGAAACAATTAGGATTTCGAAAAAGTCACGATTTTAAAAAATCTATATTTTCAAAGATTTTGAAAATGGTAAAGTCGTGAATTGAAAAAGTTCACAATTTTTTAAAAACTCGTGATTTTTTAAAAAATTATAATTCTTGAAATGATTTCCTCCACAGCGCCTCCAATGAGTAAGCACAGGGGGTTCACGCGAACACCATTCGCGCGAAGGATGTTTGCATGAACATTCTGTTCGTGTGAACCCGATCAATTGCGACACGCGGCAAATAACGGCTTGCACCTAGAGATGTCTCGTTAGATCTGAGAGATCCTTTTCAATACGGTCCTAACTTGAATTCAAAGTCCCAACATTAACTTGAAGATACATTATTTTGACGCACGTCAATGGCTTCTATTATATTATTTAAGCCATTAGAGAGAGAGAGAGGGAGAGAGAGAGAGAGAGAGAGAGAGAGAGAGGGAGAGAGAGGAGAGAGAGGGAGAGAGAGAGAGAGAGAGAGGGGGGGGAGAGGGGTGAGGGAGGGGGGGAGAGGGAGGGAGGGAGAGGGGGAGAGAGAGGGAGAGAGAGAGAGAGAGAGAGAGAGAGGAGAGGGAGAGAGGGAGAGGGAGGGAGAGAGAGAGAGAGAGAGAGAGAGAGAGAGAGAGAGAGAGAGAGAGAGAGAGAGAGAGAAAATCTCTCTCTCTCTCTCTCTCTCTCTCAAATTGGCAAGGTGGCCACCAAGCAGGAAAGGTATGAATTCAATTGGACCCAGCTGCTCAGGCTATTAAGCAGAGGTAGAGACCAAGCAACCCACATATTGAGCCTCTTATGAAGAAGGAGATAAACAAACTAATAGATGTAAGTATCATATTCTCAATCAAGCATTCAAGTTAGGTTGCAAATATGGTCCTAGTCAGAAAGAAAAATGGAGAAATTAGGTTGTGTGTTGACTTCAGGGATTTGAACAAAGCCTCCCTCAAAGATCACTAGCCACTCCCTTCAATGGAAGAGATCTTGCAAGTGGTGTCTAGATCAGAGAGATTCTATCTATTGGATGGCTACTCAAGATACAATCCGATCATGGTGAAAGAATATGATTAATTCAAAACTGCTTTCACCACCAAATGGGGCACCTATGCATACAAAAAATGCCATTTGGACTATCCAACGCTGGTGCTAGTTTCCAAAGAGCCATGGATATGGCATTCAAAGGGATAATTAACAAGATAGTATTGATCTATCTGGATGATATCACTGTGTTCTCCAAGAATGTAACAAACCACCTTTTCCATCTAAGGCAAGTGTTTCAAAGATGCAGAAGATTTGGGGTATCTTTGAACCCCAAAAAATGCATATTCTTGGCCCATGAGGGTAGGATATTGGGCCACATAGTGTCTAAGGAGGGTCTGACAATTGATCCAGAAAGAGATGAAGCAATAAAAGCACTGTCATTGCTAAGTCACAAGAAGGCTCTTCAAAGCTTCTTGGGGAAGATCAACTTTGTTCGAAGGTTTGTCCCAAACTTTGCTGCTTTGGTTAAGCCAATAACACTAATGCTGAATAAGAGCTTAGCATTCAGATGGACAGTTGAAGGAAAGGAAAGATTTGAATCTATCAAAGAGGCCATATCACATGCCCTAACTCTTGTAAATCCATATTTTTCCAAGGACTTAATATTGTATGCCTTTAGTGGCAGCTATACAATTTCTGCAATTTTGATGCAGTAGAACAAAGAAAGTATAGAACAACCAATTGCTTTCTTCAGCCAGAGTCTGGAAGATTATGAGGTGAGGTATTCCTTCATTGAGAAGCAAGTCCTGGCAGTGATCAGGGGACTGAATAAGTTTAAGCATTTGGTTTCAAACAACAAAATCCAACTATTGGTCTCCCATGCGGGAGTTAAAGAATTCCTTCTCAACAAGGACCTGAATGAGAAGCATGCAGGATGGATCACTCGTGTCATGGAATATGACATTGAGATCAAGGTCACCAAGCTGGTCCATGGGAAGGGGTTATGTGAACCATTAGCCTCAGGTCAACAAGATGAAGCAGACAATGAAAAGGAGGCTATTTTTTTTCTATATAATGATCAAGAAGAAGGGAGATATGATGTACCTGATCCTTGTTGGACCCAAGACATGATGCATTTCCTTCAAATGGGCCTGTGCCCTCATTGGATGAATAAAGAAAAAAGAATACATTTCAGGTTCCAGGCCATCCTGTATGTTCTTCATTGATGGTGTCTTGTTTAAAAGAGACATCAATGGTGTTCTGCTGAGATGCATTGAGACAAATTAGGTGGAGAGAGTGCTACAAGAATTTCATGTTGAAGAAAATGGAGGCCATTTTTCTCCAAGAGTGACACACTCAAAATCATGAAAGCAGGATATTATTGGCCCAAAGTATTCAGTGATTGTTTCACATGGATCAAAAGGTGCAAGAGTTGTGCATTCTTCAAAGGCAAGGAAAAGCTAGCAGCACTTCCATTGCACCCAATCTCATTCAACCAACCTTTCATGCAATGGGGATTGGAATTCATTGGAGTCATCAATCCAAACTCAAGCCAAGGTCACAAATGGATCTTGACAACAACAAATTATTTCACCAAATGGACCGAGGCAGTGGCACTCAAGGAAGAAAATGAGTCTAGTATCCTAGATTTCTATGAAGGGATAGTGACCAGATTTGGAGTGCCAACCACCATCAACTCAGACAATGCATTAGCATTTATAGGTTCCAAGATCATAGGATGGGCTGTCAAGAATGGGACTTATTTGAGCACTTCATCAAACTATTACCCTCAAGGTAATGGCCAGGCTGAGTCCACAAACAAGAACCTGCTAAAGATCATCAGAAGAACTCTTGATGAGAATCAGAGGACCTGGCACACAAAGCTCAAAATGGCCTTATGGGCTGATAGGAAAATGCCCAAAAGATCTACAAGAAGCTCCCCATTCAAGCTTTTCTATGGGAAGGAGGCAGTATTTCCTATATCACTAGATTTTCCAGCATTGGAGCTCCTAAGATAGCTGGAGATGTCTGAATTTGAACCAATGGAGGCCTAGGTATGCAGAGTTGATGGAATTAGAAGAAACCAGAGAGCATGCACTTCAAACAATGGAAAAGGATCAGGCCTCAATTAAAAGATGCTTTGACAAGAAGGCTAGAGCAAGGACCTTTCAGGAAGGAGACCTGGTTTTGAAATGGGATGCAAATCGAGCAAAACCAGGGAGACATTCTAAGTTTGACGCCATCTGGAGTGGCCCCTATATGATAACAAGATGCAAAAGTAGTAATGCTTTCCAATTTTCTACATTGGAGGGTGAAGAGTTGCAGATTCCAGTGAATGGAATCTATCTTAAACACTACTATTAGAAGGAAGGCTCCCACCTTGTACATATTAGCTTAGTTTCTTTTCCTCTAAGTGCTTCTGCACATTGTCTTGTTGTAGTGTAGATTGCTTTTCTCCTAAGTGCTTTGCACACTCTGCATGTTCCATTTGGAGCATGTATGATTTTAATTTTTTGTATATAGTTTTGGTGCTATTGTTGTTGCTCTTGCACAGTCCATTTCAGAAGCCCTGGTCAAATTTTAAAACAATTTTTACTGGTAACAGAAATCTTCAACTCGAGATTTCTTATGGGTTTTGAGAGTGCCATTTAGAGGTCTCATGATTTTCAGAGTTAGATCAAAAATCAGCTCTGGTTATTAGGCTTGACTCCATGCCCAATAGATACGACAAGGCAACTAATTTCTTCATCTAACAAGTAGATGTCCCCATGAGTCACCAAATTGTTATCCATATTTCACCCTAAGCTAAATATTGGATCGAATCACTGCCCCACATAAAAGGAACCCCAGAGAACTCATTTCAATCCTATAAATTGGTTGCAAAAAATATTCAGTGATGAAGTGGTGGAGATGAAGAAAGAGCTCAGAGGATCTTGTACAGAAAGAAACGACTCTGTCGAGGCTTGTTTCTACGCCTTAAATTCATTCTGCAAGTTACAGGTAGAACAATGAAATGAAGGGTTGGACAATGGAATATGCCACAAAGGGCCAAGGAGTAAGAAAGAAAGGAACGATGATGTGAAGATTTCGGACATCCTACTAAGTATCTGAGAAGTTAAGGAACCAAAAACAATAAGTACAGGAGGTAGATCCAGAAAAGGGGAGATGCTACTAACGACGGGCAAAAAAGATTCAAAGTCCAAAGGAAGTGCCGGGCTTGAAACAGTTTAGGGAAGGGTCCAAAAATGAGACTAAGTTGGAAGATTCCACGTAGCAGAAGGAGCCAACAAGTGTCTTAACAACGCTGACGCCTCCAAAGGAAAATTTGGGTTTGGTTTGCAAACAAGCGTTGTGCCTCCACTTGTACCTCAAAGGGGGGTAAGGTTAGTTGAATAGTCAACGCATAAGCGGACCAACGGAGGCTTCCAAGTGTCTTAAGGGCACTTTTTCAAGGGTAAAATGGAGAAAAGGATCACGAGTGAGTGCCAGAGTGACATGTGTCCTAAGGGAAAGTGGGAAGTCAGGGAAAATTTTTATTTTCACCCCTTGTTACCTCAAATGGGAGTAAAAGTTACAAAATGGCCCGTAACTCTGCCCAGGGAAAAAGTTAGCACTTAGACCCGAGTCAAAGCCAAGGCGGGGAGTCGGGGAAAAAGGTGAAAGTTTGCCTTTCGTTCAAAAGGCATAAAGGAAAAAGTTGGAGCGCATCTCCCCAGCCAACCAAAGACTACCACGTGTCCCATATTAAAGAGGGGCCCATTTTTCAAAATGGTTTTCCCGCCCCACTTGTACGGATTCGATACAAACTTCGAATCCCTCAAGGGCATATCTTTCGACTCAGGGCTCGAAATATTGTGAATCTAACACCATTGGAAAGATCTCAGCCTCACCCATGCAATGGAGGTCTGAGACTTTATTTTTGAGGAGGTTAGGTAAAGGAAATGGAGGAAAATGTCTTTGAGCTTTCAATGCAGGATCCACCAGTCTCAACAACCAGATCAGATTCGATCTATTTCCACCATTTCCTCTCCCTCCAAGATGTTGAACCAAGGATCGATGTAGTAAAGATAGATTTGGGGCAAGATTTCATCAGAGGCATTAACAGCGGTGGTTGAGCTACAACCTGTTTTTCCCGCTTCTCTTTCTCTTTCTTCCCTCGGGTCAAATCTATAAAGTCGAGGGCAGGATTCATTGTAAAGGGTTGGATATTCTTCGTTTTTGCAGGCTCCCTTCTCCTTCTAGCAAAGGATTTATGGGGTTCAGGCCTTCCATTAAAATTGTAATATGTTTCTACCTTTCGGCTATTCTGTAATGAACTGTATCAATCTATAGAGCAATAAAATACGTTTGTGATCGATTTTAGATCCTTCTTGTTTCTTTTGCTTCTATCTGGTCTCTCATTACAGATTTGGCTATCTGTGCTTGTTTATTGTATGCATTTTATTGGTTCGTGTCAAAGGTAAACTAAGTGTTTCATCATTCCTTTGGTGCATCACCTCGTAGTTTAGCTTTGTTTTAATTTCTGTATTCCTTTTATCCCTGTCTCCTTGGTAAAGTTTAGATTAGGATTAAGAAATAGATCCTCTATGTAAGTTTCTACGTATGCACCTAAACAGAGGAATAAGGAACCAACCTTCAATCTGGAGAGCTTTCCCATTTTTGTAAGGTCCCACACCTTGGGGAAAGTTCAATGTTATGCAATCACACCAAATGAGCCTACCTTAGAAAAGTAGATCTTTTAGAACTCATTTGGGTGTGCTGTGATTTTGGACTAACAATACCATCCTACAGTGGTGCTCAAATTCGATGAAGCAGTAATGGAAGGAGAGTAAAAACTACACTTGCACTCAATCCCAAGACTCTTTTCTTGGTTATTGAGATCACCCAAAAAACTCGTTCTTGGTGTGAGATTGCTCCAAAAAACTCAGTCTATGTGCTCGTGAGATTGCTCAAAAAACTTCAGGGATTCCCTTGGCGTAAGATCTCCCAAAGAAGGGATCTCACTCTCTAAAGGCAGTGACAATTTTAGCCCAAAAAACTCACCATCAATATGTACATTCAGAAAATGTAGGACACTCTGGATACACTCTTATACATTCCCAAAGTGCAGGACTGAATTCCTTTTACATGTCCTTTTAGGCCTATCTTGTTCACTTATCTTATACATAATGTTACTTAGGATTTCTCATATATGAAACTTTGACTTTCACTATCTCACTCTTGACGATTTTAGAGTTTTGTCTTTAATATGCACTTAAGAAGCAGATCTATAAGCACACCAACATGCATAATGCTTACACACTTTTATTCTGGAATTTGACTTACCATGGTGAGTGGTAATATGAAAGGACCGACATACCATTTTTACATAAGGCCCACATGATTCCATTATATAACAAGTTAGAGATAAAAATTACCATCATGGCAAAAGTAAAAAAGAACCAACATCTACCCATTTTGTAAAGTATTTCGTGGAAGTTAAAAGGTCCAAACTTAAGGCTACATATCAGGAGCATAGGATTAAGGACATTCACCGCTATTAGATCGAGACAACATCAAAGTTCTTTCCCGCCATATTGTCTCAGGGTGTCATATTGATTGGCTCCTGTACCTACTTTCACGGAGATGAGCCTATGTATTGTCAAGTATAATCCTCCCATTTCTTTGTAACGATTAAGGTGCTTGTTCACATGTTGATCAATGACAATCATGGAGCAAATGGCAAGCCAATGTTATCCTACTGTGATAATATTTGCAGTGTAACAGTGTCAACATGATCCTCCATTAACATTCTCAGGAGGCAAAACGTAGAAACTTCCATTACATGCACTTCGGCGAGATGCTTCAGATAGATTCATGTTCAACTTAAACAGCCACAATAGATTCACCCTCCATAGTATGTGAATCCTCAACAATAACAGAAATGGGAGGGTGCCCCCAATTTGAGAGAGAAGGAGCTGGAGCTATACGTTGGATAACCTTGAGTTAGGCAACATGGGAAATACCTCAGTGGGATATTACCTTCAACAAGTAGGAACTAGATTACATCCATGTCTGTGTAACATGGGGAAATGAGGGACCAGACAACATCAGACGACCAAATAGGAGTCTAGTATGTCATATGTCGGCGTTATTAGGAAGTCAAACGAGGAGGGGAAGACCGTAGGCAAGGCGACAACTAATGGAATAGGGTGGGCAAGGTGGCATCCACTAGTGGCCATAACATCAGCTATTTCCACCTTTGGGTCAGCATTAGGCATAGGGTGAAATGTTATCTACTCAGAGTATGGTGGGACACATCCACGAACATGGGGTATGAGGAGGAGTTTATGGCGATCTTTTACCTTGTATTCATGTGAGACTTGTAGGAAAACGAGACATTGACTCTTTGGAGATGGCAATTAACCTGTTTGATATAAAAATTGATAGCTAAGCCTTGGTCCCTGCAATGAGGGCCTTCATCAATACGAGCCTATATTATTTGGGTAGGGGAATCCAAGCTAGATTCAAATGAGGAATTGGCCAAATTTACCTTAATGGGCATCATTAACGGACAACTTTGGCAGTTGAACCATGAAAGAGTTGAGGATCCATCAAGATTATAGATTGCCATACGATATATCCTTCAAGTGTACATAATAGACGCATCTATTTGTTCAACAACTCAAATCTTAAGGTAGTTTTCAGAGAGGTGTGTTCATAGCTTGATAAATACTTATTTACACATGTCCCTTTCCTAATTTTTCCCAAAAAAGTACCCCATTTCAGCTTTTAAAGAACGTTTGAAGTAAGATGTCACCCTCAGTTGGGAGACCTTTCATGGTTAGCAATGATTTTCCTCATAAGTATCTCAGAGGGTTAATCTTCCCAAATAAGCTTCATATTTCTCCGCTTCCAAGACAGATAAAATGGCGTAGCTTTTAAAACTAGTAACAAAATGACGCAAACAAAGCCGTCTCGATTTGTGGATAACATGAGCTAACACGCTATCAATTTCCTGCTCAAATAGTACATATATCCCAAACTTCAGTATCCTTCTTGGTTCATACTGAGCCAATTATTAGGCCCAATCACTCACTAGAGTAGCCCCCCATACTTAACAGCAGATGAAGTGGTATGAAAAATTAAAGTGAAAGAGAAAGAAATGAGAATTCGGGCTTTTTAAAATTTGGAATACCCCCTCCACCACGAGCCAAAGTATACTTTTAATTATTCTGGCCACTTAGGTGAAATTAGTACATCCCTATCTTAAGAAAATGACTGAAGATATGAACACTTGTCTGCCAGCATATGAAATAGGCCATCTGGATGGATTGAAAAATCCCTATCAAATCGTAATGCAAATGTCTAATCCTCGCCGGCGGAGGAGAAGGGATAGTGATAACCATGACCTGTGCAGGATCCACCTCAAATCCTATCCTTGATACAATGAATCCTAGGTAATTTCAAAGATAGTACTCCTCAAGACTACACTTCTCTTAGGGCTATCAGGCGGAACTTGTAGTCTTTTAGAAGAAACTCAGGAAAAATACGCTACAAAATTTCCAAGTGCTATGCCCGATTTTCTAGATTGAAACACCCCTAGTATGGCCATCTAGGTCAATCGACCATAATGTTACAATCCCTATCATAACGTGGCTGATTACTGAATCATCCTCCTGTAGATAAGTAGCGCCTGAAGGATTCAAATATAAGGCTATGATGTTGCATGACTTGGATCAACTTAGAATGTTCCCCAACATGTTATTGAAAGGTTGATCAAATTGAGTTGAATCACTCTTCTGCAATCTTTATCAAATTTTCCAACCTATGGTAGCAAGCTCCATACCTTTAAGGATTGCAAGGGCATCTCATAACTCTATGCATTTGTATCGGCTTTTCATGTGAATGTAATAGGTAGTGGAAATTGCCATCGGTTGGGCCCAGTTTTTCTAATATCTCTGAATTGAGGTACACACTCTACCAGAGATCCAACCGGATTTCATTTGAACAATACTATCAATATTTAGATTTAAGCCACTTTTATTAGAGGATAGGATCCTAAGTGGTATAAGTTCTCACTTCTACAGTCAACTTTGGGAGCTCTGCCTTTACCAATAGAGCGTATTTGGAGATGCTTCAGCCAAGCTTAGATTTTGCATTTATGTTGCTTGGCAGTCTGTATGCACATTCAGATTGTGTGCCACTGAATGTCCCGATCACGTCACTAACAGGTCAACATAAGGACCAATCGAAGGGGACTTTGAGTCATACTCTTTGAAAACTCTCTAATGAATGTTCTTATCGTTCTCAGAGAATCCATAAAGTATGAGGCATAAGGATTTTCCAGGCAAGATTTTCTGCAGGGTGGCAAAATAGAGGTAACTCCATTGTAAAAAACCTTGCGATGTTAGACATCTATGGAAATCTTCCACTGAAATGTTAATTTTTTTAGACTTGAAAACTCCAAACAACATGAGAGAAAGGATCAATGAAGGAGCAAGATTGAGAAAAAGATCTACAAGAGCTGGTTCAAGGACATGATCACACATCTTGCTATGGAAGTAGAATAACTTTTCACGTAGCTTGTTCTGCTTATTTCTCCACAAGAGCCTCAAAGACATTCCCGTCAAACGCACTTCCAAGTTTATTTCCACAAAACCAATCTTTGGAAATTTTTCTGAGGAAACTCACTTTGTGACTAAAGTGTCTGCATAACTCTACCTCCTCTCGAACGTATGGGGTCGGGATAAGCTGAATGGTGAACCCTTGACTTGAAAAATCATTTCTAGAAGTATGAAAAGAGCTAATTCCCAAGAAAAGGGTCTTACCAATAGCACTTTTCGTAACATATAACATGTCAAAAAATAGATGCATTCCCAAATATGATCCCAATTCTACAAACAAGTGATGGTAAACCGAGACATTGCCAAATGTATGGCATCATACTTGTTACCAACTGGTGTTATAATCCCCAAAGCTGTATAAATATGAGTTCCTACCTTAAACGTTTAGCACATAGGAGCTCGTTCAAAGCATAGAATAAGAGATATACATGGAGTACTTTAGCAAATTGCAAAAGCTAAGAAAATCACCGACTATGATAAAACTGTCCCTAAGCCTTAATCTCATAACAATATGGAGATGCAAATGAAACTAACATCCCATATCTAAGCATGCTGTATTGTGTCCAGATGATTACTAAACAATGAGACCTAACTACACACTCTAGGAAGCAATCAAATTGGAAATGTTTGCTACTCCACAAATGGTGAGAAGATCTCTCCAACACGAGAATACAAGGTCATGTTGAATACCATCCTACTATCCATAATGAAGGATTTAGGCAGAGATGAGCATGTGTATCCTTAAAGGAGTTTAGGCTCTTTAACATATGTCTTATATGAGGTTACTATCAAAAGCATGGTGTAAAATATAAATGAATGAGGTGCACTCTTTTTATAGTTTTCCTTTTGGAAAAAATTGTATTTTGGTGCATGTGGGACTAAAAACCCAAATTAGATTAGATTTAATAATCATGATTAACCTTTGCTAATCACAATTAGTGAATTACCAAGTGATTAAGAGGTGTCGAGCCTTAATCAACTGCTTAGGATCAACTAGGAAGCTAGGATAATCTTTTGAAGCTTGTTGAGACGTTGTAGAGGAAAGTGGGGTGATTTTGAGTGGTCATAAGAGGGGTTTGAGCCAATATTAGGGCATATTGACCAAATCAAGGGCAAAATAGGCTTAATTAGCTTATAATCACTAATTGTCCATTTCTAAGAGGATTTTGACTTACGATTCACCATAAAATGGCATCCTGAATGCGAAAGGGGTTACACAATCAACAACGTGGTGTTAACTGGCTGCATTGGTTAGGAATGTTACTTAATTAGTGAAAACCACTAATTATAATGGAATTGGCAAGAATAAGAGTGATTTGAATGCGTTTGGCAATAAGATTGCAAAAGCAGAATATAGGTGTCTACATAGCTTAGTATCTATATTGCAAAATATTGTCAAGAGGTTGATCGTAGGCATGTCTTTATAGGAAAATTCAGAGCTGCGTGAGTATTTGGTAAGGATATTTATATGTTCTTCCACTTCTTTAGGGAAAAGAGTGGAGGAAAGCTTTATAATTTTGGGCTCATATTCTATATCAATGTTAATGTCTATCATGTTTATCATCAAAGATGTGTTTCCTTCCTGAAAATCTTATGGGGGAGGTGAGAGATCAAGTGTTTCATCATCAACTTCATGGACCTCATATTCTTTGGCAAGAGAATTAGAATCATTATTAATTCTTAAATAGGAATATGAATGAGGGATAAGAGAGAAACCTTTCTTATTATGCAACATGGGGAGGTCATCATATGCCTGTAACAAACCTAAGAGTACACCATTTTCAAAAAAAAAACCATAGTAATGGGTTTGTTATCTTTATAATTTTGGTGTTTGGAATATTTTTCACAAAAGATTATATCCTAACAAACACAACAAACTTTTATCATGGTAATCCCTCATGTGGGAAAAATCATAAGGAAGAAGAGGCTATAAAATCAATAAGTTTCTTAATTTCTCTTGCAAGATCATCAATGGAGATGAAGTCAAATAATTTAATGATTTTGTGGAAAACATTTTTGTCCAATTGAATATGTTTGGGTCTAGTCTCGTAAGCTTTAGATACTTGATTAGAAACTACTTATGAACCTTTTATGACCCTGATATTTTGAACATCAATTCTCCTCATGATCAAGAGACCCAAAAGTAAAGCTTAATATTTAACACCATTATTGGTGCATTCAAACTCTAGTTTGAAATAGAAGGGGATGACCTTCCCCTAGTGAGAAGTTAGAACCACCTCAGCACCTGCACTTAAGCAACATTTTGCTCCATCGTAATGGAGCATCCACATATAAGTAGGAAAGAAAGGGTCATTAATTAGGCTCTCATAAAGAACATTTGAGATTTCTTTCATGCATATATAAACAAAATATTTGAGGGGAAGGGATGTAGATCCTTTGGGGGAATAGATCCCAACCCTATGAGGGTCAAATAGGAGATAAATTGGAGATTGAGTTTCTAGGATTTTGATGATTTCACTTATGGCTTTAGTTGGAATTGTTTCCATAGTTGCATCTTCTTCACTAGTCTTTTCAATGGTATTTTCTATGATATTTTATTTGGGTTCGTAAACTGGTTTCTATTTTTCAAGGGTGGCTCTTTGAACCCATTTAGCGATTGTGACGTGATCCTTTAAGGGGAGAGACTTGTTTATTGTATTAGTTGGTAGTTGGTAATCAGTATGGAATCCAAGTTTCTTCTTGAGGTTTTACTGGTGTATGTGAAATGGTTTTGGGCCACCCTAAGTGACGTACACTCTCCCTAAATGTAATAACCTAACCTCCTAAATAATTGTAAAGGGAATGGATTTCATCCTATCGATTCAAGGTTTTCCCAAGATGATGGTGTAGCTTGTATCCTTATGGGTTATGTAGAATTTATTCAACATGGTCCAAATTGACATGAAGAACAATGGTTCTAATGGTAGTGTCTTTGAGAATACTATAACCTCAAAAACAATTTCTAGTTGATGAGTGATTTGTTTCATCATAACCCATTTGTTGAGGATTATAAAGGTACTAGATTTATTACAGCCATAATGTCAATCATGGCCTTCTTGATGTAGTTTTTAAAAACCCCCACACCTATAGATATAATCCAAGATCCCCCCTTAGAGCCATATCAACATAAAAAACTAATTTCTTAGGTCAAATAAATATCCAACATCAATGTATTCGTGCTTAAGATGGTGCATGTCAAAGTCAATGTGATTGACCTAAGCTTCAGGAGGTGAGTAACATTAGTCAAGTGACCAAGACCCAAGGCATCAAGGAGCACTAAATGATGAGAGAGATATTTCCTCAACAAATCTAGAAAATATGTCTAAGAGGTTGTCTTTCAAAGGTCCATTATAAGGTCATATTCCCCAACTAATTTTAGGGGTGTTTAGGTCATCCTTGAGTGATGGTATGGAAGAAAAGGATTTTCATAGTTATTCCCTTCCTTCACTTCCTCCTCAATGTCTAAGTCTCCCACACCTATGATTCTGTTCTTCCCCTTTTGACTTAGGTCAAGTGAAACATCAATGCTCCTAGTAAAGGAATCATCTATATCACGTGTTCCACTCAGTATGGTTTGGTTAACAACTCGATTTTATTGTTTGTTTTGAGGGAAATGGTTAGGAAAAGGGTCGTAATATATACGTAAGTTGGCATTTTGGGTTGTAATAAATCATGTCTGACTATGTTGGGGATTTCCAATAAGACCACCTAAGAACATGTCAATGAACAATTATGGCCAATATTTAATAGTTTTTTAAATAAATTTACTACACTCCCTATAGAGGTGAGTGTCATGATTGATGAACTTATGGAATAAACAATAACGATTGGGTTTGTAATTTCTTGTTCTATGGTTTTGGCCTTGTCCTTAGTTGAATTTTTTGTTGTATTGTTGATGTTAGTTACTAAACAAATAGCTTTGGGTTTTGGTTTTGACCCTAACCTTGAAATGAATTGTGTTTTCATTTTCATTTTGGCACGTGATTATCAGTTGAAATAAACTACATTCGATGAATGTGTGGGGTTAGATTTCCTTTGGTTTCTATCCCATTGTTGATTTATTATTTGGATTCACACAGTTGTTAACGACATTTGTCTTCTTTTATTGATATGTGTATGCATGTTAAAATATAAGCTAAGTTAACCGAATGAACCTAACACCAAGTAGATCCTAACTTAGTTTAATTCAAAAAATACATCATGATAAAGCGGAAAAGAAATCTAGTTAAATCACAAAATATGAATCTATACTAATTGAAAACCTCCTTTGATCTGTTAATGTGATTTGGATGTAGGTATTTCCTTAGTGATTCAAACGTAGACCACGCACAATTAAGGATTTCTCAAGAAATAGGAAGATATCTCATCAATATGGCTTGATTGTCATTTTGATTTTTCTCTTACTACTCTTAACAAGTAAAAGGGGGGGATTCACTTGATTTGACAAGACTTCCAATAACATGAAATGTTCTTCTCAATTATAGTGTCTTGCAAGGACATGGTGTAAGTTATGTAGGGGGTTACTAGGTTTCCTATATAACTTTCGAATTTGGGAGATATTTGTAACCTAGTGACTGTGGGATAAAGTGAATGTAGAATTACAAGAGGATAAATGTGATTAGAAGAGATTAATTAGTGACTAGTAACTCATGTGAGTTTGGGAAGGTTTAATTAATCAATTGGGATTAATTAATAGGCCAAGTTTAACTTATAGAAGCTAATTGGATATGATTTAGATGGAAATCAGTAGAATTGGAAGGGTTTGAGAGGGGGATTTAACCAATAAGAGATTTTATTGATTAAATATGAGATTGTAAGGTTAATTAATTAATCACGGTTAGTTAATTAATTAAAAGAGGATTTTAAACCAACGAATCGACGTTAATTGGCATCCATGATGAGGGAAAAGGCTAGTTAAGTAACAATATTTTGTTAATTGACCGAGAAGATGGGGAATATTAGCTAATTAGCTTAAAATCACTAATTATAACAAAATGATGGAAAGGAAGACAATTAGTGCAATTTTAGGATTAAAATTGCGTAGTCAAAATTAGTTGTCTACAATATGTAATGGTGTCAGTGTTGGCACTGCAGTTGTATTTTAATATTTTAGGACCTTATTTGTTTTAGTTGTTTTGGTTGGTTTGAAACCCTTCATTGTTTTTAGTAGACATAACAAGTTTTTCATTTGACCCATAGGTCTTGATCCCACTATCCATGGTGGTTTGGTAAATCCTCATAGGGCCTTCTAACACTTCTTTGTAGGATTGGAAAGGGAATTTTTAACCTTATTCTCTAATTTCATGGTTAAAAGAGTGAAGAAATAGACCATCTAGCTCTCTTTGGTTCATATGAAGGCGTCTAACAGAGGAATACAGAATTCAACACCATCTTGAAATAAAATAGGTAGCATACTCATTAAGTTCTTGTTTGACATGAAAGAATTATTTTATCCCCAAAAGTAATAGCTTGTTCATGTCAAAATCTTTTATAAATTTAATGATGGGTTGTTTGAATGATTGTATGGAAGCCTCAATAAGATAGGAGTTGCATTTGAGGGCAATGCCCTCAAAGGTTTTTGGAAATATTTTAGGCACTACTAGATCTCGAAGCAACTCTCTAACGGAAAAGGATTGGATATGCACATTAGGGTCCCCTTCTCCTTTAAACTTAGGGATTTCTACTAGCAAACAAGGTAAGATAGCCCTCGAACACTGTGAACAAGGGGTTCCTCAAGGTATTTAGCATAAGTTCCCACAACATTGATCTTCACCAAAGTGGTCTCAAATAATTTAGAGGAGAGGAATTTGAATAAAGAAGGGAAGAATAGACACTAATTGCATGAGGCCCCCTTGATGAGGTGGTGTGTAATAGGTTAGCGTATAGTAATCTCATTAAGTGGACTTGGTATACATGTTAACGTGTGGTGAAAATGTGTTTAGAGATGTCTTAACTGACACATATTTAGGAATAGCATGAGAATAGAGTGTACCAATAGATGCATGATCATGAGTAGCATGGGTAGACATGTTGAGAGTTGCATGACTTGGAGTAACGTGAGAGGGAAAACTTCATATGTTTTCTCATGATTGAAGATAGTGAGAATATGTGTTGATTTGCTTTGGCGAGGTTTGATAAGAAGTCATTGAATTTTGAGTCAATGCATGATTTAGGTTGGTTGAGAATTTATCTTTTGGTATTGTTCCTAATTTTAGGGTTTTAACTAAGGGATGGTTTGGTTACTTTCCAAGTCCCAAATGTGTTCTACCGATGGAGAGATGATTTTTCTCGCATTAGTAGAAGGCTTAAGAACTTCTTTTCTTAACGATTTAAAAGGATCATGACAATGTCCCCTATAAATTGTTCTAGCATGAGTTGTTCCATAGGAATCACCTTAGCTTATTCTAGAAGACTAGAGTTAGAAAGAGAAGAGATTGATTGTATTCTTGCCAATGCATCTTTCATGACCTAAATCCTTTCAATATACCCATCTAATCTTTGTTCATTTTCCAAGTCAATATTTTGTAAGCCGATGTGAGGTTTGATTAAGACCGATGAATGTTTAGCCTCACTAGTAAAGGTCGTGTCATTGGAGTCGTGTTGGTTATGGGAGGTACTAGAAAAACTTGTTAATTGCCTTATGCTTATTTAGATCTAACATGACTTGAGATGTGAGTGTGTGTTGGATACATTATTGTGTGTATTGTGTCCATTGTATTGTTATAATTTTTCCATTGAGGACATGCGAGAGAGGTTTGCCTCAAGCTTGTTCTTGCTCATAGTTCCCTAGCATACCAAGTTGTCCCTCTTGTCCTAGTATAATTTGGGGGGTGTGAATACACCCATAAAATAAAATAGAAAGAAATGAAATATGGATGAAAAAAAAAGAGGATAAGAAGACTTAAGAGTGCAAATCCTTCATGTCATGTTCACTAGAATTATATGCAAGAAATATTGCACATTTATCATTTATAGTTGACTTCCCAAGGTCGGGACAAGACAGCCAAAACAGAGAATTTATAAAAATGAAAAAATGCATTGGTTGTTCCAACCTCTTCCATGGGTTTTGACAACTTCAAAAGGTTTGTTTAGCATTATCAATCAAACAATTATGAGGTTTGGAAGAGGGTAGATCGAAATACAATAACCCTCAACTCTAAATCGATATCCTCGTGGATTAGGTCAATGGTGGCAAGGGAATTACTCTAGGTATCAAATCTCTCTTATGAGATTGTGTGTGACCAGTTATGGTCATAAGTGATACAAGCTCATAGAGAAATATAAAATAGGTCAATTGATGGATATGTAGAGGCTAAGTTTGGGTAGAATAGGTTCCAACTACCTAATGTGTGCATGTCAATTAACTTATGCTAATTAAATGAAAGGGAGAATGTTGAGTAAAGCAACTAATGATTTTAAATTTTTTAAAATAACAATTTAAATCACTAATTACTTTAAAGAAAAATGATTCCTAGACTTTAATTAAATAAATATAATTGAGCTGGATAATGTGCTCAAATAAATAAAAGAACACATAACTAGTTTTTTGAATTTTCACATGAATTTAAGATTAACTGAAATAAAATAACAAGACAAAGGTAACTTGAAGAAAAAATACACAAGGCAAAGTCACTCTCTATTGGAAGTGGGTTTTAAAATAAGAAGCAACTTTTCATAAATTCTTCTAGTGAAGAAAATATTTGAATGAAAACATAACTTCTACTTTTAAAACTAGAAATTACTTTTTATTATTGTTGACCTTTGGCTTGTCAACAAGAATAACATACAAAGGCTTTGTTTCAATCTAAGTAGTCTTCTCCAACAAACTTTTCAAAGCTAGAATAACCAATATGAGCTACAAACCCAATTCCAATTTTCCTTCGAAGTAAAACCAACAAGAGATTTGTTTTTCATAAAAAAGAAGCTATCAAGAATGTTAATGAAACATAATAATGAAGATGTGTTGAAAGAATTGATGACACCAAAAAAGAAGTAGAGTAAAGCATATTATAGAGGCTTTGTTGAACCTTCTGACACTGACCCTTTGTAGAAAAAAGGATAAGCTTATGGCATAAGCTTCCTCTAAATCCCTAGGTTGTGTGTACTATCACTACTAAAGTTAAAAGTAGTGTGTGAAACCTACTCATAAACTCCTAGAAAGCTTCCATTTTAAGTTTTTATGAGTCTAAGCAAACTTCTTTCAAATATTATCATTGAAGAAAATAAAACATAAGCTTTTACAAATAATTTTCCAATAGGATACTCTAAGCAATGCACGAAGAAATTAAAATTAACCACAAACCCGGTTATGTAGTTTGAGACTCGTTATAAGTTTGCTTGGCAGGTTTGTTTTAACTCCTCATATTCAGTTGTCTCCAGATGCAAGTTCCTATGATACAAGATACCAAAGAAGAAGGGTTTGCAAGAAATAGTGCAGCACAACTTAATAAAACTAATTGGTGAATGGAAAATATAGTTCATTAACGTTGGGTAATCACTTGCAGAGAGTGTTAGTTGTCCCTTGTGAAGTTTTTCCACTCTGTTCCATATGCCCAAAAATTGGTTTTTATAATGAGAAGGTGATGGAGAAACAATTACAACTATTTTTGGAATGTTTAATTGAGTGGACGAAACAAATTTATTTAAATTTGTGTCACATGGGCTTGCATTAAAGCATGTCCAAAACCACCTATTTGCACAACCATCAACATGTCTTGATTACAATTTTCCCATGGTTGATGGAAAAAGAAAAAAGGAGTTAAGTGTGGATTTTAAATTATCTTAGTGACTAGAGATCAAAGGGGAGATGGTAAAAAAAGATAAGATAGAATAGGAAAGATTTGAAGTTCTTCTCCAGTTTGGAGGAAGAAGCTCATCATTGATTTTTGTTTTCCAAATTTAAGACCGTGCAGTTTTGAGGTGTGTACAATGCCATACAAAATGGCAATGGAATAGAAGGTAGCAGCTATACAAAAATGTATGCATGAAATAGAAATGCGACTAGATATTCTTTATAATCCCATTTTTATAGTTGAAAAAATTGGAAATGAAGACACCCAACTCTCATAGGCTAGTGTATCTTGAAGCATAGTTGAAATATAAAATTGGGTTGAGTTATGAAATTGAGATGAGTTATCTCACATTATTAAGGGTAGGGCACATCAAAAGAAATAGTTTTCATCATTAATGTCTCTAGTCACAAATTTTACAAATTTGTTCATCCTAAAGGTGTTTTTGGGGTAGTCCAACAACCAAATGCATTATAGAGGTTATCAACCTTAATCTTTATTTTAGCAATATTCATTTATTTAGTTTAACTCACAATGTTTGGAAAATTAGTTTTGATCAATCAAACTAAGATTAAGATTTTACAATATTTCCACATTCTCTTAATTATCATTTTAAATTGTTTCTTAGAACTTTGTAAAGATGTAAGACTCAAGATTGTTAACATTATTAATTAGATTGACATCTTGTACATTTCAATATTGAAACCAAACCCGCCATCTCTACATACTTGGCAATTATTACTCCATAATAAGCAACGAATACAAAATTTCCCTGTGAGTTAAAATTTCATAACCATAAAACTAAATTACTTGCAACAAATCACAATTCTTCCTTATAAAACACAAACTCTTGATAGAGGTTGTTGATTACTTATATTCAAACAAAATATAGCTAAATATACAGAAAATGTGCCTCCATTGTCTTAGCCATCAAACCATTAGGCCAAAAACCTTAATAGTCTTTGCATTAATAACTCTTTGTGACAATTTGATTATGTTGTTTTAATGCTTAAATTGGGTTACTTTATAATTATCTTGATATTTGTATCGTCCAAGCTGATTTTTTGTAGTCACACAAATTAATGCCAAAAAGTCAATGCTGATGTGGATGACTTGTAGACTTCAGCTCATCAATCCCACCTTGATGATAACAAACAGGCTGTAAATTTGACATGTCCGTCAAACAAAAATTTATTGATAGTATTTTTAACCCCATCCCTTTGGAAGATTCGAAATTGTGATCTCTCTTTCAAGAGTACAAATTCTTCACCATTAGGCCATCAAATATAAAATATATTAAACTACAGAAAAAACTATATATAAAACAAGTTCTTCACAAGTCTTTCAAGAGAAGTACATAGAAATGATGGTGAATTTTTTATATATGCCACTAGGAAGGAACAATGATTTCAAAACTGTGCAAGTTCTTTACAGCTAACATTGCAGAAAACGTGTAAATGGAAGTCAAATTTACACCCAAACACCAACATGCTATTGTTTACCTAATGCCGATGTCAGAAAGCTGTTGATTTCAGCAATGTCAAGCAAATGTCAATATTGACAAGATGGTGTTGTAGATTTGTCGACACCAACTTGTTGAAACATACATATGGTATTTTTGCATCTGCAACTGAACCCACTCATATTAGGAATGTCAGCTTGTTTGAAAAACCTCTCAAGACATTCCAATTATGGCTCAAGGGATTTGACAACATACTCGCAAAATGTTTAGCAAACATTTCAGAGATTTTAGTATCGCTTATGTGGGGGATTCAATAGATGGGACGAAAAATAATTTAGTTTATCAGCCACATAATATTCAAAACTAGGCACATGTGATGTAGCCCCTTTCACCTAATGATTATTGAGGTTTCATATACATCCATGATTGATGTGTTTGGAAGAAGGGAATTTGATGCCAATTATTTGTTGGATATTGGTGCTAGATACTTGGAGCAAGGGTAGCACCAGCAATTGTTACCACGGGTAATTTTCTTCCAATTATAAAAAATTTCTAAACATCCACGAACCTCTTGAGGTGGTCGAAATAAGTATACAATTGTTCAGAATTTTACATGCACTTCAGATGAGTAAATGAATAAGTTATATTCTTAGCATTTTCTAAAATTAGTATATAATATAATACTTTAAATAGTATTAAGAACTGTGATCACGACATTGTTATATAATATAATTCATGTCCTACAGTTAGTAGTTAATAGCTGCAAAAGCAACGTTCCATCCAAGAGTTGAAGCCTAAGATTAAAGACTTGTAAGATGCTGTTCACAGGGCTTGCCACCATTAATGCTAAGACTTTAGGCATCAACCCCAAGTTTGCCATGCAAGTAGTTTTGGTAAAACGTGATTAATGTTATCTTCAGTGAGAGGTTCGATGGCAGTACAGTAGAGCTAGCATTGTGTATCTTTCCATTACACAAGCATCATCATATAGTCGCTCCTTTTTTGACAATGATATTACAGAGTGACTGCTACAAACTTCCAAGTAATCGTTACATGGAAATTACATGAAGTAAACTTTGCAAACCTGTATTTTTTTATTATTGATAATTATTACTGATATTTCAGGTTATTGTATTTATACAACATGTATTAAGATGATGTAAGTATTTGAATATCTATATTGCTATGCATTGAAATTCCGAGATTGCTAAAAAATAAAGTATTCCTCGTTGAAAAGGCCGGACTTTGGCAACCTTAACAATGACAACTGACAGCATAAATCATCTTCGCAGGAAAAAAAATGGTATCCCTGATATCCCACGGTTCTGCTAAATTTAGTTTGATATCAGCTACTCATCACATATACCCAAAGAAACATATGGCACAATATAGAAATAGGAGTGCATTAATTATTATGACTGCAAGGAACATGGTCTCTTATATATTCATGTCTGATTCTCATATGGTACACAATAGACTGTACATGATCAACTATATATTCATGTCTGAGTCTCAAATCATACACAGTAGACTTGTTTAAGGAGAATTCCAAATGTATCAACTTAATATGTCTATATGGGAAAAGTAGTGGTAGGTATGATGCTTCACCCAATAATCTATGTATGTAATCTTACGGTTTACCAACCCATCATTAACTCAAAAATCAAGGGTCACAAGTACATCACAAAAACAAATGTCTAATGAAACACTTGATTAACTATAAAATAGAGTAAAACTATGATAAGAATTCAAATCTTTTTAAGCTGCAGTGCTTCGGTACTCAGTTTGTCAATCACAAAGATGAGCTATGGTGATTGGCATTGTGTGACTGCAATTAACTATGCTACAGTATGCATACTGTCATAAGCATCAAAACTTGCCGTGGAACACTTAGGTGCCAAGAACATGGCATTTGTTCTATTAACATCCATTTCAAACCTTTGATTTATTCAACCATAAAAAATGATATAATAGTTTGCTCATAGGACTCCAGAACTGCAAGCTAACTTCATTTGTAAGCTTACCTAGTCCAAAGTTCTATTCAACAGGCCTCATAGGCTATAGCTTACAAAGGTGTGCCATGCTAGCCCACACTTCCCAAGTGGTTCCAGCTGAAGCAATAATTGGAAATAAAAATATCTGTATATATAGACCAGAAACAAAGTTCTTAAGCATTAGAATAAATAAAAACCAATCGTTCATGTTTATATTACACTGACACACTGATGCCCCCGTAGGTGAAGATGCAATTCATACAGATAAAGATTGTACAGAAACATATTTACTACTAAACAAGACAAAATTCAGTGCTGCTAAATTTCTGTCAAAAATATCAAGAACAATATCTGAAGCATCTGACAGATGCCAAAATAATCATATAAATTAATAACGCAGAGGGCTTCACCATCTCCTCTCAAAAATAACTATCGCTTCTGCATTTTCAACATAGGGAAATCAGTTATATACAAGGGACCCTGTGCATGGGGACCTTAGCCCATGCTTTTCCCAAAGTCAATACTGAAAAATCTGCAGAAACTCCACTCAAACTCATGTCATGGTGTCATACAACCAATAATCTCAGGTCCAGATCACAAGTTTAAATATACTCCAACCCAATCAAAGCCCCTTTGGGGACTTTGGACTTAGTAATGTATCAATCCATGCAGCTGTAGAAGTGCGAGTCTCCAAATCAACATTAGAAGTTAGCCCCAATGGTGTGACAGTTACCTGATAGTTAAAGAAACAGAAACTAGCAGTCAGATCAGAGTTTGATAGAGACTCAAATATGAATCCCAAGTAATTGACAAAAAAAAACACAAAATTCAAAACTCACAAAGCCTTCTTCCAAAGTCCCGTAGTCAAGATCATCATCTTTTTCTCCACACTGATTTTCAGATAACTGCAACAAGGTATTGAAGGACAGGCGTGAAAACAAGTACAATATCCCACAAGGATATATAAACGGCAAAGCAGTGTCTGTTATGATGTATTAAGGTCAAATTTCCCATCAATAGTTTAGTAGAAGTTGAAAATATACAGTTTGGTAAACTAGGTAAAAGATTCAGATTACAATATTAAAAAATGCATGGCAAGGAAAACTTGATATTTAATTCATAGGGTAATATGGTAGAAAAACATAATAGGGTGACATAAATTTCACCACATGATCATGCATTTTCTAGATATAAGAGATAAAGGAAACTCTTCCCAAGGGTATTCACATGCCCATCTGTCATTCACAAGTAGTCGCATATGAATTAAATAGTAGTGTTTTGGTCAACACAATATTTGATTTTATCAATTTACATAAAAAAAGTCTCTGATAACAGTCATCATTCATTACTGCAAAATAATTTCCTCTGATTGGAAATTCTGCTTAAGTTAGCTATCCATCCTGGGCATGGATGCGGGTGTTTTTGCCACTTGCATAACTGTGGATATACAACAGGAAGAAAATGTCTTCTTCCTACAAGGTATTCTAAGAGAACAAGATGGGGAGACTCAGAAGGTGGCTTAGAATTATTGACAAGTGTATTCCGAATTTATCCTTTTAAAAGCCAAATAACGGTCAGAAGGTAAAGTGTCACGTATGGAGTCCTAAAACAATTCAAATTACATAATGGGTCTTCTCACTTTTGTGACATTGTAATCTATATATGTATACACATCTATAACCTTAGATAGCAATAAGAGTAGAAGATAGCCATACATCTCTCTCAGGAGTATGCCATGTACAAGATGCATAAATAAATAATTACTTTTATTGTTTTGGGTCATTATCACTCCCTCGATTCATTGCACATTTCTCAATAGCCTTTGCACACACGAACAACACATCTAAATCCACATTTAGGGTGTTGTCCACCGGGTCACCTCTTGGGCTTCAGATTAGTGGTATCAAAGTGGTTCCTCTTGCATGCCCCAGTGAATGTTGTTAGAGTATTTGAGCGTCGTTGTCAAACCACGAGACCCATTATACTATATCCCATGCTGTTTCGAAAAAGTTTTGATGGCAATTGATAGTTCAATGTAAGATGTGATTTGCACTGAATGATTAACAACGCAATCACAAAAGCTCTAATAGAGCAATGGGATTTTTTGTTTAGCTAGTTTACAAAAGTCCTAGAACGGGTGGTTTGATTGACCTCATCATTAGGTAAAGCTTTTGGCGGTCGTGTCATCCCTAGGTTTCAAGTAATTTTAGATGTTTTTATGTTTGATAGAAAAAATTATGTTGATGTAGTAGATAACTGATTAGATTAGTTCGATTCATATTTTTCTATGAATGACTTTTTTGACAAAGAAAAAAATCAAAGTTGCACTTTTGCGAGCCTCTTCACCCATCAAGAAGTGGTGGCAAGTCCATACTCTTTGGGAGGAAGACTATAAAGAAGGAAAGTTTGAACCAACTTGGGATTCATTCCTAGATGCCTCAAAAGATGAATTTTATCTCGAATATGTCTATGAAGATAGCTAGATTCAGTGTATAAGCCTACATTGACGCCTTACATGACCTTTATGCAATACTGGCTTCATTCAAGTCAGAGGAACATAGAGTTCTCAAGTATCACAAGGCCTACAATCATTCATTTAGTCCAAACTGAAACTTGGTAAGGTCAAGATGATGTGAGAAGCTTATTGCTATGCGATAACCATTGAGGAGGAGTCTAAGATGAAGAACAAACAGGACACATTATTTGTGCCAAGGAAGACGCTTCCAACAAGAAACAACCGCCTAGGACATGAAAATGGTGTGACAAGCACCAAAGTAGCAGCCATTCCAATGCATAGTGCTGTCCTTAAATACTTTGTTGACACACACATAAATAGAGCCCTCAGATGAAATCATCGATACAGATCCCAATGTTTTGGTAAACACCGCACAAGCAACCCCAATAGCACATGATGCTGAAGGAGAATGTCTATTCCATTCACAAATGTGGGTGTAAGGGAAACTGATGGACTTTTTGATAGATGGAGACAGCGTGATGAACCTCATCTCTGAAGCAACTGTCAAGCGATTGGATATTCCAACCATGCCTGATCTGTAGCCTTAAAAATTGTGATGTCTTAGTTACTACAACAACAAAGGTATACGCGTCACTCTCCAAAGTTGCTTCTCATATTCTATCTATCATTTCAAAGAAGAGTTAGTTTGTGATTTAGTGCCAATTGATGTTTGTGATGTACTCCTTGGGCATCCATATATGCATAGTCATGAGTGTGTATACAACACCAATCCTTGTAGCGTAGTTGTATCAGTGGGCAGTAAGAGATATCTAATTTCGACGTGATTCCATGCTCAACACATGATGCTCTAACTCCCAAGAAGATTGTGACATACTGCTATGTATATTCTGCATTCAGAACTTTACCTCTTATTGACACACGACCTCCACCAACAAAGACAAATCAGATTCTAGAAAACGATGTATACACAAAAGTGTTTTATGCTAGTGTACAGAGACACTAGAGCACGCCAACTCTTGCAACAATCCAAATGGGTCACGAGGTAATAGTTAGAAGAGAAGGTTCCACACCTTCCTACTCGAGGGAATTGGGACTATTGCTTTACAGGGAGGGGCGATTGATCCAGGAGGAAGTACCAACAATGGTTCGCACAGTACCGCTAAGCCTGTCTTTATAGCTTATGGTTCATACAGTTCTAATTCAATGGACGACGGTACTCTAGAAACTCTTCCACAGGTTAGTGGTACTTCCAAAGCCATTCACTCATCTCTAGTAGATGCCGCATACTCTCCAATAATAGTGTGATGCAATTTGTGCTCAAGGGACTATGGTACTCTAGGACCTCATCTCTAGGTTTGTGGTACCTCCAAGACCATCCATCCGTGTCCAACAAATGCTGCACATGCCCCTGCAGTCTCATGATGCAATCTATGTAGTTTGGCCATGGTGCCACATGAACATGAGCCAAACCTTATGTGGAACATACAATTGGCTTCGGTAGGGTCCCAAAAACCTCCATGCAAAACCGCAATAGCCAACTCATACCGTGCGGTACAATGAGGTGTCGACAGGCCTACTACCTACAAACTTAGTGACACCATCAACGCCATGCCACACCACAGTTCATAGCACTCCCCAAGCCTATTGTTATTTTAGATTGTCTCTCTACAGACCTCATACATGGATTCCTAGTTTGAACTTCTAGAATGACTCTTCTTGCATTCATGACATTGTAATACACACACACACATAAATACATGCATACATATACGTACACTCATCTATGGCCGTAGATAACAAAGTAGAAGATATATGGCCAATCAAAGTAGAAGATATATGGCCAAACATCTTTCTCAAGTGTATGCCATGTACAAGGTGCATAGATAAATAAATACATTTCATGTCCTAGTTGTAATGTCCCCTTTTTCAAATTAGTTCCAATTGAAGACTTCTTGCCATTTTTCATCCCATGGCCAAGAAGAAATTGAACAAAGGAAGTCCCTGGGTTTCATTTCCGTTTTCTTTCATTGCTATTGATGTTTTTCTTTTGTATTTTCCTCCCTAAGGCAGGTCGGTTGAGTTGGAGAGCTCCTACCGTGAGAATAGAATGAATTGAATTGAATTGAAAGATTTTAATGACGTTCACGAGGCCAAGCAACCTATGGGACCCAAAAAAAAACAACCCAGCCAAAACACCAAAGAAACCGGCCCAAAACCGCTACTTTTGCTTTTTCTCGATTTCTTTGCTAATCTTGAGCCTTTTATTATGGATTATAGTCAAGTAATTTACTGCTTTTGCAATCTAATCCTCTTCAAACAGGGTTGTGAGAGCTTCTGTTTTTAAAAATCAACATAGCTACTCCGAATGTCCTCATATGCTACATACTCCATTAGGAAATGCCATTCCGTTTCCACAGAACTTGACCTGCAAAACCGGTAAGCTCTTTCAGACCATTCCTCTTTCACCATTGTCCATCTTCCTGTTTTACATCTGAGATGATGCACGCTAGTTTTCAGTTGGGCAATTAACATTTTAGCTTTCCACTTTATTTCTGCCTCCATATAGTGCTTTCGCTCATGATCACATGTGGGGTTCAAGTTCTTGACATAATATTCTCTTTTTCTTCCCAGTTGTTTCGTCCACATGGCAGATTTGACTTTCTCTTTCACAAATGCTTTTTGATATCCCCATTAGTGGTAGGAATGTCCTACATTCTAATTCCCCAGTTCTTCATCCACTTTCCATTCTGTTTCATCCAAGTGCACTTCTTTCTATTCAACTTTTCTTCCACTGCTATCTTGGGCCATCGGAGACCATCCATGCTTTCCACTTTCTTCAAGTACCCCAAAAATTGAATCAAGGCCGCCGCCTCCATTGGGAAGGCCCCAACTTCAACAAGAATGATCTCGTAAGGAACTGTGGATTTTATTTTGAAGCTACTTGTGATAAAATGTTTTTGTAACCTTTCTATTTGTCTCCATTTCGCCGCCGACGTGCTGCTGCCCCGAACTTCACAACCATATAAAACCACCGAAGAAACAAGCAACCCAAAAAGAGTCAACTAGGTTTTCCAATCCCACAATTTTGCTGATCTGCATCTGTTTTGAAGCATATATAAAGCTTTCCATCCCCCTTGTATCCTCTTAGCTCTGTAGGCCTTCCAACCGAGATTACTATGAAAGTCAAGACCCAAATACATGTAATCATTTACCACTTGCAAGGGACCACCTTCAAACTCAAAATTTATTTGCCTTGGTTTTCTTCTTAAAGTAAAAATCATTATTTTGGCTTTACTCATGTTCACCTGCATCCCCACCTCTTTACAAAATAATTCCAGATCTCTCAAGTGTTCTTGCAATCCATGCCCTGTTTTAGCCATTAGGATAAGGTCATCGGCATAAATCAACAATTTTACCACATAAGAAGCTAGGTAGACTCCACTCCCACCCATCATGTCAATCCATTCATCTAACTTGTCTATGTATAGCCTGAACAAAGTGGGAGAAAGAGGACATCCTTGCTTGACCTCGACCCCGATGTCACTCCCAAAGCTCTCGGATAAGCCATCCTTCGTTCTTATTTTGGCTTTAAAGCGAGCTCTTAAGAGGTCGGTCTAGGTGTAATTCACCCCTTAGACCTTTGATGCCACCAAAGGGGTATAAGAGGAGTCACATAGGCTCATTTGGATCATCATGAAATATCCCTAGTGGGATACCACTTAAAAATGCACAAAATATTGAAAACTTGCAATCAAATAAAATACTGATTTATGCAGATTTTTATAGTAAGGACAACAAACTAAATAAAATCAATCTCCTAAGATATCCACTCAAATCACTTGAAAATTTAAAGAGAGCTTGATGTTATTATAGAGGACATAATAAAACTGTTTTTAAGAATTTTACACAAATCAAACCGTTGCCAGAAAATTACAGAATGCCCTAGGTGGCTGGAAACTTCAGAGGTTCGTGACCCTCTGAATACAAGAGCAGTAATAAGGGTCTTTGGAAATAACATTAACATATATATGCAGTAATAGTTCCACCTTCAGATCTGAAAACTGCCGACTAGAAAACCCCAAACAAAGGCTGCAAGTCGCCTTGCTTGGAATGTGGTCGGAAAATGATGGAGGTTTGCGCCTTCAACGAACTGCCACGCCCAACCCAAATGGCTGCTGTGAATTTGATCTGGAGCCCCTCTTCTTATCTTCCCCAAATGCCCCCAAGACCCTCAAGATCCTTCCTCTGAAACCTCTGTTAACGTCTTTGCCACACAGCCCTAAAAGCGGCTCCAAAATGACAGACTAGGGTAGATCTCTCACTACCGAAGAATGCCCTGCTAGCTAGGGACGAGTCTCTCACCACCGAAGCTAGGGTCCCTGTGGGATTTGACTCCATAAGCTGTAGATGCGCAAAAGCAGCAGCTGCACGAGAAGGGGTCAATAAAAATGTATGCGAAAAGTTTTCTTTCCTTTCTCACCCCTCCTTATATACTTCCCACGTAAAAAGAGCTCCAATAGACCCTAGACGCATTTCTTTCCATGGAGGGGTCAATAAAATAAAAGTAACTATAGTTACTTTTTTTCCTTTTTGTGTCACCATGTCCAAAAGTGACCCCCAAACACAAAACTAGGATATTAAAACCACAGAGCTTCTTCCCAAAAGCTTCTAGCGTCCACAGCCCCCTGGGTCTGACCACGTTTTGGACTCAACTTGGCCGTTGGGCCATTTGGCATAGGAAAAAGGGGACATTACAGATTTGGACTTTAACTTGCATTTTTGGGATTTTTGCCACAAAATTTGAGTATAATAAAGCACCAAACCTTGACCTAGAGCACCTTCAAGTTCTGTGTATTGACGAATTTTGACCTGCACTGGGTTCTAATTTCAAGACAATGCTCATTCAGGTAGGGTAAACCCTTTTGCCAGGTATGCAGAAGTGAGACTATTGGGCCTTTACTATTCACAAGTCTGGGGTGATTCCTCCTGAAATTTGGAATGTTACCTGGATTGACGAGATCACTTGCAAGTGACCACCACGTAGCCACCCTAAAGGGATTGCAAACTGTGGTGGCGGCTCAGCAAGCATCTGTAATAGCTAGGTTAGTAACGTAAACAAATGAAGAAGCAGGTGGGTGCGTTTGAGCCCTGAGCCTCACCCGCTCAAAATCAAAAATAATAATAATAAACACTTAAAATTATAGATTCCTATCTTGACACAAAATTATATAACCAGATCAAGAAAATTTCTAGTTAAGGTTTAACTTTAATTATATTCCAATACTTTTTTAGGGTAAGTTTGAGAGGAATGATACAAATTATTTTTCCCAAGACACATTTGATGATTAATACTGTAATATTTTTAGTCTACTCATTCATGTCTTGTTTTGGGAGAAACTATGATGATTGTACGTGTGGCTGTGAGTTTGGATCAATAGTTAGACATATACAACTTTTCATTATTACATGCATGTTTCTTCATAAGTTAATTATAAATCATTCAGAAAATATCCCACAGCAAGATATTAAATCAGAATGCTGTTGCAAATGAAACCATTTTAGTGGGCTCAATGCTAGTCACATTCTAGACTGCCCGGAAGGCCTGATACGTACCAGGGTATATGGGTACGTGCTGTGGGTACGTACCCACAGCGTACCCACATGGTTTTTTTTTTTAAGTGCAAAAAAATAAATAAAACTTGAGGGCTTTGACTGGAATTGAACCTTGGAAAGTTCGTGTGAGATTCAATATTGCCAATAGGCTCCGAAGGGTCAAGAGAGATGAAAAGGACTTCATTTGGTTGACTTACTATTTGGGGGCTTTCTTGTTGCTCCTCATGGGTCCTTTATTCTTCAGTCAATTTGGAAGGCATGGGAACAAGTGAAGCACTTGGTGGTTGGGCAGCCTATCTTCTCTTCCTTTGACACTAGGTGCCAAGCCTACAAATCGATTTTGTTGAATCTGAAATATAATGACAAGATCCTTGCCTTGACAAGAGGCTGCTCTGCCCTCCTTTGGTTTGAGAAAGGAATTAAAATATTTCATGACTTGTACAGATTTGGGAAGTGGATGGAATGGACAGACCTTAAAGCTTTCTATAAGCTTCCTCAATCTCAGTTCAGAATGTATACAATGCTCAGAAATGCTTTCACAGCTCCCTCTACTGGACTAATTATGGAGGATGAGAATGACTTTTGGGATACTATGAGGTGGCTCAAAGGGCCCCTTCTCCAAGAGGCTACCTCCAAACAACTCTATGAAAAGATTGCCTTCTCCCCAAACCTTTCCCTGGGCCTTAACAATAAGTGGAATGTTTGTGAGCCCATTAGTAGATGGACTCATAGATTTAATGTTTTTTGGTTTTCTTGTATTCAGTCAAAGAAATCTTGCTTTAGATGGCTTCTGATTCATAATAAGCTTGTTGTTGGCTTCTAATATTTTATAGGTTGTTGAGACTATAAGCTTGTTGTTTTCTTTAAATTTTTATATATATTTATATTTTTTACTTTTTAAAAATATATTGTACGAACGTACCCACAGCGTACCGTACCCGAGGTTTTTTAAAAATTTGCCATTTCAGCGTACCGTACCCTGTGCCCATATCCATACCCGTACCAAAACAGTCTTAAACAATATATTATAAAAAATTTAGTATACATAAAAATGCATAATACTCATTTTTAGTCCACAAAAGATAAATGCATAATACTCATGTTTAGTCCACACAAAATATAAAACACTTCGAAAATGTAGTATTTAGTATTCACAAGAGTTCAAAAGGTTGAACACACGCTTACAATTTCACATGTTTATGTGACATCATGTTTTATAGGTTGAAACTTCAAAATGTAAATGCAAGAATAGTTCACATGATATTAATCTAGAATAAATCATCTAGATTCTTCTCATAGTCAATATCATCAGTAGCACCATGAACGCCATTCCCACTATCTCCACTCTCCACACCCTGTGTAGAACTCCCTTGATTGTTGTCATCAACACCAAGTTAGGGCTAGGTTAAATCCTTTAGGGTGTTTGTTTTTTTTGTTTGTGTTCTTTTTTTTTGTGAATAGATGCTGCTAGAAATGGCCGAGAAACACATAGGCACGAGCCAAGCCGTTTCCAAGATGCTTTGATTATACAAATTACCACTCCTAATAAGGAGTCTTACCTTATCTCTCCAACTCACACATCCTAAACTAAAGGTGAGTTGTTAGTACAACTCACAACACATGCTAAGACTACTGATAGCACCCATTTAGACTTAATACTAACATGATTATGATTAATACATCAAAAATATGATATAGTAACCAACA
This sequence comes from Taxus chinensis, assembly GCA_019776745.2. Lineage (NCBI taxonomy): Eukaryota > Viridiplantae > Streptophyta > Pinopsida > Cupressales > Taxaceae > Taxus > Taxus chinensis. The sequence goes on from JAHRHJ020001621.1 coordinate 53,229, forward strand.
CTAACTGAAGATATTTCCAACATTCCCCTCTTACTACAGACATAGTTTACAGGGAAAGGAATGGTGCTGCAAAAGAGCAGGGACATACTTCAGATTCTCAATTAACATCAACGGGTGTGAACATATCGCCAATCCAGCAGGGGTAGTAGAAGTGGTCTCACTACAATTCTGATCAGGGATAGGGACACACATCTATCTGAGATCATACAAACAAATGTGGATAGGGACAAACATACTCTCATGTTTTCAAAACCATTGACACAATGTTCACAGAACTATCAATTGCACTAGGCCCGACTAGGGGCATACTCTCAACACAAATGTAGCATGGGCCTCTGCTCTTTCTTTTGTTCTACACCTTTGGTTGGTTGGGGCTCACCGAGCAGGGACTGATCAAATAGTGGGATTAAGATTTCACTATGCCTTCATTGGGAGTTGTACACCTCACTAATTAATGCAAGTAGCTGCTGCAATTGATCAATTTCACTTGATCGCGAATAGCAGAATGATCACCACTGTCATTGGTCATTTCTTGGATTTAGTCGATTTGGCATATCAGTTTTGATATGTATGTAGAAACAAATTTGTCCCACAAAATGGACATGCATTTTCATGGACATCGGGTTATCCTGAAAATGCGTCCTTTACTGAGAGATATTTGACTTTGACATACAAGACGACTCTATCCTGACTAACAAGACTTTATCGACTATTGAGCAAATGGATTCGGTCAAAAAGATGACCAACGCCAAGCTACAACACCACCCTACCAGTTTCTATTGCAAGTTTACAAGGTATATGGATCATTGATTCAAAAATCGCGATTTATTGCTGATAAACCGCCAAGTGCATAGAAAACAATTTAATCTTTAAAAAAATCGTGATTTGTGTGTTGGCGATTGATCGGCGATCAATGGCGATTTTTATTGAAAATGTGAAAAATGGACCCAAAAATCGTGGAAAATTGCAGGTTTAATTCAATACGTGAAAACTGTGCGAAAAAAAATTGCCCTTTTCCATGCGTTTCGAGGTCATTTTTTTCTTTTTTTGATTCAAAGCTCCGCCGAGTCATTTTGCGTGAGCACCTAGGGTTTTTTGACTGGACGAGCAAGTTCAAACTTTGAATACGTTTTCAGTTTTCATGTTTTTAGTTTCACGTTTTGCTAGGGTTACTGTCATTTGGGCGGGATGTATTATTGCATCTTGACATCTTGTCATGTTGAATTATTTGTCAGCTAGCTGCTCTGTGTTTGTAGGGCTGTTTGTGTAGGAAATGGTAGCATATCATTGGTTTAAACTGTGTTCAAGAAGTCGAAGGGTAAACTAAATGCTAAATGGCTAAATTTCAGAGAAGTCGAGTGGAGTTAAATGGTAAACTGTAAACTAAACTCAAAATTTGCATGTACAGTCTCGAATCTTGAAATGTTTCAAAACTTTACACAAATCATTTTAATGATATTGAACAAATCAGAAAATGATATTTTCAACACTCTTAGTCTTTGAAGTAATGTTGAACAAATCATTTTAATGATATTGTTGACAATCATAGTCAAAACAATATCATGTCAACAATATCATTAAAATGATTTGTTCAACATTACTTCAAAGCAGACTATAAGAGCTGGTAATTTTCTTCCAGATGTATTCACATGCAGTTCAACTTGGCCAGCCCTCAAAGCATATTCATATGTTTTGACATTAAGATGACTTATGCAAACATTACCACTAGCATTTAGCATTTAAAAATTTACCCACTTGACTTCTCTGAAAGACTGAAACTAACTGATTTCTAATACAGTACACAAAACAGCCCTGCAGAGCAGTGAGCACTTTAGCTGACAAATAATTCAACATGACAAGATACAATAATACATCCCGCCCAAATGACAAGTACAACTTGACACATTGCAATGCATTATGGTACTGCTTGGAGCCTTGGATTAATCATATTATGAGTTGTTTTTTGTGGTTATTTAGCTTATTTTGTTGCATATGTGGTTAATTCTTATTTATTTAGTTGTTTCATGCAATTTGATTTTTCTAAGACTTGTAAAACTAAGACAAAAAACTTTTGTGTTGTTTTTTAGAATGGCGTCAGCATCCGGTTCAGGTTCAGCTGCTCTTAGTAAGCCTAACTCAAAAGACCCCTCTTGGAAGCATTGTGAACGAGCAGAAGGCAATTGTGTTGTATGCAATTATTGTGGAATGAAGATGAGTGGAGGTGTCTATCGCCTTAAGTTCCACATTGCACGGATACCAGGGAATGAAGTGACAGTGTGCACACAAGCACCGCCTGAGGCTCAAAGAGAGTTGTCTGCTTTCCTTGCAGCTTATGCAGAGAAAAAAAAAAAAAGTTGATGCACTTGCAGCCCTAGTGAATAGAAGGGCAGGAAGGGAAGATTTTGACATTGAGGGCTCTTCTATTGCCTCAATTCCAGGGGGTCGGACATTGGGACGGGGCTCATCCACTGAAAGTAGTTCAGCTGCGTTTTTTATCCCTCGAAATAGTCCCGGGTCACAACCTTCACTCGAAGGTACCACTTGGAATAAAGAAATGCACAATGAAGCAAGAATAGCTGCAGCAAACTTTTGGTACTACAACAACATTCCTTTCAATGTGGCGAAAAGTCCATATTGGGAGAATTTGGTCACTGCATTGACTGTTGTCGGGAAGGGGTTCAAGGCTCCTACACCCCATGATTTGAGTGGCCCATTGTTGGAGGATTTTGTCATGCATACCAAAACTCTTGTAGAAGAGCAAAAGAAGGTATGGCAAAAAAAGGCTGCACCATTTTGTCTGATGGGTGGACGGATGGAAAAAACCGCACATTGATTAACTTCCTAGTGGCTTCAAGTGGGCAGTTGGTCTTCTTGAAGTCAATTGATGCCTCCCACCAAGTGAAAACTGCAAGCACTTTGTGTGATATGTTAGATGAGGTGGTGAAGGAGGTGGGCGTGGAGAATGTCGTCCAAGTTGTGACAGACAACGCGGCAGCATATGTAGCAGCAGGGAGACTTCTTGAGGAGAGGCACCCTACACTTTTTTGGACCCCTTGTGCAGCCCATTGCTTGGATCTCTTATTGGAGGACATGGGCAAACTCTCATGGGTGAAAAATGTGGTTGAAGATGCAAGAAATATTACCAAGTTCATCTACAATCACACTTGGGTGCTAAACTTGATGAGAGAGCACACCAATGGAAAGGAGCTTGTGCGATCGGGGGTCACACGATTTGCCACAAACTTCATTACATTGCAGAGCATTGCAGCCTCACTAACATCCCTTAAGCAGATGTTTGTGAGCACACGATGGTTGGAGTCTCCCTATGCTAGAAAGGTCGAAGGGGAAAGGGTCGTGAAGACCATTTTCGATGATATGTTTGCAAAACAAATGGAAGAAATCATGAAGGTAACCTAAACTTAAATATTTGTTTATTTATCATTTATTTATTATATATTTTTTATTAATTTTGATTATAAATTTATGTATTGTTTTTTAGGTGTCAGAGCCTTTGGTTCGAGTTCTACGAATGGTGGATGGGGAGAAAAACCCAATGGGTTATTTGTATGAGGCTATGGACGTGGCCAAGGAAGCCATAGCTAAATATTATGGGCAAAATCAGCGAAAATATGAACCCATTTGGCGCATAATTGATCGGAGATGGAACAAGACACTCCATCGACATATACATGCAGCAGCGTACTACCTAAATCCAAAGTTTTTCTATTCCCCATCATTTAAGGCTGATGAGGAGGTTATGGATGGCCTTAATACATGCATAGAGAGGATGGTATCTGATGAAGATATTAGAGATGCAATTGTTGACGAGCTGCAAATTTACAAGACTGCAGAGGGGAGGCTCTTTTCTTCGGCTCTATGTGTGAAAAGAAGAAACACTGCTCAGCCAGGTAAAAACAAATTGAGTCATTTGTATTTAGTCTCGTTACGCGTAGAACTAGATACTAGAAATCTTTCATTTATTCAAGCCTAGTTAACTTACAAAATTATAAATGTCTTATTTGCAGATTTGTGGTGGGAAGATTATGGTGCAAAAACACCAAATCTTCAGAAGCTAGCGATCCGCATTTTGTGTCAGTCGTGTAGTGCTTCTGGATGTGAACGTAATTGGAGCATGTTCGAAGTTGTTCACACAAAGAAGCGCAACAAGTTGACAACACAACGCCTCAATGACCTTGTCTTCGTGCGATACAATCTTCGTCTTCGTGTGAGACAAGTGGAGGGGGCACAAAGTTATGATGCAATTGACTTGGCTGACATCGATCCATATGATGACTGGATTGTTGATGATGTGGAGCCTATGTTTACTACAGAGGAGATAGCAGATTTGGAGAGGGAGACTGAAGAAGCAATAGCATCAGGGGCATTAGGAGTTGGTGAGGATCCAGATGATATGTTTGCAGATGACGATGTTGGTGTTGCAGAGGAAGAATCTTTACCTTCCACTTCCGCAAGGCAGCCACAACAGACTTATTTTAGGCGTGTCTGATGAAATGGAATATTATTGATAATTTGATACTTCAAAAGTCACATGACTCTATGAGCATTGTAGTTTGCAAACTTTGTACTTTGAGTTTGTACTCTTTTTTGGTCAAAACTTAATAGAAAATATACTTATGGGCCTATGGCATTCTATAGATTCACTTTTCGTGTCATTTAACAATGTTTTACATTTAATTTAAGTTTATTTTATGAATTTAAATGTACCGAGTAAACGAATTTTTGAACTATGGTCAAGGTCTTTAAGAGGTTATTGATTTGAAAAATAAGATGTAACATCATTTCATTTTGAGTACGGAAAGATCCAAGAAAGAATAATTATGGTTACAAGATTAATTATTCAAGGTACTTCATGTAAGTAGTACAATGGTTGGAGCCACAAAATGGAAGCATTACCAAGTATGGGTTTATTGGTGATTTTTTGAAGAAATTTGAACCTCTGAGATTGATCACTTCAATTGACTGGTACAACTGTGCAAACTAGGTCAGTCAATGAGTATTCCTCAGATTGGGGGACCTTTGAAACTTTTATTAAAAAAATGTTTCCCAAACATCTATTATTGGAAGCCTATATTGGAGGTCTTTAATTTGATGTCAAAACAAAGTATGTCTGAGATAAAAACAATCCAAGATGCAATGCACAAGGCTCTTATTCCTGAGCCAAAAAAGATGTACTAAGAACTATAACTCTTCTTTTCCAGTGGGCATAAAATACTGGAATCATTATCAACAATTTGGCTTGTCACAGCCTCGCCAAACTAATTTTGACAGGGATGACTATAGGAATGATAATAGGAACAACTACAAGAATAACCACCGAAATGAGTACAAATAATTTGAGTAATAGTGAGCAACGAGCTCAAAGCAGATTCCAACAAAGAATATCACTAGCTGTGGTAACAGAGATTGTGTATCCTTAGCCTCTGAAAATCTTAAGATATATAAAGAAGCAGAAAATAACAGTCCATATTAATGATGTTGAGTATGTGGTGTTATAGGATATTACAGTAATATAAACAATAATATTAATGACAGTAATATAATCAGTTACGTACAGGATGATGTTACAGTAACGCATAGAACGTCCTTATATAGATACTAGAGGGTTACAAGTGTTATTGGTCACACACTTTCAGTATTAATTAGGATAGGTAATTAGATAATAAATAGGTGCATTACAAGTCCCCTTTGTTTGAGATGCTTTGTCCTCAAAGCATGGGGAGAGATGGATGTGAGCCTATAGGTGCCTCGTTTTTGGAAAGCTTTTCCATTTGATTAGATACTCCGAGATTTGTCAAGAACAAAAATTCCTTACTTTCCACGAATCGTCAAAATAGGTCAATATGACTCAAGAATACAAGCAATAACAGCAAGCAAGGAGTGCCTAGGACATCTCTGAAAACAAACAACATTAAAACTAAAACCTGGCTATAGAGCAGTATACAACAGAATAAAATACATGACACTCTTACAGTGGAGCATTTGCCATTTTAAATAATGGGGAATCCAAAGATCATTCTGGTCTCAAAATTTCAGAATGACCTATTAATATATTGTATTTGTGCACAGAACAAAGTTCGTTGTACTTGTACAGTCAAATAAGCTTGATGAGAGAATTATCTATGGGATATTGGTTTGATACAAAATGGCATGATTGCTTTAAGAAATAGCAGTTGTCAACATGGTCAATATGAGCAGAAAAAATAAATCCCAGAGAGGAATCAGCAACTAGTTGATTTGTCAAAAACTTTGTAATTGACTTGAAAACACGCGTTGAAAGGTTACATACGAATCCAGAGTTAAGGTTTCCTCGATGCAGGAATCAAAGCTCATAAAATGATTAAAATGATTTCTATAATTGCAGTTTTCTCAATGCACAGTAATTGCAGAAGTATCAAAAGCTTCTTCAAAGCATTTTCAACTCATCCAGTTTCTATATGTATGCTCTTAGGCATAAAGAAGTAGCTTTTAATAGATAAATCAATTATATAGCAGTGTTACATGGAACGTGAACGTGTCCCCTACATTTTGGTGGCATTCCAGATGTCCTGAACTTTCTGTGGACTCGGGGACTTGGAGGGGATGTCCTCAATATTTTTTCTATTTCTTGAACTCTTTTAAAAGAACAGATGTTTTTACTTGAAATAAGCTGTTATTTTAAACAAAAAGATTGAACCCTAATCCAGAAAGTATCATAAGAAAAATTAAATAAATGTTAAACCCCTAAATTTCATCAAATAGAATTAATATATTTAGATATCAATTTGTACATTTTATTTTAGAAGCCCCTAAATTTCATCGAATAAAGTTTATATATTTAAATATCAATTTGTACATATTATTTTAAAAGCTGTCCCCCAGCCATTCCCAAAATATGGGATATTTTTTGGCGTCCCGGAAACCCTGTCGGTGAGACTTACATAACTATGTTATATAGCCAATTACTGGATAAATATATATATAATTTTTTATTTGTATAGAATCAAATAATGTTGGTATAAAAGATAGTTTTAAACTATAGTATGATTTATAAAGACATGGAATAGACCCTAAAAGGGGGCCCAAATGACATGGGTAAAATAAAGAAAAATACACCAAAATTACCAGGGAATACAGAGAGGTAGAAAATTAATCTTGAATTCCTAGCAATTCCGGAGAGCTAATATTTTTCACACTCTTGAATGTGGATTGGGTGATTGGAAAGCTTCTCATGTTCGGCCAATGGAGACTGTTTGTCTCTTCTTCTTTGAATGTCCGAAGCATGTTCCTTGATTTTTACCTTTGGAATAGATTTGATCCTGTTTCACCACTGTAAGGAAGTACAATATACAAGGAATCTCGTAAGCACCTTTTTTCATATATAGGGTCCCAATGATCTATTGGCACTAATCTCATAAGATATTTTCACGTGCCGGTAGAAATAAAATCACCTGTTCATGCTCTATGCACACACACCAATCTCCAGATAGTCATAACGTATGTTCCTTGCTTGTAGGGGAGGGGGGGGGTACCAATAAATTCCCAACTGCAGGCCTGGACTACCCATACAGTACATGAGCATTTGATTAATCTGGGATTAATAACCGGATACAGCTGTAACCGTTCTATCTGATACCATATGCAGGACCGATCCAGACTGTAATAAATTTTATACGGGACATAATAATTAATCATTTTTTTCAAACAGTTTAAACATTACATGACCCAAGGTAAAAGACAATGAACACATCCTACACAGTCAACACTGGATATAACGTGGAACAACCCCAATGGGTAAAAAACTGCGGAAAACTTGCTCTTGTTCCACTTTATTGAGAAACTCATTGGCAGTCCAGAACTCCCTTCCTCACTCTTGGCATCCATGTTAGGCTTAACCTGGAGTAAATTATCAGTAGTGTTTTGCGGTTGAATATGTTTTTACTGCCATAGTTACCTAAGTCTCAGGGACGGGGGGGACTAAGGGGTACAGAGGGACGGGGTTTCCGGGACGGCAAAAAAAAATCCAATAATTTTGGGGATGGCAAGGGGACGGCTATTAAAATAATATATGTAAAAATAAATATTTCAATATTTTAACTTTATTCAATTAAATTTAGAGATATTTACACTGTATTTAATGTATTTTAGGTACTTTCAAGATCATAAGTTTCTAATGCTCTTGGTAAAAATAACAGCATTTTAACAGTAAAAACATCAGAAAACTTTTGAAACCTATTTTTTAAAAAAGACGTCCCCTCTAAGTCCCCAAGTCCCCGAAACATTCGGGAAAGTCTGGGACGTCACCAAAATCTTGGGGGACGCGTCCCCGCGTAACACTGAAGTTTTATAGACATTTGACATACTATGTGGTTACTTCCCATTTAATTTACAAGGCTAAATCTGCTAAACATAAATAGCATTTTCGACGTCATCCACCATATATTGACTTCTACTGCGTTGTATGACGAGAGACCTCAAGCCATATCCGGTGTATAAGCCTAGGCCATAATGCATTACGTACTCAGGCAACTGTAGAAAACTATTAGATTAAGCTTTCTACTCCACATTTTCCTGATGCAACTAGGAGAAAAAGTACCACTTTTAGCTTGTGCATACGTTTCGATGCCCTATATTATGCCAGTGTAATGTCCCTCCCTCTATTCGGAAATGGAGTTCGTATTGAAGACCTTTGGCCCATTTTTGTCTACCCGACGGCCAAAGGGTGAGTCAAGGGTGACTAAGTTTTATTTATTTTATTATATTGTGCAAATATTAAAATATAAAATTATAAAATGCACATATAATAAAGTAATAAAGCTTAATATTAAAATAAAAGTTAGAAAGTGCCAATGTAAAAGTACAATTAATTTTAATTGTATTTATAGGGGAAATGCGACTTGCATATGGGGTTGAAAAATAGAAAAATGTGACAAAAGCCCATTTGAAAAATATGACCAGCCTAGGGAAAAACATGGAATGTCATTGGCTGCCTTGGAGGTCGATTTGGGGTCCTTTCTCCTTTATATGGAGAGGTCGACTTGTGTAGAGGATATCCAGATTTTATTCATCATATTTTCTCTTGCATTGAGCTTCCAGCTTTGCAGAAAATTCCAAGGACGAAAACCCTTGAGAATTTAACTCTTGTGGACGAAAACCCCAGGAGTTTGAGAGGAGTATTTCACTCAGAAATTCCCAGCGAATATAATCTGATTTCCAATTAATTTCAGCAGTAGTGCTTTTGGAGGTATTTTCAGAGATATATTGCAGCAGTTGGATCGACCCAGTTTGGGACTGTTTTGGCATCATTCTAGAGGTATTTACTTCTAAAAATTATTGTCAGACATCTCCAAATATTTATGAATAAAAGAGCTAGTGATTTCATAATTTTCCGAGTTAATTTAAGAGGGTTTCCAAGCAATTTGTGATCAGTTTTCAGATCTGGTTTTTCTGAATTATTTGGCTGCAAATAACACTGATTTTTACATAATCTGAGTTCTAAAATATTTGCAATCATCTAGGATAAAAAACATAATTTTTGAGTGTGAATTGTATGGAGATCCATCAAAAACCCTAGTCGCATTTTTAGGAAAAATCCTATATTCTATCCATAGTTTGCTTTCAAGGGTTTCATCAGTCATATCTCATCATTTGCAAGTCACAAACCATCTGGATAGGGTATTGTGAACTCTACTATCAATCTTTACAAGCCAGTCTATCACAAATATTATCTGATACATTGAGCCTTTTTCAAAATAGATAAGTTCATAGATTGTACATTCCTAAGGAAATGTTCAGGCCTGTCACATAGTTGGTATGTGAAATTATCTGGCTAAAGGAGCCTGTTCATCGGCAACTCCGTCTTGCTTTATGACAGCTAAGTGACAGTTATTGCTCTAAGCTGACTTTGGATAAGATCCATATGTGTATTTCTGTAAGCTTGTTCCAGTAGGATTCTTGGAACCATCCAATTTGAGCACATCAATTACAATAGTATTGTCTGGCATTGATTTTTCGAAATGCAGTGACATAACTATAGCAGAAAAATATGGAATCCTAACTGTTGACAGGTGAGGCAACGATTAGTCTCGAGCACGGGACTGAAACTAAGCCGTAGTTACTTGGAATGCTATCCAGTGGAACATTTTTAATTTCATTGTCTAAGGTTAAGTGCTGGAAAATCATGATTGACTTTAGGTATGGCAATGGAATGTATTTGTCCTAAAAGGTTCAAATGAATGGATTTATCTTGAATGCTTCAACATTAATATTGATCGCATGCGTAGCCACTCGAGAATCCCTTTTCACAAAAATGTGACCTGTAAACGGCAAGTCACAAAATGAAAGTTATAGCATTAGCTAAAGCTAGAACTGCTAGCATCGATCCCGGACTAGATTTTGAAAATTTATGGCAAATTATGTGTTTAGCTTATTTGACATCATAGTCCAATTAAAGGAAATTATATGCCATGGGTGGTTCCAACGGATAGAAAACTGTATGATCTTTGGCGAGTTTTACTAGGGTCAGTAACTCTGGAAATTTCCCACAGACACAGGTGTACATTACGGGAATGGCAAAACCGTATCCGGAACAATAATCAAATGTTTCAAAGACAGTTTCTCGAACCATATACCCACAGGCTTCTCAATCCTCGTACCAATACCAGCATAAATTCTAGGCTGGTACGAGGATCCTCATGGTGCTTCCTTGCAGTCTAGTCAAAAAGCACTAGATTTTTCTCAAAGTCATCAAAAGATGACATGCTTACCATGTATAGTGCAGTCAAATCCACTAGAGTCTTAAACTAGGGACATTCGCCCAATGAATCAGGGATTTCTAGGAAACTTGGACCAATTCCGATGACATTGCTATGGAGGGATCTAGCTAAAAAGAGCTTGCTCTAGGCACCATTCTACTGTACCAGAGTAGATGCTGTAAGCTAGGGTATAAATGGAGTCAAGGGCTAGGGGTTAATCTTCAGATTGTTCAAATATCTTGCCATCCAAAACATGGAATCACGACCATTTGAGATGTGGCAGAAGATCTAGTGAGGTGCACCTTAAATTGCCAAAATCCAGTAATTGTGGCATACTAACAATCTTTACAAGTAATGTGCTAGGTGATCTTGTTTACTAGTGCCCCTCCCAGACCGACTGATTCCATTGATTTATGAGAATATAAGACTTATTTATAAGGTGCCTAACTACAAGTTGGTTGTAACCGTTTTGTAACTATTTCTTTTATAATAAATAGATGGACACACAGTCTCAAATGTGTGCAATCCGACTTCTCTTTATTTCTTCCTTGTATACATCTTCTAACATTGGTATCAGAGCGCGGTGCAAGCGAGGAAAGAGAAGGGTAGAAAATCCGCCACGTTAGGGCACAAAATCTGAAGCATAAAGAGAAAAACGAACACATTTTCATTTTTTTAGGGCATCTCGAAGGCACAGTCGAGGCTGAATCATTTTTTTTCTCTCAAAGAAACGTCACATTTTTAAGAGGAAATCGACAGCACAGTCGCGGAAGGATCACGTTTTTAGAGGGCACGATACAGTCGCCATTAATATACAGACTGCAAATCGCAATTTCAGGAAGTCGTGAAAGGTCCATAACGAAAATACCACACTCAGAGGAGAATTTCGAAGGGTTTCAAATCGTTTTATACAGACAAAAATACAGTTGCAGTCACGAAAATAAAAATACAGTCCGCATCACACAGTTCGTGAATCAATACGAAGCTCCATTTTCCGCCATTCAATCTGTAGTTCAGACGCTGGAGAAGGGAAAAATACAGTAGCGCAAGGGCATAAACCCAGAAGAATATAAAATCAAAGGAAAGATAATCATTTTCGAATCAGAATTCAAAAATCACGAACTAGGGCACGTGTTCAGTTTAGACAGTTTGCAGAAAAAGGACACTCTTGGAAACTGGTATTTTATTTATTTTTATTCATTTCCAAAATACACAGTTATATTTATTCTATTTTATTACAATGGAAATGCCCATAGAAAAATATTCTGGTCTAAATTTTCATACATGGAGAGTGAAAATACAAATGCAACTTATGAATAAAAATTTGTGGGGCATTGTAAACGGGAAAGAGACAACACCTACCGATGCATCGAAATTGTTAGAATGGCAAAGCAGAGATGATAGAGCGAAAGCTATTATTGGCCTTGCTCTCTCCGACTCTGAACTTCATCATGTAGACCTAGACAAATCATCGAAGGAAATTTGGGATACTCTAAATAAATTATTTGGAGCGAAAGCAGTCAATGCCAAATTTTCCCTAAAACTTCAGTTATATAGGTTCAAAATGGATGGAGTCTCTATGTCAAGCCACATCAATAATCTAAGGTCCCTGATCAGACAACTAGCAGAAGTCAAAGCTGCGATTGAGGATGAGGATGCCAAAGCTATCCTATTAAATAGTCTGTCTTCAAAATACAACAATGTAGTTTTTACCCTCAGTCAAATTCAATCTCAATCTCTGGATGATATGATAGCAACTCTTCTAGCTGAGGAAAAACGAACTACAGAGGATGCAAAAGGTCATTCCAACAAGAAAGTGCATTCTATTCTAGAACCAAAAATATCGTAGAAGATCAGATAAAGATAAGTCGGAGATTGAATGTCATTATTGTAAGAAAAGAGGTCACACAACATGGGATTGTCGTGTTCGAGCCAATGATGTGCTCCAGGGTAAAGTCATATCAAATACAACCAATATAGCCATGGTTGAAGACCCACCAGATGCAGAAGGTAGTGAGGACAGTGACGAATACGCAATATAAAGATGCTCTAAACTTTGAAGGCAAGAAAGGATACAGAGTAGATGAAGCTTGGTATGGATGGTTGCTCAGATAGTTCGGGAGACTGTGGATCTTGGGAATTATACCCTCACGAGGATCATGAGACAACTTGATGGAGCTTGTGGATGGCTCAGTATGGATGGTTGTCCAATAATTCGGGAGATCTGTGATTCGGGAGTTCGGGGAGGTGGAATCCGGGAACTCGGGAATTCAGCTCGGGAGCTACACCTTTACGAAGGTCACGAAGCAGCTTGATGGAGCCCTACCTTATCATAGCATTGCTTTCAAAGTGAAAGTGTCTGAAGATTGCGTAGTTCTGTTTTGTTCTAGTTTTGTTAGATTGTTTGTTTTTTTGCTTTATGTAGAATAAGTCTTAAGAGGGGGTATGAGAATATAAGACTTATTTATAAGGTGCCTAACTACAAGTTGGTTGTAACCGGTTGTAACTACATCAACCGTTTTGTAACTATTTCTTTTATAATAAATAGACGGACACACAGTCTCAAATGTGTGCAATCTGGGATTTGAAACTTAAATTTATCCTAGTCAAGGCGACTCTACTAATTTATCGATGGAGCTTTAATCTTAGGTAGTAATTTTGCACAAATATTCTTTCATAAAGGAACAGCAACAAACTTACAGACCTCCTGGCCAATCAAGGCATAAATCTTAAGGTTAAAATAGGCATATCAGAGTGACCAACTGAACCAAGGGAGCCAGCAAAGTGGAGGAAAAATCAGCACAAGTTCAACCACCGACTATCAAAGGCCAAGCAAGAAGGTTTCTAATCTTTATCGATTTAATATTTTGTCAATTATAATGTCTGCTGAAATTATAGTTATGCAGCATGCTTATATGTAGTAATGCTGCTTTGATAAGCCTTGCACGGCCTAGCTGGCTAAAAAGATCAGCTGTTGTCATTGTCAGGAAGCAATATAGTAATGCAGTTTTTATTGCCCTTACACAACCTAGCTGGCACTGTGATGTATATGTTGCTATTATGTTTTGTATCTTTCCTTTGGCCATGACCATGATTTATTTTAATTATGCTTCACATAATACAAATAAATAAAGAAGTATGACATATAAGCATCCATCGTGTTTTGTATCCTTCCTTTAGGCTTTGGCCATGGCCATGATTTAATTAAATTATGCCTCACATAATACAAAAAAATAAAAATGTAAACGGCAATCAAAAGGCCCTCTGCACATGACCTTCCAGTCTTCTCAATTCATTTTTTAACTGGAAAGAATTTACAAGCACTTGGTCAGCTGGGAAAAAAACAGCATTCACGAGCATCCAGCTAACACCGACATTGAATCTTTAGTAGTTTAAAGCCAAAAAGTAAAGAAATTCCACAGTAGAAGAGGATGCTCAACATACATGTGATGTCCACAGTTTGACCCCTTGTGGATTCCACTAATGACCTGAACATATCATAAACATTTTGAACTTAATCTTTTACTTCACTTATTTCCAAAATGGAATGTGAACTGCTTGATAGTAAAAATGATAATATTACTTTCTGGATAATGAATTCCAAATAAGAGACAAAATAGAAACTAGAAGTGAATGTTACCATGGCAGGTTTTACTCCAGGGAAAAGCATTCCAGACAAACCTAATGAAACGCAGTCTGATGGAGTCCCTGCATTGTACCAAGGAAACATCAATTTCAAGACAATGACTTTGACGTAGATCGACATTATAGCTGATTATCATGACAACAGAAAAATGTCTTTAATGATGCTACATGTGATAGATTACTACTCAGCATTTATGAAACGAATTAGATTTAACAGCAGGGAGGAAGCATAGAATACGCTTGTAACTATAAGTATAAATATACAACACCTGAAATGAAATCAGCCAATGTACACCTCCCTTCTTGTGGCAAACATGGGGCTCTAGATCAGGGTTGTAAGTGCCACAAAAATAACTTGATCTATATTATGCTTGGTAGTCTGTTGAGGCATTTTTATGCTGGGCTGTAGATTTGGTGCCTCATGTAGTGTGGATAGATGCATAATGATAATCTGTTTCTGGCTTTTCTTTTTGTAACTAAAACTCCTGTTGTTGACATTGTTTTTATAAAGGGCAAGGGACCCATGTTCTCTCTCTCTCTCTCTCTCTCTCTCTCTCTCTCTCTCTCGCGCGCGCGCGCACACGCACGTATACATACACGCATACATATATATATAAGCATATCACAACTGAGAGTTACACTCATTCTTCTTTCTTTATATGTCATACAGCTACGCCAAAAACACCTAAGAGTGGAACTTGTTTTTTTTTTTTATTTTCCATAAAGTAATGCCAAAAACATAGCCAAATCGCTCTATTTTAAAGTATATTCTATCAAAAAGGAAAATGGGGTAAAAAACTTGCACTTCCTTTTGTTACAATGTTTAATTCAACCATCACTTACAGTATGCCTGAACTTACTCAAGAACCCCACTGTTGTCATAAAACAATGAAAAAATTAATTTACCAGATGCTTCATAAGCAGTAGCTCCCTTGATATCAACGGTGCTTGCAACAAGAGTCTCTCGAGTTGTAACAGAATGGCTTATCCACGATTTGTCCCTGCCACCAATATGAAGGCACTAAATATTTACTCACAATAATAAGAGAAAAACAACCACCTCAGTATGAAACAAAATCGCAACAGCAACATTCTAGAGTACAATTTTATTAAATATTCATAACGAATTGTATTAGGATGCTTAGCTGCCAAAAATGTTGCTCAAAACAAAGTAAACAATGAAAAATAATTTATGGTGGTCGAGTACACAACACTTAAAATGACCTTTTTATGGTAAGAAAAACCAGTGTCATGAATTCCTATCATCCAACTTGTGAGGAGTCAGTTTTCTAAGAGTCAAGACCAGAGAACGGAATAGCAATTTATTATTTATTCCAATGCATGTGGTTGCAAAATGCACCTTGCGAAGCTGCAGCTTATCAGATATGTAGAAACAGTGAACAACTCCCATCATGAATTCGAGTGTATAAATATGACCTTCTTATGGTAAGAAAAAAACAGGTGTCATGAACTCCTATCATCCAACTTGTGAGAAGTTGGTATTCTAAGAGTCAAGACCAGAGAACAGAATAGCAGTTTATTATTTATTCCAATGCACGTGGTTGCAAAATGCACCTTGCGAAGCTGCAGCTTATCAGATATGTACAAACAGTGAACAACTTCCATCTTAATAACCAAGTTATCTCATCCGGAAATTGATAACATTGAATGCTGCATTTTCATGGGACTTACGTATTGCTACAGCCATGGTTAACAATTACACAAAACCAAGGGACAGGAAATCAAATAGACAAGCCATTGTTTAGCATTTGCTGACAGGTGCAGTTTGGGAAGGTTGACCTAGAATAAATGGTCAACCCAATGCATGTCATGCATACCGAATAGCATGGTGAACCTACTGTAGGTGGTTAAACTCTTGAACATTGTCCTCTGCGCCCTGTTTTATGTTAGTTCAAGGAAAATGGGGAAAAAAAGGTCTTACAACCACGATCGTGATTTGTTCCCTTTTTATTTAAAAACCATCTCAATCATATTGAAAAATGTCCTCTACAACCATGGTTTATGGTGCAAAGAATACATGACAAAAAGGATTGATTTTGTAACTAACACATGCTTTTGCTATAGAGCTATGAGCTTTTACCAGCTGTGAATAAACAAAAAAGTTTGATGGACTTTAGTAGTACCAAAAGGACCCTGTTTCTAACTTTCTAATGACAACCAGGGGCAGGGTCTATACTGCTGTTGAACTCCAAAGATAAAACAATGCATAATTGATGTTAAAAAACATGCATTTGCTGTAGGAAGCTTAATTTAATCCACCATGAAGAGAAATGAGAAGTGGATTTAATCACAACAAATAAAATAAGCTTCTTACCATTGCAACTTTAGTTTGCATCAAACACAACCAAAGAAGAAAAATATATGGATTTTAAACATTTACAACAGTAAAATATCCTCTCGCTAGAATGATTTTAATGCATATAAAAATAAGAATTAGATTTTATCATGAAAATGTTGCCTTCTGCTACCATGACCCCAGATTCTGTTAAAAATCAGCTACAAATATATAAAACACGGATTTTGGTCACAACAAAAGCTGGCCCTTTCTTACAAGGACCTTCATTTTTGCTGCTCTGGGTCAAAAAAATGGGTAGATGGATTTCTGGTGATGGAAAATACAGATCCTTGTGGTGATAACCTTCCTGTCACTGTCTCAGGTTAGAAAAGACTTCGCATTCATTAATTTCTTCCCGTTTCTTTAAGGACCCATTAGTTTCAGAGGAGATAAGAGTGAATTAATTTGAAGTATATTATTCAAATTAATCCTATACTAAGATAAAATAAAGACACAGCTTTAGTATTTGAAGCCAGTAATGTATTATCCCCGAGCTTGGTCGTCAGGTCAGAAGCCAAACAGTACAGAATTTGAACACCATATAAGGTTAAGTGAAAATGTTCCTTTGTACCCACAAGGGAGGTCAAGGAGGCATGCTCCCTAGGCTGTGACCTAAGAATGACATTTATCTTTTAGCTTTTATTCCAGGCTCTGAAAGGCAGTTACATTTTATCCAGTACATTGTCCTTTTTCCTATTTTGCCAACAACTCCATTTCCTGATGCAAGTTAGTTACAGTTGATTCTAGTAGAAGTCCTACTATTGATTCTAATGATAATATCATTATTGATTTGTTGTAACGGCAGACTTTGCTACAAATTTGGAATGCACTACTACCCTCGTCACAACTTATATCTGCTTATTTTTAGCTTTTATCAATTTGGCACTTACAGATGGGCAGGGCATACAAAGTGATTTTGTGTGATATTTATTTAAGCTAAAATCCAATGACAGACATAACAGATTGGATTTCTTCATTTTGTATTTCTGATAGAGGCATGGTATCTGACCTCTGTTTATCTTAATATGGATAACTAAAGATAAACAGTTGGCTTTCTATTGGCAATCAGTCATTATCATCTGGCTAGAATCACTTTGGATTGTGAAGAATGATGTCATTCAGTTCATTGATGCGATTAGACTAGCTTCAAAGTTTGTACAACTAGTGAACTTAAAACATGCTCATACTCACTTCATAAGTTCTTAATATCATATAGCTGAATCAGTCAAAAGAGATGTGGAAGCAGTGCAGAGGCAGGGAAACAGATGCATGAAGGCTCAAGGGTGATGCAGACACCCAAGGGCCCACAATATCTGTTGATGAGTCCGGCTTCAGCTGGACTCAACTGACAGAAAACCCCATTCTGCAGAAGAACAGTCCATACAAATGAGCCGAAGCCTCCCCGTATAAGACACAATAACAGACAAAATTAAATTTCTTTCATCTTTTCGGATTCTTGTGCATTTGGGGTCTCTGTCCTATTTTTTTCATCCATACATTTGTCATTGGGGTCGTCTATTGTCAATTCTGGAGTTATAGAACGTGTATGGCTGAGAATAGTAGGAAAACAAGTTGCTGAGGCATGTTTCACTAGCAACGCAAACTAGGAGATCATTGTAGTAATGCTACAGAAGTCGCATGCTGTTCTTAAAAGTTATTCATTGAAAGCAATCGGCTAGTGGAACTGAGGCACAACCCCAGTCTTCTACAGTTCACACCACATTGGGTTTCTACAGGGTAAACTCTTGTGTTAATTCCTCTTTCATGTGTTTTTTTAAGTGCTTTACTTGCACACCGTTCATGTTAGTCAATTACTTCATCAATTTTCAGCATTTTAAAGTGTCACAGTTCTAAGGAAAAATAAGGTTTTTTAGATCTAACATTGTTGATCGTTGATTGAAGTGCAGATGCAATCTCTAGATAAGATCACCACAAGCAACCTTAAAGGTTTTCATCCTCAAATTGCAAACTGGAAGATGGAGGTTTTCGTCCCAACAATCCTGGTTGCAATGGAGGGTTTCCATCCTCAGTGTAGAAGAAGTTGAGCAACAACTCAAACACTCAATGTAAAATTAGATTATGGCCAAAAGATCTCCATGAACCCTCCCCTCACTTCCTTTTATAATCTTTTGTCTCCCTTTTCTAAGTGGGGCGCTGCATGTGGGATATTTGCACTTTAATTTTTAAAGTGACTTTCTTATTTTCTATTTTAGCATTGACTTGCTTTATCAAAAAGTTACTTTTTATAATAATAAAACATAACTGTCTTTTATAGATTTACTTTTTCAACACTTATGTTATTTATTAATTTATTTTACTTTATTCGAAAAGGGGACATGACGATGGATGACATGTTAGTGTGTGGATGACATGTTAATTGATAACAAAGAAATGATCAAGTAGTTTAAAATTTAGTTATCATCTAAGTTTGAAATGAAGGATCTCAATGCTTTGAAATTCATTTGGGTTAAAAGGATCATCTTAACAAGGATTGGTTGTTAAATCAAAGAAAACATGTTGGGACAATATTGCAAAGGTTTAAGATGCAGGAAAGAAAACCTATACGTACTCCTTTTCCTATTGATCAAAAATGATCTACTAAATAGTAACCCATGACACAATAGGAAATTACAGACATGTGTCAGGTTCCTTATGCAAGTGTTGCAAGTAGTCTGATGTATACAATGGTCTGTACCAAACCTGACATTCCCCATGCAATGGGAGTAGTGAGCAGATTTATGTCCAGCCCAAGAAATAAACATTGGACTGCTATGAAAAGGATCTTCCAATATTTGCAGGGCACTTTAGATTATGCAATCTGCTAGTAAGGAAAGACCCTGGGAGAATAAAACTACGAATTTACAAGGCTTTGTAGATTTTGGCTCGGCTAGAGTTCTTGACTACCAAAGATCTACAAGTGCTTATGTGTTTAACTTGTTTGGTGGAGCAGTCAGCTAGAGGAGTAAAGGCATGCAGTTGATGCAATATCTACTATAGAGGCAAAGTACATGGTAACCACTTGTGCCAATATGGTTACAAAGGTTGTCTTTGACAGTTGGTTTCTTATAGAAACTTATAAGGATATAACAGTTAAAGTGCAGTCTATTTGGCAAAGAATCGCACTTGCCATTTTTGGTCTAAGACTCTAAGCATGTTGATGTGCAATACCACTTAGTTGACATCGAAGACAACATTGTTATTTCATTGATGAAAGCTATGAGTATTGAGAAATTTCCTTGGTGTAGAAAATCAATGGGCATGGTGTCCTTGGTAGCTAAAACTATAAATTTGTCGCCCCCTCTGCAAAGTATTCAATAAGTTGAAGAATGATGGAAATGTGTTGTACATTTTACATGATTTACTATCTTTATAAACTATATAGCCAAGCACGACATTCAATCAGGCATGTTTTTTGGGTCATCATATGTATTTTTAGTGTCGGATGGATGGTTTTAATCCATATTATTATATGGGTGTTGCCATGGCCTGTGGTTTCAATCCTTATTATTATATGGGTGTTGTCGTGGCCCCTGGTTTTATGGGAACCGTTATGGGTTGTCTTCTTGGCCAATGGTTTTGGTACCCATTATATTGTAACACCGCTTGGGTAGTTACCCTATTGATGTGCCTAAATATACTCGCACATGCATTAGGGTACGGAAAAACTTTGAAGTACATTATTGTATTCTAAACATTTGAGTTAATGCAATAACGAAGAAGGTTATTGTTCTGGGTTCTTTTCCCGAAAGGGTTTTCCCGAGTGAAATCTTGTGTATTGTATGTATGTCATTTTCCTCTTTTGTTATAGCTTGAAGATTATTTTAGTTTTGTTTCTCTTGTATTACTTTATCGATCTATTTCTCTTCACAAATAGATGGCCAACCGAAGTAGTCAACAGAACATTAGTGCAACACTTGAGGGAGTACAGTTGGAAGCATCCTAAGACTTGGGATGAGAATTTGAGTATATTCAACACTTACACAAAAGATTAGTTCATTATTATATTAGTAAGTCTCCTTTTCAATGATGTTTTGGTTACTTTACCCTTAATCCAATTGATATTTTGATGGGAAAGACATGAAGAAAGTAAGGAGTTGACTTAGGAGTTCAAAATACTAACTCGTTGACAAGATAAAACAAATTCATCTTCAAGTGGAAGAGAAGTTGGAAACATCTCGAGCTAAATACAAAGTGATGATTTGCGTAGCGTGGGTTGGGCATAAGTTTCAAGTTCGGGACTAGGTATGGCTTTAATTAAGAAAAGAAAGACTCCAAGGTAGAGCTAAGAAGCTTAAGCAACTTAGGTATGGTCCATTTGGAATTGGGAACAAGTAGGCACTAATAAATTCAGATCAAACCTGTCTCTTTATATGAAATTTTGTTGTGAATGTTTAGAACTTGCATTGCATGTCTTTGAGCCTTTTATGCTAAATGATAAAGAAAAGAATAAGGGCTATTGGTGCCTTCCATTAAAGACCTTGCACCTAATGTTCAAGAAGGGTTGGACCGACATGTGGTTTTGTAGAAGGGGGTGATGGCATCAAAAAGGAGAGTTGGAAAGTTCACAAGTGGGATGGAAAGGCCAAATGCCAAGCAAAGCCATGTGGTGTTATGAAGGTAAAATGGGGGGAATTATTCTCATCTTTTGGGTCCTTATGCTTTTGGGGAGCAAAAGCCTCTCAATTGAGGAGATGTCGCGCAAATTGGATCATGAAGAATAATGTAATCAAACTAACTTCATAGTTTGTATGATTAATGATCTTAATACATGCTCATAGTCACTCCATAAGGCGAAATCGGTCCAAACAAAGACATAAAAAAGTACTATTGATGCAGCGAAATAGGTGCAAGAAGGCTCAAGGGTCATTCAAGTTTCAAACGCCCTGAGGGTCACATTATTTGTGGAATTAGTCATAGTTCACCAACTTAGTTACAACTTAATCCACTCTGCAAAAAATGGTCTATACAGATGATTTCGTCTACCCCATATAAGACAAATCAGTAGACTTGAGCATCCCACAAGAAGATAACAATTCTTCTTCCATCTTTTTGAGTTCTATTCTAGAGAGCTAGGCCTTGTATGGTGGCTTGGGGGACTATACAATAAATCTTCTAGTAACTTATTGTGTTATCATTGAACACACAATGGAAATGTATGAACAATGCAAAAAACGACATTACACGTTCATGTAAATAGGACCATTGCAAAATAGTGCTCTTTTATCATATTGATTGAGAATAGGTATGGTACATAGGTATACAAATGAACTAGAAGACTAGGAATAAAAATACTTGTGATTAGAGACAAAGGGGTAGAACATCCTAGCTGATTTGTCTAGCTAGAACTACAAAGGACCTTGGGACATGGTATAACCATGTGTATATGATTTTAATTTTGAGCAGGTGACACTCGGGGACAATGTTTGCGTCAACTTATTCATCCTTCGAGTCTTATCCTCAACCATTCAAAGGTTACCCCAAATGTCTGCTTCCACTGTGGCCGCATTTCAACTACTCACAATCCCATTGTCTAGGGAATACTCTAATGCACGAATAGGGACAAAGGTCATCCATTCCACTACACACAAAGCATACTCTTGATAACACCCATAATTATTATCGACTCTAAGTACCTGACAAGAGATTTTTCCCTACTTGACTAGACGTTGGCTCATTAGTGGTTAGGTAACCTCGAGGCCCCTGTCAGTTCTAGGCCAGTTGCGACACGTTCCCCCCATCTACCACCCCTGAAGGGCTTTCTAATACAAAGGGAGTGCCGCAACCAAGAAGTTCATCACATGCATGAAGCTTGCAGTTCCCTTCTGATGTGAATGATCGCCTACCCAATACAATAGTCATTGTCCACTACACCCCCACCGTGGAGTAATGCGAGCAAATATTTTCACCAGAGTTCGCAAGGGCAACACACCATAACTCTTGCATTACAATTTGAAAACTAGCCTAGATTCTTGTGTCACATAGGTTGATGTATTGGCACTTAAGAAGGAAGAGATGAAGGAGAGAGTCCCCTCCAACATCCCCACACAATGAGCACAAATGACCAAGAGAGGGGCCAACCAGCCCAATCTTACATGCACAACTATTAAGGACATAATGCCCTACCTACACATTGAGAAGCCAACAGACAACCCTCGCATTAACATTTTTGTACCTTTGAGCCCACTTGATACAACTTCGAGTTTCTTATAGCTTGAACTACTTGAAGAATTTCAAAGAATCTTGCAATCTCAACTTATTATTCCACAAAGAATGGAACATGTAATGAAGTCGAAGCCCAGGTCCTGTTAGAGGGTGTCAAACTTATGGTTCATTTTGGTTGTGATGCTTTGGTGATAAAGGGGTACTCCCTAGTTATTATAACTAATATCAAGTGTGGTAATGCACTATCATGGAATCGAGATTTCCAATTCATAATATCTTATTTTGGTTAAGTAATATTTTGACTTAAAGGATTGAGCATGTTTTTCGGGAGGCAAATTGCGATGCCGGCTTCTTGGGAAATCAAGGAGTAATTGAAATTTATGGCTTCATTATTTTGGATCATGCTAGTTCATAGGAAGGCCTTCAACACTTAATTGATAACGACATTGGTAGAGGTGATTTTTTTTTAAAAAAGGGAAGAGTATTAGAGTTCATTTCTACCTTTTCGTTGTGTGGTGGGTAAGAGAGAAATTTGCAAGGTTTGCCAGAGTCCCATGGCAGATTCCACCCCTTCCATGCTTGTTCATACATGGGGCTGAAGTATGAAATGGCCTTTTTTGGAGGCATTACCAGGTCACTAGGTGTGAATTATATTCAAAGTGGAGTCGGAGGTGATATACAAAGCAATTGAAAATATTTTAGGGGAACAATATATATTTGCCTCTGTAAGAGCTAGGGTTAACTCTGAGCTAGCCTCATGGTTTGAATCTTGGCTCTTACAGGTGAGGGGGAAGAAAGAAGAGGTGAGGGTTATAGCAGAATATTTCTTCAAATCCTAGCATCGAGTCGAGATAGAAGAAGAACTTGAACCTATTAACCTGGTGCCTCCTGTGCAAGCCATGGGTATGGACGAGATTTCGACTGGATTAAGCTAAGCAGGTGATTTTAGCCTTGTCTTCCAAAAACTCATCTCTCATGATATTTGCAAAGAATTTGCACAGTACATGTGTGGCTGCTATGGCAAGTGGAAGTTGTATCAAGAGGTTGTATCTCCCAGGTCTATCAGTGCACCTATTGTTCTCAAGACTGGAGGTGGTGGAGAGATTCTAAAGCAAGGTGAGACTTCTTCTATAATATTTTACTCCAAGTGGAAAAGGAAAGAGTGATGGTGGGTGGGAGACAGTGGATGGGGTCAAGGGAACAAGCAAGAGAAAATGTAGTAGCTCAGGTGGTCGTTTGATTCATCTTTTGTTTGGTAACGTTCGGCTTCCTGCCTTGTTGCAGTCTTCATTTTTTGTGATTTTGGGTTGTAGTTTGGTTAGTCTTCAGATGTAACAGGTGGGATCCCATTCAATCCCTTGGTTCATAGCTCCAGTCAAAAGCGTTTAAATATTAAAAAAAAACTTATTATTCCACACATTCCAAGCTTCAGTCTGCATAAGAGAGCTCTTGCTTTCGACCTTGGGGATGATCTTTTTGAGCCACTTAGTTGTTATATGGATCTAGGTACATATTTCTCCCACCCTACAATGTGGATTGTTTGTTTACTAAATATGCATTAAATGTTTTGAGCCCTCCATACTTCTCCATGGCTCGAGCCCTTCGGTCGGCATTGAAGACCGAGATTGGGCAGATGTTAAGCTCTCGATGCATAACCGCCTACCCAATCATGTCGGATGTTGACTTCCCAAAGATCCATTTCACACCCTCCACTACCATTTGGAGGGTATTTTGCTTGGCCATATCAAACATGCCCATCACCTTAGCACCAAAAGTAAGCACTGGGAAGACTAATGCTTTAAATGCCAAGATCTTCGATCGTCTATATGTAGCTCTTGTGGATGATAATCTGATTGTTTGCCCCTTCACTCTTATTTTGCCTTTTGTTCACTAGTTGTCTTGTTGTAGGGCGAATACAGGAAAGATCGGTTACATCAAATATAGTTACAAAATATTATATTTCATAATGATCGATGGTTAACAGTTTACCTTGTATTCATCTTCCTTGATGCACATTGTGGCAATTCACCTTCCAAATGTGTGGTTGTGTTGTTGTAGGGGTGAATACAGGTATATACAAAGATATAAGAAAGATTAATTACATTAGAGACAATTACAAAATGTTCTATTCCATAATGATCTTTGGTTGGCAGTTTTCCTTACTTGTAATGGTCCATCTTCCGTGGTGCACATTGTGACGATTTATCTTCCAAATAAGTGTGTTGTGATGTCTTACAAAAGTGCATGCTACATTGACGAGTTCATTTATATGGTACAATTTGTGGGAGCACAATTCAAGATGGTGTCATGCGCCCCGAATGTACAAGGCAATTCACAAGTCCCAATGCTAAGTCTAGCCTATGCTAAACTCTTTTGCCTTGTGAGCCAACTAGTTGAGTTGAGGATAGGGAACTCAAGTGGTGCCATTCTTGGGAGAACCGATAGGAATCACAAAGAGTTGGAGAGTGTCTGTACTAACATTGATATAAAGATAGCCATCTAGTGTGGCATGGAAGGTCTGCTGAGGCACAAAGTTGGGATAAGGTACTTGGTACGACACTAAATTGCCAAAGTGATGTTGAGCATATTGACATACTGCAAACCAACTACAGTGGCACAAAGTTGACGCTTGATTCCATGTGCTTGCACAATGTACCGCTAATTTGGGGAAGCCATTCAGATAGAGCAATCTCGAGATGACAATGTTAGAGCGACACAACTATGAAAATGCGAATAGAGATGGCACCAACTTGTGCAGAGGTTGGCACTATGCTAGACTTGTGCCAATACCATATGCACAAATTGAGGTGTTGTCTAGGAGAGCATCTGAGTGTTGATGCAATTTACCATTAAATATGGGAACAGTGATTAGGTGCCTTTGTGCTTTCACACTACGAACCACCGTAGCACAGGATACTTGTTGTGTCCAAATGACGATAAGAGTACCGCAACAAGAGTGTGCTTGAATCATTCGCCACCCCTTAGAAAGAAATGGTCCCCATTACTCTTGGATTTGGGTTCTCGGGACTTGTGGATGATTGCATTAAACCAAAGCTATGATTCAAAGAGATTGATGGATCTTCGATTCATATTCTTCGAATTTGTTGTGATGTTGACTCCAATCCCTAAGAAGGACTGTAGGATGTCAAATCTCTAAGAAGAGATCTACATCTACCTATTGGTTTTATGATGTTGTGCGACATTGGTTGTGCTTGTGTGGTAGTGCAGTTCTTTATGTTCTCCTATGGTTGCAAAAATTGACTCTAAAGGTGCTTGAGAGAGTACAATTGCTCCTAGCGGCTTAGAGTAGACCTTGTTAAGGATGTGTGTGAATGCCAAGGAATGTATGTGATATCCCTATACTCTAATGTTGAGGATAGGGGTGTGTGTGCCCACATTACCTCCTCTAAGGATGTGCAAAGACTCCCTATATGTGAGCAGATTCCAAATGAAGTATGTCCATGTTAAATGGATGTGAATTGATTTGGGACCATGGAGAACTCTATTCGTGAGTGTATCTTGAATGGAAAATGTGCAGAAGTTTGTTACCAATGCTAAAGTGGTGTTGATTCTAGGGTAGCGCAATCAAAATAGCTTGAGCGTGAAACCATTGTGAGGTGAGGTGGGGAATCCATTGACACAATGTGAGTTTGATGTCAATTGCAGAAGTCCACAGAAGAGGAGTGAAGTTGAGAAATCACATGTGCTTTAGCCCCAAGAAAACTATGAAATTTCTTGTGTATGCACAAAACATGTTGCAATGGAAGTAGGATTTATGATGGCACTAAACCATAGAGACCATCAGCAAGCCAACGACAATATTCACCCATACGACCTTACAACTGGCCATGGCTACATATGACTATGGTGTGTGGTGTGTCTCTTCACAACAGGTGTCGTCGCAATGGTTGCGGTTGAGACGTGTGTTGTTTTTGGCATCGTTGTTGCATGGGTTGCTAACAAGGCACAGGCACGCACTATGTTGCACAAAGCACTGATATGAGGATTGTTCCAATTGAATTTGTGATAGCAAGGAGTGTTATTGAGGTACTCATGCTATTCCTTCGTGATGTCAGAGAGATGTTGGATTGGGGTGCTTGGTGCATAACTGAAAATAGTCGGACCATGTGATGTGGAAGAATCATTGTCACTCAACTATTGGTGCATCTCTCAAAACTGTCAAATAAATCCAATGAATCAGAACACCGAGAATGACAAGGGCTTCCCAAGTACTCATCTGTTGATAGTTTTAGCTTCGCATATCGTAGTTGGGTGTGCTGGAGCATTTGTGACTGGTTAATCAGTCACTCAAAACTATTCACACTCTGCATGAAGTCATGCTAGCACTAGCTCTTGCTGCAACTAACCCATGACTTGATTGCATTGATCCTTAGCTTTAGTGAGGCCTTCAAGGATAGGATTAGCAATACAAACACTTTGATCCATGGGATTTGTTAAATGCTCCATAATAAGGCTGAGGATTTTCTCTTTTGAATGGAGAGCATCTTGCAACTGTTGGTTTTGGCTTCGTAGATACGAAATCTCATTGGGAAAGTGTCGGTTCTTGTTCTGAGATACTGAGAGAGTCTCCTTCATCTGGATACTATTGGACTTCTTACTTGTCTTTCTCATGAACACAACAGAGAATACACAATGCTATGGAGCGTGGGACTCTACCAACATAATAGTATGGAATCTACTAAGACCACTCTCTCGAGATGGTATGAGCCCAAACAAGGGATTTCATGTAGAGGACAATATTGCTCTGATACCAATTCTCTAAATTGGTGTAAAGACCAGCCGGAGACTGGCAAGGGGAGACTAATATGCTCTCATACCAATGATCTGTACTGTGGTGGAAGGATGATGGCCTAAGGGGAAACACAATCAATTCGCTAGTAACCTACTATGCTAATCCAACTGATTGCTCCTTCACTCCTCTTCTGCTTTTTCCTCGCTTGATATCTTTTTGTAAGGCAAATACAGATCTATACAGACTCCAGAGTGACAATAAATATCGATTACATTAAAAACAATTACAGAATGTTACATTCTAAACAGTTGGCAGTTTACCTTGTGACAGTCCATCTTTGGTGAGCATTGAGTGATTCACCTTCCAGATGTGTGTGCTATGATGATTTATATTCCCGAGGTGTGTGCTGTGCTAGCAAGTCCACTGAAGTGGTGTGAGCAGTGGGAGCACAGTCTGGGATGGCACCATGTTGCACGAAGGTACCAGGTAATGTGCAGGTCCTGGTACTGAGACTGGATTGGGCAAGTCTTTTGTATCATGCACCAACCAGCTAAGGGTGTCATTACTGGGAGAGCCAATAGGAATCACATAGAGCTGAGAGTATCTTGTACTGAGTCACCGACACTCATCTGAAGAGAGCTATCCAATGTGGCATGGAAAATCTGTTGAGGCACCAAGTTGGGATAAGCCACTCAATATGGCGCTGAGCCATTCAATTTATCATTTATGTCGATGCATACCAGTGTTTTGTGAGCCAAATAGGGTGGTGCAGAGTCGTGACTTGTGACACTCATTCCATCCGGTTGCATGGTGTATCTCTAATCCAGGAAGGCCGTTGAGACAACGAATTCGAGATGATCATGCTAGACTGTGGCCGACTATGGACATTCCAATAGAAATAGCGCTAACTCATGTAGAGGTTGGCACAGCACTATACATGTGCCAATGCACTATGCGCTGACTGGGGCATTTTCTGCAAAAGAGCCAAACTGCGAAAGTGTCAATATGCTGTACTGCTGAATTATGGGCAGAGTGATTAGGGCCTTAGTGGTTTAGCACTATGAACCATCTTAGGGTGGGATATTTATTGTGTTTCCAAATGATGACAAGAGTACTGCAACAAGAGTGTAGTCTTGAGTTTCACTTTTACATTTGTATAAGTATGCCCCTTGGAGCCATGTATTTGTCAATTCTGGAATTGTAGAATGTG
The DNA here is from genome assembly GCA_019776745.2 of Taxus chinensis. Taxonomy (NCBI): domain Eukaryota; kingdom Viridiplantae; phylum Streptophyta; class Pinopsida; order Cupressales; family Taxaceae; genus Taxus; species Taxus chinensis. The sequence goes on from JAHRHJ020001621.1 coordinate 82,106, forward strand.
TGTACACTAGAGTAAAGTCACATAGTGTTCTTGGAGGCTCCCATAAAGCAATTGTATTTTAAATTCGTGCATGTAAACTGTGGAGATGAAAAGGCACAACCCTGCCCTTCTAGAGTCTTACCAAAATTGATTTCTCCAGGGTAAACTCTTGTGGTAATTCCTCTTTCACATGTTGTTTTGGTCGTTTACTTGCTTTTTGTTCATGTTATGAACTACTTCTTCAATTTTCAGCATTTAAGCATCACAATTCTATGGAAAAATATGTTTTTCAAGAAAATCTCTTATAGACTAGCATGTATAACTAAGTAATATTATATTTTGGTTTGTTAAGATTCTCATCGGCAAATTAGGAATGGAATAGCTATCCTAAATATGGACCACTTCAATTTATGCCACTATGAACACAGATACCAAACCATTATGTTCTTGGTAACTGAAAGTTGTCCAAATGGCAAATTATTTAAATTGTCAATCATAAGCCTTGACTCTCCCTTTCAACCCAAAGTTGTTTTGGGAGATAGTAAGACAAGTTGAAACCATGTTTTGGAGTCCCATGCCTTGGTTCTTACCCTTGTTAGTCTATGATGACAAAAGTACAAAATGTACTACATAAGTTATAACCAGGTTCAAAATCCTCCGAAACATAAAATTACATTCTTGGGCCGCAGAGACCTTTATTTGTGTCAGACATAAGTAGCTGGGATTTCAGTCATCCACACAAATAGTATTAAAGATTTGAAGAGCATTAGGTTCTGAGACAATAAGGACCTTTCTTTTGACCAGTACATAGGCCACGTTCACCCTGTTGTCAATCAATGCATGGGGGGATGCACAATCAAGATTAGATTACTGTTTGGCTAAGAAACAATCTACTTTGTAAAAAAAAGGTTGGGACTTAAACCCAGCCTCATCCGGGATGGCCCACATTGCTTGAACTCGGGTTATTAAGCAATACCTCCACCTTGAACTAAACCATGGTCCACTTGGCATAATTACCTTAATTCATGTTACACCTAATAGATACGATTTCAGCCATCGCACCTTTAAAGATTGAAAAAGAACATCATATTTTGAGACCACAATGACCTTAATATGTGACAGATAAGCAGATGGGATTGCAGCCATCCCACAAATGGCAGCTGGTTCCAAATTGCGTAGGACAAACCCTCTTGCCAGGTACAGAGAGGTGAGACTATTGGGCTTATACAGTTCACAAGTCTGGATAATTCCTAGAGTGATTAGGTGGAATACCCAGATTATCAGAATTATTACAGGTTAGCATAATTTATGCCTAGCATATGCATAAAGGATGTCAACCATCCAATTCCATACAAATACAAATACCTTAACAGATTGAACAAAAAAAGAGCATTATGTCCTCAGATCACAGTGATATTCAGGGATAGAAAGAAAGAAAGAAAGGTCGTGTTCTCGTATCACAGTCACCTTAATTTATGTCACACATCCCTAAATATGCCTTCATTTCTTTGTAATTCAAGAACAGGAAAAAAGGAGGGGCACTTAGATTGCAGCCATCACAAAGAAACCTTCAGAGACCAGAAAACACGCAAAATGTTTTGATACAACAGTGACCATAATTTACATCACACATTAAGCAGATGGGATTGCAGTCGCCCACGATATCTTCAGAGTTTGAAGGAAAAAATCATTATATTCACCGACCATAGCAAACTTAATTTATATCAGATGGGATGTCACCCAGCCCCACAAAAAAAATCCTTCAGAGATTGAAGAAACAAAACACATTATATTATCAGAATACAGTAACCTTAATTTGTAGCAGGCATAAACAGACTAGATTTTAGCCATCCCTAAAAATACCTTCAGAGCTTGAAAAAAAAATATTATGTTCTCAGACCACAGTGACCTTATGTAATGTCAGAAATGAGCAGACTGGATTTTCTTACATCCCTAAATATAGCTCTTTGCTACTGTATCCTTAAGTACATACCATTGGATGTTTTTCCTAGCAAAAAAGGCGTTATGTTCTCAGACGAAAGGGACCTTAACTTGTACGTGAGTGACCATGTTGGGTTTCAACCATCCCTAAAAGTACCATCTTTCTACTCTGACCTTAAGTGCGTACTATTTGAATTTTTTTTAAATCCCATAAGAGAAAACATAGAGAACTCACTCACCAGATTGGATTTTAATCGTCCCTAAAAACACCACCTTTCTACTCCGACCTAAACTGCATACCTTTCAATGTTTTTTCCCAATCCAAGCAGGGCAAAAAGTGGGTAGAGAACACATTTACCAGATTGGATTTCAACCATTCCTAAAAACACCTTCTTGCTAACATGACCTGAAGTAAACACTATTAGGAGTTTTTTCCTTGGTACAAGAAGAGCAACAAAAGGGTGTAAGCAAAGATAACTCACTGATCAGGAGCACAGACATTAACATTGCATCTTCCTCCATTAACAAGGGCCTCAACTAGGCATCTGAGACCAGGAGCTTCAATACCATCATCATTGGTAACAAGCAAGCTAGGCCTCAAATCCTCCTCGAACTCCTTGCTCACTTCATCCCCACCATCAACAATTTTTTCATTCTCCTCGCTACCTATTGGTTCCTTCTGCTGCTGTTGCTGCTGCCTATTCTTCAGAACTTCATTCAAACTGGACAAGAAAACAGGAGGCGGCGGCATAATCCTATTCTCAATAGAATTACTACCAGCCATCGATATGAGTTCTATGGGAACTTTTGCTGGATTAGAGCAAAACCCAAGTTGTGAATCTTAACTGCAGCCACACCCAAATAATTAAACTTCATATAAAAAAACCAAGATTGGCTATGGATCCAAAGCTATGAAACTTTCATTCCAAGTACAGTGAGAATGGAGTGGGTTCTTCTGATAATGGAGAGGCCTGTTCTCCGACAGCATAGGAAAAGAGAAGAAGATAGGTGCTCAATTATCGGACACCCACATGATTAAAATCCGCCAGAGAGGAATATGGAACATTAAATCCACATGGGAAAGAGACGATTTTTCAGGGAAAGGGACGATTTTTCAGTCAGTTATATTATATTTACCAGGTCTGTAATTTAATGTAAAAATTATTGGGGTTTTATTGATTGTTTATATGAAAATTATTCCATCCACCTCATTTTAAAATATTGTAAGGTTTCGTGAAGAAGTCATGCATTTTTTTACGGAGTTGTTGAAGACATTTTATTAGAGGTTACGTCGCGTGGGATTCTTTCTTGTTGACCCCTAATTTTGGCCAAGTATAATTAGGTAGAAAAGCCTAATTTTGGCTAACTATAGTTAGGTAGAAAAAAAGTGTGTTAATGTGAAATCTATACAAACGATTAGTAGAGTACAAGGTATAAAAGAAGGTAGATACGCATTTTCAAAGGCTCACATTAATCAACAACAACAAGGCAAATAAGCATTTAACTTATGTACATAATCAACAACACAATGCAAATAAGCATTTTAACTTATGTATATAATCAACAACAATGTAATATATATATATATAATTTGGTCGGCCTGCGATTACATAGATATTGGCATATTTGTCCTTAAGAAATTGATTACACTGTATGAGTAAGTGTACATCTATATCAAAACTTTCCTTCGGCTAAGCAGTCACGACTAGGGAGTATCCAATCTGTTAAAGTCACCCAAGGAACAATCCTGGCCCTATCCACTTCGGGTATCTCCAGGCCTGCCTCGGCAAGACTTAATCCTTGGTGGGCTCATTCCAAGCCAATCAACTTCATCAATGAAGCAAGGGCCCTTCAATTACAATATAAATTATAATTACAATAGTGTTGTAAAATATAGAAATTTTATAATGAAATAGGCAATATATAACTTGAAATAGCAAAAGAGGAATGCTTATTGTTTTAGTATATTTTAGGATTCAATATTACTTCATGAAATAAATCACTAAAATTCAGAAATGACGAGTTTTAACAAAACCTGTGTAGACGATGATGACGAAGAGTGGCGAATCCGAATGGGCGCACGAAACTCCTCGTCCGAAGAACTGGAAACCTGCACACACATAGACAACTTGACAAAAGAGATATTAGATAATTATGAGGCGAGTTGTTTGGCAAAGGCTAATTTTAAGAACCAAAAAGCTTCATTCAACAGATGTCAACTCACTTTTAGACAGTCAAGCCAAGAATAATGATAAGATTATAGCTGATAATATAAAGTGGTGTGGATAACAATTTATGCATAGACAATGTTTGGATGTTAGGATTTAATCGACGTCCTCAATGATAGGTTGGGGTGGATTGAAAATGTTGTCCCATTAAAGGTTGGCCTTGTCATTGTGTTCAAGGAGAAGATCCAATTGTTTAGGAATGTTGTCTGGATTGGGCGTAAGAACGATGACGCATATATTCAACTCGTAGTTGATATCGAATTACTCTCACACAAATGGTTGACAGACTGTGGTTAGGTCGTAAATGTTGACGGCTTCGTAAACTGCTCCTAGAATGGTCACCTAACATAAATCCAAGCTTACAAGCAGCCATGATTTCAAAATATTATGAAAATATATCAAAATGTATTAAGAATACAAAGTCGGGTATTCTGACAAGAATTGGCGTCGATCCATACGATCGATGTTGATTATTATGTATAAAATTACAAATATTTAATAAAGAGGATGATTAGATGAAGGCATTTTGGGCTTAGATACTTGAATGAATGAATGAGTAAAGTTATGATCCAATTTCAAAACAAGGGTTTACAAATTTAAATAAAATGCATACCTTTGTGATAGAGGTGATTCGAACGATCGGTTAACAAAGATGATTGCTCCAAAGGGAGGTCAAAGAAACGAGGTGTTTTGGCATTTTCATGTCTATAAGAAGTTCTTCTTCGGCATTATAAATGTTCAAGGCATGAGTCTAAAACTTGAACCTGTTGCCTATAAAAGAAAACTAGTAATTGACGACTGTCTTTGGCTTCTTGTTTTCTATTTGGTCTTACACCCTACAACCCAGTAAATATTTTACTTATTTATCTTTTATGGCTCCAGACACCAGTGCCTAGCCAGGACAGGAGTGCCCAGGTGCCCCTTGTCCCCTCTGGGTGCCCCTGACCCTTTTCCACCTTACTCACTTCTTTTGGGTCTCTTTTATCTTTTGGGCATCTTTTTCACTTATGGGTTGGCCTTCCAGTTGTCAATTACAAAATTCAAACAAGGGAATCATATAAATACATAGTTATGTGTTCAAAATAAAGGACCAAACACTAAGCATATACTATCATCACCTAAGCTTGCATCAAAAGGGCACCTAAAGCACTTTAAAGCATCCATCTAGCATCCATTCAAGGGACAAGGGACTGCATTTTCTGCATACACAACATAGGAAGGGGAAGTTCATTTATTCCATCCACACATTCTATTTACATTTCTACATCTAGCTACAACCCGCTATCAAGTGCACTTGCACAAGGGCATCCTAGGGCACAATTCTTACACACACTCACAAGAACTACATGGAGTCTGAGATGTAGTGCAGTGCTCAGTTGTAAGTTCACTCTCGGGGTGACCGTCAGGGTCAGTTCGACTCCCCATACTGCATCTTTCTTTTTTGGATTTGATGTGGTTTGTGAGCTTGTGCAGGTGAATATTTATTTTGCAGGTTACAGGTACCCTTGGTGATCATATCAAAGAGTGACACACAGTGATCAACAGGGAATATTTGTGACACTTGTGTGAAATAAACTTGTCGATCAAGATTCTGACCATTTCACAGTCATAGGAATGCACCCAATAGAGGTCTTCAGTGCCCAGGTGCCCCTATCCTAGTCTGTGGGTGCCCATGTCTGCCATTATTCCATGAGTCCAGAATTTATCCTGAGCATTTATGACACTCTTCACTTCTGTTCAACACTTTTCCCAGTCTAGATCATTTTCAGATCAAGTGTAAATGAGCTAAGTCATTCTTTTCTATCTCTTGCTTAGGGTTTGTGTTTACTTTGCTTATTTTCTTGTGTCATCATATTGTATTTAGCAGTTGTATATCATTATTTACATCAGTTACTCTGTAATTAAAGGTTTACAAAAAGTTTAATTTTTGTTAAATCATTTGGTGAACCCTACTCATGATCATACACTTGGATCCTCATTTTTCTTCTCTCATGGCTCCTAAAAATCCTCTAATCTCCTTGCATGACTTGCTTCAAATGCACCCACATTGCAAAGATGTTCTTCAAAAATCCCTAGACACTATGTATCTCCCTCGCAATATGCCACCCACTCAAGTAAGTGCCATTTTTATCATCTATCTGATGACTCTATCACTCCTAATCCTCCATCCAATCAACCCATCTTAGAGTCAATTCAAGCTTTGCATTCTTTATTTCAAGACAAAATTCAAGCTATGGAAACAATGATTACATCTCTTAAATCTGAAATCCAACATCTCAAGGATGCTTCTCAAGCCCATGCTAGTTCTTCTTCTACATCTCATTCTAATTCTATGTCTTCTACATGTGCTCATATCAGTGAACCCCAAGTCTTTTCGCTACCCACACCTCTCAAGTTTGATCTCAATGCTAAGCAACATGATATTCTTCCTCAGCTCCTCACTCATCAATTGATCAACTTGCCATCTACTCATTGTTATCCTCCTTATCGGCTTGCAAAATACCAAGGTCACCCATATTGCAATTATCATCGAATTAATGGACATAATGACAATGATTTCTATGCTCTAAAATGAAAAATTGGCCACCTTAAGCATTATGGTCTCATTTCATTTGCTACACAAAATGTTGCTACATGTTCATCTCCAATTGCTAAATCCCACTGGGTTCCTAAATCTGATTCATCTATGTCTAATGAGCATCATTCCATCATTACTAATGTTCCTTCTATGGTAAGTCAAGAGCCACCTAAGAAACTTCCTCTCAAAATCAGTCCAACCCCTCCTCCTCTCAAGTCTTCTACGTGTTACCAACTCCAACTAAGAAACTTCCTCTCAAAATCAGTCCAACCCCTCCTCCTCTCAAGTCTTCTACAACATTATCAATCCCACATAAGCTACCACCATTCAAGATCCCTCCCCACCCTACTCCACTTCCGCATCCAATTCATTTTTTCAAACAAACTATTCCTTATATTGATGGCCAAGACACATTTCAAGCTCCGCCACCATGGCATGGTCCTTCTCACATCACCACATATCTCTCCATCACTCACACACTTGGGGGCATCACACTTTTTTCCCCCCTTCTATCATTCACTATCAATTGTCTCTAATCATCTACTATGCACACTTACGCTTTGTGCTTCATGATCTAAATTTTCTAAGCACTTTCAAACCCTTTGATACACACATTGTATCATCATTACCCTATGATGCACTCTAGTTCCATGGTTCATACTTGACTGCTGAGGGTCTAAATCTGAAATGAACCTCACCACATTCACTCTTCATGCTCTATGCTTCATGATCTATCTTTCTAGCACACATTTTCAAACCATTTCCCGATGACACACTCTTGTTCTATGGTTCATTCTTGATTGTTGAGGGGTCTTTTATAAATGAACCTCATCTCATACTCACACATCCGTTGGGGGGCATGTTGCTCCTATCACATTCACACATTGCATACCATTCCATCACACTCATACACAACATATTGCATATCTTGGTTGCACTTACTCTTGCTTGCTTATACTTACATGTACACTTTGTTTCCCATGCTAGACAGATACTTAGTATGTCAATATCTTTTCTATATATAGATGTGTGTTCACATGGTCTTTTGGAGTGAATGTAGATATCTTACAGGTCTTTACATGCTGCAATGATGCTTGGCAGTGTACCTCTTACCAGTCCCACCGAGGCTCCTGGGGGCATCTACTTTCTCACACATTACAGGTGTTATTATTTCATCATATACTACTTCCTATTCTTACTAGCACACTACTTTACATTGATACATACATGCTTTGACATACTTTTTTATCTTTCTAACATGCTAATGGGTGCTTCATGTGCAACATTTTCCTTTGTAGGACTATTTGCCACCATGGTTGTCTGATACATTTTTACTTGTCATTTCTTTCTATTGTATGCTATTGTTTGTGGGCTATGCCCTATGTCTTGTTTGATCATTGCTTGTATGCTTTTGGCCACTTCGGCCCTGATTGTCTTGTGACATTGTGAGTGATGTCCCATGTTTGAAACCCACTTTTCGTGGTCTATCTTGTATGCACATTTTCTTGTTACATTGTTTTTCTATGACATGTTTGCTACTTTTTCTACTAACACATGTATCTAGCCACTTTGTTTGCATGTGCCTTGGTTTCTACCATGCACATCCCCTCCCCCTGTAGGGATACAATTCAGATCAACATCAGGTCCTCTCTTTTGGGCCACACACTCCTATCGATGTCACATGCACCCCAAATGAGGGGGGCATACATTGGGTGAACAAATCACCCCATACAACATCTCAGAGCTACAACACATAGTACAACACATAGTACAACAAAAATCAGAACATAGTTACAAAAACACCCAGAATCTGACTTGGGTCCTCAACACAACACAACACACAGTGCCTAGGCTCAAGACAGAGTGCCTGGGTGCCTGTGTCCTCCCCTGGGCACTAATGTCCTGGGGGCACACACAATCATTTTCTCAGATCAACACGGTTCACATAATTCTTTAGAGTAGTTTTTCAGTATTAGGCAAAGTCCTCCAGCAACAAGAATGCATTTATCTCCATTTCAATCAGAACAATTGGTACATTCAAAAAAAATCAGGGACAACAAGAACAAAACAGGGACACACCATCTGTAGTGGTGTTTATCGGGAAGAGTCATGGAAGGAGAGTAACACTAGACCTCTCTCCCCAACACTCTTTGGTGTGAGATCACCCAAAAAACTTGCACTTGGCGTGAGATCACCCAAAAAACTCGCTCTTGGCGTGAGATCACCCAAAAAACTCACTCTTGGCATGAGATCACCCAAAAAACTCACTCTCTATCACCCAAAACACTTTTCTTTAGGTTCAGGACATTTTATATCCTTTTCACTCTTTACATCAGGGGTACACTTTCCTTCGACACACTTTTACATACTTTTACACACTTTTACATACTTTCTCTAATTCATCATATACAAGACTTTGACTATATTATTGCTCTTCTTTTTGCAGGTCCATCCTTACAAGAAGCAACAACAACAAGCACAACAACATGTACAACATGGTACAACACATACACTTCACCCATATGGTCACTTTATCTTCCTAGTTTCCATGCTTCATTTTTACATCATTCCACGCTTCACTTGTCCACTCGACATGTTTTTTACCACACACTCTACATGGTTATAAGGTACACATCTCTTATCTACTTTATGTTATCGAGTATTCACTCAACAACATAAAGTGGGGGAAAATGTAGACACAAAATCATGCACTTGGGTACATTTCTAGGTCCTAAACACATACTAGCATTCATATGATTCCTAAGCAAGAAAACTAGTAATTGACGACTATCTTTGGCCTCTTTTCTTTGTTTCTTGTTTTCTATTTGGTCTTACACACCCTACAACCCAGTCGGTATTTTACTTATTTATCTTTTATGGCTCCAGACACCAGTGCCCTAGCCAGGGATAGAGCACCCAGGTGCCCTTGTCCCCTCTGGGTGCCCCTGACCCTTTTCCACCTTACTCACTTCTTTTGGGTCTCTTTTATCTTTTGGGCATCTTTTCACTTATGGGTCAGCCTTCCAGTTGTCAATTATGAAATTCAAACAAGGGAATCATATAAATACATAGTTATGTGTTCAAAATCAAGGACCAAGCACTAAGCATATACTATCATCACCTAAGCTTGCATCCAAAACACATATGTAATGTTACATTAACCCTACCATATGCACAAAACCATATAAGTAGACAACTGCTTAAGTAGTTTTACAAAATTGTGGGTATCAAAACCATGGGCCAAAACCGTCCCATAAACCTATGGGTCAAAAATCCTGCCCATATGAGAAAAACACATTTCCCAGTATATATGGGCACATCAAGGTTTAAAGGCCTGCCCCCAGAAAAACAACTGTGGAAAGTGTACAGTACTCTTAGTGTACAGTCTTCAACACTTTCACACATGAAAACATGCTCCACAACCTAACAGAGCAAATAGATATGGAAGTTTTTTTAAGATCCAAAAGAAATGTTGATTTTGATGAGAATAGATAAGAAAAAGATACAATACTGAAAGAAAAAATATACCCGTGATCATTATTCCTTTGTTTAATTTTAATTTTAATTTTTACACATTTTTCAAGCTAAAAGTTTAAGGAACTTGATAAGAAAGTGAAAACAAGAAGATATAGGATCTAAATTAAAACAATGGCTAAAGGTTCCATTGGGCATGCAAAGATGTTTGAGGTGAATTTCATTTTATTACTATTATACTGAAATATCAAAAACTCTAAATAAATTGAGGTTTACCAATCCCTGCGGAGAAAAACACAATGTTGAGGTGAGTGGATAAATTAAAAATGAGGAAGAATCCTCTTTCCAGGTCAAGCGAGAGGGCCTATATATAGTGATAGCTAAACAAGGAAAATATTAGATAAGGATTAAATGAGTTGCTTGGTAACAGTCGATCTCAGGAACCAATGGGCTTCCTCAAGGGATGTCAACTCATGTTTAAAATTAAGTGATATGCTATGAATTTAACATAATGATAATATAATTAAAATTATAGAGGGATGGAGAGATCATGTTATGCTTGATAGGAGGCCTAGGTAAGGGATAAAAAAATATCAAAGTCCAGAGAAAAAATAGAAGTACTGAAACAAATTTTTTTCTACTGTGTCTTATATTTCTCTTATAATCTCAAGTTTCTCTTCGATGTCCTGAATCTTAGTTTTCAATGCAATGGAACACAAGCTAAGTTCATATGTGATGTCGAATTGCTCCCATACAAAGGGTCGCTACATGACTGGTAGGTTGTATATATTGGTAATAGGGTGTGATGCACTTAGAACTCTCATCTACAGAGAACACATCTTCTAGGAAAATAGATTAGGCCAAAACATATTGATAAAAATATGACCAATATGTGATAAATGGTAAAATTAGTAAAGTGACATAGATCAGTGGCGATCCACATGGAGCGTCAGAAATCATCAAAGTCATAGGTGGTTCTCTGAATAGTTTTCGATCGCTGTGTAAAGTTTTTATATTGATAAAAAGAGATTTTGACAAAAAAAATGCTTAAAATGATTGATTTACATTACATATGATATGTTAATGAAGTGAAAACAGATAGAGTGAGGTTTTGTTAACCTTTGACGTTAAAATGGATCGAATAGATCCGTAAATACTTAGACTAGATTTGTTGAGTGTATGATAGCTTGATAGAAATTTTGAGGACGTATGGATGCTCATGATGATGTTGTCTAGTTTCCTAATGCAAAAAATCTTTTCTACAATTCTTTTGGATCCCCGAAACAAGATCCTTGAGGTCATATTTATAATCGATGGCGATTTGTTGGGGTTGTCGGTGATCAGGGAAACACAAGGAAAGTAGTTTGGAAGTGATTTTAACCACTTCAAAGTTGGGCTTTCTTGGCAGGGATGTGAGGTAATGTGGTTAGATGTTAATAGGTTGGGTAATGGGGGTAAAAATGGGTTTAGATGGGTTAGGGGTGATTAGTGAGGTTAAGGTAAGTAAGTAAGGTTCACGAGGGGTAGAAATATGATTTTATGGGGGTGAGGGAAGTGACTTAGGTTATGATTATATTATAGGTCCTAATGATTTAATGTGTGTGTGTGTGGGTGTGGATAGGCCACCTACTTCTAGAATCCTGTATCTACCCATAACATGACAAAATGGACTTTGTTTTTTAAATTGCTCTTGATTTACTTCAGTATTAACCATGAATTTTGGTTGGCAATGTCAAAAAATACAACGAACACAAATTCAAAGTTAGTTTTATCAAAAACAAGGAGAAAATGTAAAATATGTGGGTTTGAGTCCCACTAGGGGTTCCTGAATGTAAACCAAGGAAATTACATAAATAGTTAAAATTGACACAAATAAAGCAAACTTTCCCTTGACAATTTGTAAAGCCACCACAAATTGGATATGATTCTAGAATTAGGGTTGAGTAATGCTCCGCTTGGATTCGATAAATTTGAAGACTTTTGTATATTTTTGGGTGCTCCAAGAAATATTCTTAATGGAAGATTGATCAAGCTAGAAGCATGAAGATGGTTTATTTGAATTCTTTGGATATTGGTAGAATAATGATAAGATTGATTGATTCACAAAACAATTAAAAAGAATAAAATTATGAACTCTCAAGCTTGTTGGTGGATGATTTGTGAAGAAAATATCATTTATTTATAGCTGAAGAAGGACATCCCTTAAGCCAAGATTATATTAGATTGATCTAAAGCTAACGAAACATTACTTATTTGTTTAGTTTTGTTTCCAATTTTTTTGAGGAGTTGAATTGTTGTTCTAAACTTGCATGGATGAGCTATTATTGAATTGGAAAATGTTGCACATGTTTTTTTACTATTTAAATATGAAATTGGATATGTGAGGATTTAATTAATTAATTTGATATTAAATCAAATTATAAAATTACCTAAAGGGGGTGATAGGGTGTAATGGAATTAATTAAATTATAATTAGAGTAGGAAAATGGGTTCAATGGGATTTTCAGTGTTTATAATGTGTAGTGATTATTTTGGGGTGTTTACAGTAACCTACAAAAAAGCATCTCTCTTTTATCCTCCAATTTTTTCCTCCTCTTATTTCCAGAACATGAGCATAAGCTACGCAATCGAAAAATATTAAATGAGAAACATTGCGTTTCTTTCCACTCCTTGCCTCTTGAGGAACTCAGTCTTTCATAATTTTTGTGGGACATTGGTTCAAAATATAAACTGCATAAGATACTACTTTAAACTAATATTAATTTTGTAAATAATCGGTTTCAACATACTTCTAGTCATTTTCATAATATTTTTATTATTTCTTTGTGTCACACCATTCTGTTGAGGTGTATACCTTGTAGTAAATTTCTTCTTAATCCCGTGTAATTTAAAAAAATTTAAGAATTCGTTTGAAATATAATCTCCTCCTCTATCTGATCTTAACACCTTTATATAGTGATTTTTTTCTTTTTCAACCACGACAGGTCAAAGCATAATAAGGTGTCCCACTTTTTATTTCTTGTTATCTCAACCTTTGTAATAAATTATTTACTTACATTTCTATCCAATATTTCATATGCATCATATTCATAATAGACATTATGTCCCTTCTGCACTATCTACCCAATACTCATTAGGTAATGTTTCAAACTAGGAACATAATACACTTTTGTCATGTGTTTAATATGAAATTTCCTAGTTTTAATATTCACTATTCCTTTTCCCATGACTGAAAATTTAATATCATTTCCTAAATTCAATTCAGATGTAAAGGAATCGTGTATGTTGCAAACATATCTTTACGTCTAATCATGTGATTACTACTTCCACTTTCTAGAAACCAAATATCCTTTGTACTTTCTGGAGCAATATTACATGTAATAAATATTTAACCATTATTATGAATTTTAGAGCAATTATGTTCGGAAAAAAGTACATTCTATATACTCATATCAAATTGTTTCTTCCTATATTCATTGGCATAATGTTTATACCTTTTACACTGATTACATTAGACATGTGACTTGTTATACTTATGAATATAAGTGCGATTTTGGTAGTTTCCTCATCCTGTTGCACTTGTAGTGTATCAATTTGAAAATTTTCTTCCACTTTCATAAGACGTGTTTGTTCTTCTAGATCCTCTTCATAAATCTTTTCCTTTTCCTTTGTTGATGCTCAAACTTCATCTTTCTCTATTGTTTTTAACTAAAACTTGTGATTTAAAGGATTGTTCAAGATATTAGCTACCCAATCTATTCAACCTTTTCTCATGAGATATCAAACATCTCATTAACTCATTTACAAAAAATTGGGTTAAATTCTATGATTCTTCTATTATAACAACAATCACATCAAACTCGTTAGGTAGACTTATAAGCATTTTCTGTACAATTATTTGATTATCTCATGTCTCAACATGAGACCTAGTTTGATTTACTACATCCATTGTATGGGTACAACATAAATATACTGAATTTGAATGCTTCATACAAACATTTTCAAAATTTAATCTAAGAACTTGTAATTAAGCAATTTTTACTGTACTTATACCTTGATTTTCCATTTGAAGACTCCCTCATGGCTTCTTTGATCTAGTTATTGCTGCAACATGTGGAAATATGGTTTCATCCATTGTTTTTTGAATAGAAATAAGGATTTTACATTCATCTTTTTGTTCTCCTTCAGCAGATCCTTATTTTATTGTGTTAGTGCTTGAACTTCTTGAGGATTTAGAAGTTCTAGAAACCCACTCTCAACTAGCTCTCACACATATTTTGAAAAATTAAAGTCCTCATTTATATGCTCCAATAATAATAGTTCTTCCTATTGAATATGGGGATTTGATATTTCTTGAGACTACTTATCGTACCCTCCATTCGGTAATAGACTAATAATTTGAATAAAAACATATGATAGCATATCAACCTAGTCCTGATACCAATTTAAAGGAATTATGTCTAACTCCTTACCTAGAGGGTGTGTGCTAAGACAAGTGAAAACTAATAATAATATATTTTTGTATATTGATGCAACACACACACCCACACTCAGAAGAGATTTTGATAACAAAAACAAACATTCTATTAAAACTACTAGAGAGTTTTGGCATTTTTCATCTTTCTACAAAATTATAATGATGAGGACTCTTATTTACGTAGGTATTTGACATTCTAGCTAATGAACTGTCTCATACTATATTATATTATAGAGTCTAGATCTTTTTTATTTTTTGTAGGTAGGGTTTAGGAGAGTTGTTTTTTGGGAAATATCAAATTTTTGCTCGAATTTAGTCTTCTGAATGCTCCTAACACTACTTAGAGTACCTCCCTTGATGTTTTTTACATTTTTTTTGGAAAGTTTCTATTTTTAGTAAGTTGTTTTTTTGGAAATTTGCTTTTTCTGGGAAATGTTGTTTTGCCTAGTTTGCCATTTTCAATGTTTTTTGAAGTGTTATGAATGGTGAGAGTCTTGAATTTTTTTAGAGTGGTTACTATTTTTAGTAATTATGCTTGCAACAAAACACTTTCTATTTTTAGAATGTGAACTTACCAATGTCTGTTTCCTAAACGAAAATACCCTCATCAGATTTAGCTCTTCCCCGGGATCCCGTGCTCCAATTTTTCACATTGATCTGCCTGCTAGAACTCTTGCAAACTTGAAAAAGAAACTTCTAGGGACAATCGTTTCAGGTTTGATGTTGTTAAAAACTATGGCATCATTAGGTTTGCAAGTAACAGTCTTCTTAAAGGCGCCTGGGATGATGATCTTGCTGTGAAAATTTCACTGGAATCCGGTTTCAGGTTTGATAAGTTATGAATTTTTCATTGTTTTCATGTTCATGGATGCCTTGGAAAAATTTTTGGAAGCATGTCATAGTGTTTTTTCAGGTATTTGGAGGTTTTATGACATCAAAAATGGCAGGAAAGGTTGAACTCTGCAAATAAATGGAGTTTTGGAAGCAAGTTATTTCATGTTTTTGAGTTATCCTGGTAATTGTTTTTTGTTCACATGTGTGAAAGCAGCATGATTTTGAAATTAGGGTTTTGATGGCTTGATATGGGGCACATTTTTTGTGTCCCCTGATATTTCCCCTTGGAAAAAGGGACAAGGGGGAAAGAAAATGTACTTTCAAGCAGATGATGACAAGTGGCACTTCATGAGTGCAAGGATGGAGAGATGCGTAAAAACATGCTTTGGCACCTGGGAGTTGAAATTCGAGTCATATGAAAGAACCTGAAGAGGGGCTAGGCTTGGGTGAATTTTTGTATCCCCTCTATCCCCTTAGGAATGGGGAACAAGAGGGACAAAAAAATTTTGTGTCCCCTTGTCCCCTTAATATTGAACAAGAGGGACCAATGTGCACTCGCAGATGATGTGGTGCAGGTGTGATGAGAGGGAGATGAGGATTAGTTGTTTAAGCACTTCTGTCGGGTTGAGGAGGGGTCACATGAGGAACCATAGGGAAGGATGAGTTGGGGTGAATTTTTGTGTCCCCTCTATCCCCTTGGATAATGGGGACAAGAGGGACAAAAAATGTGCCATCAGCCAAAAGGTGACATGTGTCACCCAAAAAATCATGGCTAAGTATGAGAAGCATACCTTGCACTAAGAGAGAACTTGACGACGCAAATTCTCGGAGCTCCATGTGGTCTTTTATATGAAGTTTTATATGATTTTGACTCCCAATACCATATTTAAGAGATCAATGGGATATGTTTTAGATTACAAAGTTTAACTCTGCATGATTCAAAAAATGGCTCCATTTTTCTTTGGGATAATAGGGTGTGTCTGCAAGATTGAGTTTCCTTGAGAAATAATCAGGTCTTGTGAAAATGTGATGCTTCCACCATGTATAGAATTCCTTCAGATCTTTCCAATTGCCTATTTTTTTCCTTCCAAATCTTTACAGAAGCTCCTCAGAATCTCTGAAGAAGTTCAAGTTCAAATTTTGACTACATCTCCTTACACCTGAAAAACCCACTCTTGCACAATATGTCCTTAAACCTCCAAAACTTCCCTAAATCTTCCTAAATCACTTCCAACACCTTCATAACTCTCCAATACCACCTCCAGATGATTATGGTCTTTCATATCCTTCCCATAGGGTGCACACTTGCCTTCAAATGGCCAAAATTGGCCTTTCTAGGCCTATCGAAGAACTAGTCTTTGGAAGCACTTCACTAAATGAGATGAATGACCTTGTTACATCACTTCAAACACTAGGGACAAGCTTATTCAGACACATTCAGAGGACCTGCAAGGTCGGGATGAGCATGATACAAAGGAAAAACTGCCTGGAGAGGGGTTTAGGGGGATTTTCAAGCAAGTTTTTACACTTGGGCTTAGTTGTCACTGATTCAAGTTTGAATATTCAGGCTTGCAAAAATGCATGACAACAACATGATACTACCTTATTCAAAAAAATATGAAATTCCTAACTACGATACATGATTACTTTGAACCTAGGTTGTTGTTATATTAAACATCTAAGTTACTTAAAACTCCAGATCTAGCTCAAGTGGATTGAGTGTGTAATAAGATTACCCTCTGTACTATGGATGCTAAGTCACAAATTCCTTATCTAATGAGCCTAGTTTTAACCTCCGTGTTTTTTTATTTTCTTTCAAATATATTTTCACAAATTTGTGGTGAAATTTTAACAATTCCTTGTATACATTTTTGGGATTAAACCCACCATATTCCAACTACCTCCTCTAAATGTTCCTTTTTAATCCATTTTATATGAGTTATATCTCCCATTTTTCTATTTTTTCCTTCCCAAAGCCTTTTTGTCTTGTCTTTACCTTTTCCCTTATCTCCAATGGGATCCAATTCTTTTGGCACTTGCTCATCTACAATCCTTTTAATTTCATGCCTTTTTCAACTTTGCAGGATATCTTTGCATATTATTTCCCTTCATCTTTCCTTCTCTTAACTCCTTTTAGACAACGAGTTTTCTACCTCTTGACAATTGTCAAGTCATAATCCATCCACCTCCTCCTAAATACAATACCCATGTGTTTGTATGAATTGCATAACAACAGATCATAATCCTCTTGTCTACAAATTTCCCATTCCTTCCTTATGGCCTCACGGGCACCTTGATTATCTTGCATGCTCTATCTTAATCTCTTCTTCTGCACAATTCTCCTTGTAGTTTTTCTCTCTATGTGTCCCCATCCTCATTTCTTCTTCAATACATTCATATATTTGTGTCATAACCTCCCCACTAGTTATAAGCCTTATTCCCTTTACTTTCTCTTGCACTTTCCTCTTACTTCTATGCTCAATGTTACTCTACACTTTTATCATCATCTCTCACTATAATATCTATGTAGAGCTATTTATTTTCCATTTCTTCCCTTGCACCCCTTTATTGTGCAATACTACAACCGTCCTTGCTAGCCACTATTCTTATATTTCCCTTTAAGGAAAAATCTATTTCCTTCTCTCCTTTCCCACTAGGATTTTCCACTTCTATTCACTCTTCAACTCTTAGTTGCATGATCTCTTTCAACTTTTCCAATCCATGGACCTTACATACATATAACTAATTTTGCAATATCACCTCCAATTGTGATCTCAAGTCATCCTCCTCACATTCATGTTTTTAAATAACCACCTTCTCCTCAATACCCTCCTTTTCTTGTGTCAAAATACTCTTACACATTGCCATCAGGATAAAATGTACCTTATGGAATTTTCCTTCGTGTGTTTTCTTCTCCCCTATTTTTTCATGCATTTCTACATGATTATAGCTTATCCTTTCACCCATCATTAAATTTCTAACATTTATCTATTCTATGGAGTTCATGTAATAATTTATTGTGTTATGATGTATACTCCATCTTCACATTTTTTTTTCACACCACTATTTAAATTTGGTGCTTGTACACACCCAAAATTACATGCTGTAACATTTAAACATGACATGCATCCAATGATGTCAAAGATACTTCTAAAATGAAAACAAGATCCAGATCCTTTCCACTCTCCTTTAAATTTCCATCTTGACTAAGTTTAGTTATTTCACCCCGCTTATGGACCCGCAATTTACTTTCAGATTCATTTTTCTAGCCTTTTACATTGCCTTTTAGCAGTGGTTATGCATCCACCATAACACTTGTACAATTGTTTCTATTTCTAGAGCAACAGTTGCACAATTACTCCTATGATAATATGGGAGGTCTTGTCACCGTGTAAACAAAAATTAAAACACACATTTTGAATGTGTGTTTTGATTGTAATTTGATTTTCTCCTAGTTCACTTGGTTAAACTGGCTAAAAAATAGGCTCATTGGAATGGTCTTGGATTTCTCCTTCCTTCTCATTAAAAAATGATCTATTGAATTATTCCCATTTGACTGAGTCATCCTTTCTTGATTGACATGTGTTCTTAACTTCTTCTTCTCCAACAAATTATAAAAGTATCATTTTTGTTTGTATCACGGGTTGGGACTTTTGAATTTTGAGAAGTGTTATGCTACTAGACTTTGGAGAGGTTCTTAAATATATAACACTTCTCTATCTTGCTTCCCTATTGCTCATATTCCAGCTACATTCCTTACACCAGACCAATTTTCTCTATTTCTTGTTATCTATTGCCTTGCCCTCTTGAATAATTAATTGGAACACACACATTGAAAGGAGTTTAAATATGAGGAGACACTAGATACATCATTAATAACATTTGGAAAAGCTACTAGAGTATTGTAGTGACCAAGATAGGGATGTAATTCATTTCTTATAAAGTTTTACTATAAGCATTGTCTATTGAAATCAAAGGAAATTATTTGTAGTGTAATTAAAAAAAGAAGACATCATCACTTCCTGTGTATGTTTTGCATTTCTATATTTATTTTAAAATATTTCTTACGTGGATAACTTCTTCCTAGCTTATCCTTGTGGATATTCTCGAGAAATTGGGTTGAGGAAGAAGTGAAGAAATCTTCACATCCTTAATTCATTTTCTTTCATTAAAAGTAACTCTTTCGGAAAAAATTTAGTAAAAAGATATTTTTCCCTCTTCTCGGAATAAAGTAGTTGCATTACAAAAAGCTCTATTTTATTTTAATTACTCTTTAGGAAGGAATTGCAACAAAGGAATAACCAAATAAATTAAATTTTGGTTATAAGAAGTAATTACTATAGTCTTTTGTTTATCATTATCCCCTTTTTGATTTCTTTCTGTTATAATTAATTTTAATTCTTTTCTTTCAAAAAGATTTCCAAACATAAAAAAGATAGTAATAAAGTAGTTGAATTTATTTTTATTGATTAGGAAAATCAAAACACTTGTCTTTTGTTTAAAAACCTAGTTATTAGTGGAATTCATTTAGCTACCAATTCATAGTCTAGTTATTAGAATTCATGCTAACCAGTTCATATCCACTGACAATCCTTTGAATATTTATCTAGTTTCCTCCATTCTCTCTCACGAGTTGACAACCATACATAACCATTTCCAGTCAGTATCAACCTCGTAGGATGATTTTCAAACCAGACATCCACCCACTAGGCATCAACCAATATTATGGATATATAGAGTTAGGATTGTGTGTATTAAGTTTCCACTCAACTCCCTTGCCCCCACATATTGTTATCTAGCTTGACACGTTTAAAAGCATAATTTTCCATAGTTGAGAAATTTTGATCCAATCAAGAAAACCAAGATAGAAATCCAAACCCATAGTTTGATTTACTTTGTGAATCATCTACATTCTTGTTTAACCCTCTTTGGATAGGAATATTTAGATATGAATGGACATTTTCCATGATTCTGCCATCCATAGGATAAATTATCTTTGGTCTAACATATATATAAGGAATTATGTGCAATAATTATGCTTGATTGTAGTATCCCATGCACACAAATGAGACAAGTTTTCACTATCCTTGACAAGTAAGTTTCATACTTATAATTTGATTGATTTTGAGTTTCTCAGTCTTTGAATCTCAAATATTATCCATTCCCACATATTCTACACTTATCATCTTTATACATATTCAGACCCATCGCATCTTCCACATTTTGGTTGTCTCGTCACAACATCGAGAATTCAAGTGCATAGGAAATATCGTTTCATTTTTCCTACATACAATTCTTGGGAACCCAGCATATAACACTAGTTTATTCTCGTTTACTTTTTAATCCTTTTTTGTTATTCCACCTTCTTCATATTCCATTATTCTACGGGATTTTAAACACCCCTGAATATGTTGGGTCAAGATTAGCAGGCATGTTTTATGCTTCGAGGCTTATTATACTCACATAAAGTCTCAATAATCACCCTCTTTGTCTGATTGGTCTGATAACTACTCCAAAAATCCCCTTTACCACATGTGTCTTCCATACAAACATCAAATCCTTCCTCCAGCATGAGGATTGAATATATTGATCATTCATTGACCTATCAAGTTCCATAGGTAGAACCTTCTAGCTCCAACAACATGACATTCATCGGGGAGCAAGGTCTCTACTTATGAGTTTTGACTAGGCCACATATTACTATGAAATCCAATTCCACACCATCTTACTTGCAACTTGATGATGAGATCTTTGCATGATTTGGCCAAAGTAATGACCAACTCAAAACCATATATGAATCTTTGGGTAGGATGCAAGTGTACCCTAATACCCTCCTTCAAAACAATGTTTCTTCTACCCTGCCAAAGTCATAGAGAATACCTCCAAAAGGAGAAACACTGACGGAACAAATTATAAAGGGATACCACACATCCCCTCCATAGAATCATACATATTACACTCCCAAACATGGGGCTCAATTTTTGCCAAATGATTTTATCTACACACTAGTGGGGAGGATTAGAGATTCGGATAGCACTCAAACCCCAAAACTAGCATGAGTAATAGGGCAGGATACAGATCATCCCATAAAAAATAAATATTATTCCCCTTTCATTAACTCATAACCAATACAAAAACATGTGTAGCAAGGTTATCTGGTTTATTCTAATCTTGGTGATCTTCTCACGAGGATGGCACACTAGGAATGGGTCCTCACCCATCCTATGTATACCCCACCCAAGGATGTGCTAGTAATGTCTTCCCACATGCTACCTCTAACAATGTCATTTTTCATAACCCAATACCCACAAATACATTCTCTAATAATGTTCCTCCCTACATGCATATGTATTGAAAGTCAACACAACTAGATGTATATACGTTCTCTGGCTCATCTCTTCAATTCCAAGGTACCCCATACGCTCCAGCTATCATTCATTCTCCTCCTTACCAATCATCTCCTCCCCCTCATTTCCCTTAAGCAACCTCCATGGTTGATTCCTACGCAATGGGAACCTATACCAAGTACTTGAAATAACCCCTCAATTTCACAATACAAAGTGTCATGCTTTCTCGCTCATTACCAAATATCCCTAAGTTTAAAGGGGAAAGAGATATCAATGCTCACATTAACACTTATGTTAATATGATTAGAGAAATCCTCCCACGAGATGCAATAGTCACCAATATTTTCCCAAATAACCTTGAAGGGATCACTTTATATTGGTATTATCAACTCCCAAAATCCTCCATACATTCTTTTAAGCAACTTGTGTTTGAATTTTTCAGAGCATTTGACATGAATAAGTTGTTATGCATAGGAATCAAAGGAATTCTTACACATTAAACAAAAACAAAATGGTTTTTTTTGCTCACTTCATACTAAGATAGTGGTAGTTTCTTTATTCTTCTACAAGCATGCACCTAACATGGATCAAATGGAACTTTATGACCTTTTTCTTCACTCTCTTAGTAAGGGAAACTAAAGAGGAAGTGTAGAAGTTATTTTTCCATGCCAATGAGGAAGTGATAGAGGGTGCTCTTTGTAATAAATATTGATCAAGTGACTATTGAGAATTGACATAGTTAATCAGACTTAACACACAATAATATTATATTTATGTGTATTAATCATTCAAGGTATAAAAATATATATGTGAAGCTATTCCTCTTTTCAAGGATAAAAAAACTCCATGATTCTCTCAACTCCCTAGAATCACTCTTCACATATAGAAATATTCTAAATTCATGAGTTAGTTGAATAACCAAACACTCACATACAAACATACATATTCATATTTATATTGGGTGTTATAACAACCCAACAACTTAACCTTTCATATAATGTGAATTAACCCAAGGAGTGCTACTAATTTCCTAACATTCCCCCCTTAGTATGAACATGGGGGAAAAATTGTCTTGTATCTACAGCGACTCATGATTAGGTGATTTTCAAAGGACAACCACAAACCTCAAAGATGGTTTTACAAATGGCTAACCAAAAAAAAAAAGTGGTTTTACAAATGGTTTACCACAAACCAAAAGATAATGGTTTTGCAAATGGTTTACCAACAACCAAAAGTGGTGGTTTTACAAGTGGTTTACTAAAAACCACAAATGAGGGTTTCACAAGTGGGTGACCAACAACCACATCATGATGTGCAATAATCTCATTAGCTCTCATCAATATCTTCCTTGGAGGATAATATAGGAAATTTTGCACACACATGAATGTTGAAAAAAGAGAATTTTATAAACACAATGACGGAAAGAAAACACTGCACTGAAACCACACTACAAACAAACATGTCACTAATGTTGTATGCGGGCCTATCGGTGGTTATTGACAGGAGGTCGTTGATTGACCTCCAACCTGTTGTGCCTCCATCCTCTGGTATATAATTACTCAACAAGATGAAATCTGAAGCTCAAAATTGCACCCTCCTCTGTCGACGTGGCTCCACATCAATTTTCGCTTTGGCTATGAAATTCCAAAATGGGGGTCTAGGGGCGGCCGAAGCCAAGCATTTTTTCCTTCTTTGCAACCTTCAAAAACTTCATCAGAAATGCAATTATCTTCATTTTATCCTTCTAGGATTTGGACATTGGGTAACACCGAAAATGACATCTGTAAGGTAATATTTATTTTTTACAACTTTTGACACTAAGCCGAAAACTTATTTTTCGACTATATGACAAAACTTTCGATGAGGGCCACTTGACTCTTTTTTTTATCAGACTAGACAATGACAAATAGTTTTTTATGATGAGACATTTAGTGACATTAATACAACTACTATGTTGACTATTGAGTAGACATAAGATGGTTGGTGACAAACAATAATTCTTTAAATAGACATTTAAGTCATTTAAAAGGACACAAAAATTAATTTTTGACAACTAAACCATTTATAAACTTGATACATATCATATCAACTTGATTACAACAAATATGTTAATTGGAAATACAAAAAAGGAGATACGAGAGTTTAATTAACATTGATAAAATAGTGACAGAACTACCCTAAAACAATTAATATACTCAAAACATAAAACAAGAAGGCAGTTCCGAGAGAAAACAGATGTCTTTCACTTATCTCTACATCTCATATGGACACTTTATCCATTTACAGATGACAGAAGATAAGAAAAGCTGCAATAAGCGGAACTGTGCAAACAAAAACTGAGCAAAGGATCGATGCTTACTGCCACTTGTTGACTTTGAACGTGAATTATCTAATACACAGCTTACGAAGTGATCAATGCACTCCATTCACCGTTTAGTGAAAACATGTTTCTAATGGAAAAATGGTGGGCAGATTGTAACCAATCGAACCATGTATCACATTTTCTTTGAGTGTTTTCTTGGAAGCACCAAGGTCTGATAGAAATGCACATGCTCAAGACTTAGGGTTCAAATTTTTTCTAACTCCTAAGTAGTTTGTTGGTGAATTGCCACTTGGAATACTATTAGAGGATGCAGGGTCGAATTAAGGTGTTTGAGCACCCTCAAAGCACAAATTGTATGGAGATTGGACCCTTTCATTAATTTTAGGGGCTCTCAGATCATGTAGGGGTCTTGTCTAATAAAAAAATTAGGAGATACCCGGTAGTGTATCATTGCCACATCAGCATTTTCACCCAGTTTCGCATGTTTTTGAAGGGAAAAGTTTTTTCAATCGATATGGAAATAATATAATGTTTTATATATATATATATATAAGTTATATAAGTATTTGAAAGTGTACCAATGACCGAGTGTCCTATGGTGACACATTCTCATTGGTCTTATAAAAGTGTCATTAAGTCAAAAAGTGATAAACTATTAGTCCTTTTTTCAACAACCTATGGTGAAAACCAATGTTTACGGCATTTGGTACATGCCCCATGTAATGGGGTCCTCTCCACCTACTTGCAAATCTCGGCAACTCTTTTAAAATTTTGAAATATTTCCCTTTTGTGGTTTTGTAAGCCACTCTCAACGATGTATTTTCAAATATATTCTTGTATGCAGTTAATAAAAAGGATATTTAAGCCACCCTTGCTAGCAATTAGGGCTCCTAACTTTACTCACTACTAAATTATTTGATTTTATGAAGAGGTTTTAACTTAAACGTGCACTATCTATATAGTTCGTGTATACTATCCTCCCCATACTCCGTAAACACCACTGTCAATTTACTTATATAAGTTCCCATATTTAAATACTTTCACAGGGTTCTGAAATATTGGACATGGGTATTTGTTTTGAAAGGAAAATGAAGAGAATATACAAACTGTTGAGACATTCTTTTATAACTGGTGTACCTTACTTAAAAAAGGAATGGCTTTAGCAACAACAATTACATTACATGAGTACCACCTTTAAACTGAGATGTCAAGAGCTGTAGCAACTTGATTATGGTAGTATCTGACTGGTTTTGGTGGCACAACATTGAAGATAATGTGTTCTCACCCACTTTCACTATTGATTGGCCTAAACTTGTTCTGACCAAGTGGTTCATGCTAATGCATGCTCCCAACCATGGACCACCCGACTTTTTGTGGAAAGTTATCTTGTATCTTATTGAAGTTAAATAATGTAAATCCCTTTTCATAACAAAATATATAGGAAATGTTGTGCTCGGTGTAGGCTGCAATTTATTTAAATTAATGAATATTTCTCTGCATACAATATACCGATAGGGTTAATAATTATTGACAGTTAAATAATTAAAAGCGGTAACACAAATGTATATAAGATTCATTTTATTGATCTTTAATCTTCCAGCCAACCATTGAAAATATTAAAAATTTGTGCCCCCTTGACTTCACTGCGCCCTAGGCAAATGCCTAGGCATTATAGCTTAAGATTTGATACACATTATGAGAGGAATCTATAACAGATATTCTAGAGGATCTAAAATGAGCCTACCATATGTGAATATTAATGCGTATGAAATGAAACCATTGTTGGGGTAACAAAAGTAAACCATTTAGTATAAAGGCACATATGATTTTCAAAATAACCTTGAGGGTATGTGAACATATGATTTTCTCATAAATCGGGACAGCCGAAGAATCTTAAAATTGTCCCAAAAACGGTCATTAGATTCTATCATTTGTGGATTGAACAATTGATCTCTCAATACAAATGTAGCTTTGGTCAGAGATTTAAACACAATAATAATATATTTTGGTATGCAATCATTTGAGGTATACAAATATATATGTGAAGTTATTCCTCTTTTTCAAGGGTAACAAACTCCACGTAATTCTCTTACTCCTTATAATTGCTTTTCACATATAAAATTATTCTAAATTCGTGAGTTGGTTGAATAACCAAACACTCACATACAAACAAAAATATTTATATTTATATTGGGTGTTATAACAACCCAAGTCATTAACCTCTCATATAATATGAATTAACCCAATCCGAACAACAACAGATGTAGGACTTATGACTTCTCAATGTAAAAGTGGTAGATCATAACCATAACAACACAAAATCAAAACTTTGACTGCTAATAACCATAGATGAATCAATCAGTATTTGAATCTAAAATTGTGGCCTATCATTCACATACTTGTTGCAATTATTTATAATTCAAAATGAATATGTAGGTGTTATTTATTAACATATACAAAATATATGGATTAATCAAAGGAACTGTAAGCCCATTCCTTAATTAATTTTGATCTCAACCATTCTCCAGTCTGCAAGTTGCCAAATTAATATCAAGGTTAAGGTAGAAGTTCAAAATCCCAATCTAAGTACGAAAAATTACACATTAATATGTTAACCTCAAAGCTAATTAATTAAGGGTTCAAAAACAAAAATACTTAATGCTTCTTGCCTGGTATTATAATCCTAACATGAGCATATTTCAACTATTCTTTATGACCATGTATTTCATGTTATTTGCAAAAAATATTGTGTAATAAGTTTTTTCCACTCAAATTGCTCCTAGATGGATCAACGTATCACGTATTTATATGACATTCGTTCCTAGCTACCAAGGGATCCCCATAATCCAGTTTCCCAAGATCCAACATTTTGACACATAATAATGAAAACACATTATAGATAAAATCGTATATCGTGCAATTCCCTACAGTGCCATGAAGAATAAGAAACCAGAATTCCTTAAACAGTGCCGTTGTTCCTTATTAATCCCACTTGTGGAATGTGGTAAATCAAGCCTCATAGTTTTGATAATGCTTGAGGACTCCTAATTTAATCAAAGGCATGCAAGCAAGATTGTGGTATATTTGAGTTTTTACTGAACCAAAATTCAATGTCCATGACTAGAATAAGAGAGTATGCTTCATAACCTCTAGAAAATTTACTCTTTATCTAGGATGATACTCATATAGTCCCCAAACTTGTAGGAGCATATGACTTGATCTCCGAATTTTGTTGGACCAATACCTTTTCCCATATTTTGTTTCTAGACTTTTATTGTTCACTAGGAAGCCCAAAATTCTGCCTTGCTAGGCATATTAGGTCTTGGTGTATAGTCCATATTAGAACTCCACCCAAGGCTCAATTTAATCACATTGAATTTGACATACATCCTCCATATAAAAATGAGATAATACATTGGGTATGAAAATTCAAATAAGTAAAATGCCTTATAACGCTGAAACATTGTCAAAGAGGATTGATTCTGCATTATACTTACAAGTGTGGGTCTATAAATATTACATTAAAAGATCTATGATCAATGATGGGGCATGTACTGAACGTAGTCCCCTTCTCTTTCTTGCAAATGAGTTAGGGTTTGGAGATGACCAATTGAGCTTCTACCAAAAATACTTTTTACGAGGTTATGATAACCTCAACCAATACTTCAATTGTCAACCATAATCCTTTGACATGTTTCCATTGGACTAAAAGTTACCATTACTTAACCAAAATTGTTACATTATAGGCATGGAAAGCTATTGGCTAGATTTTCTGCATAGCTGAAAAACCTAGGCAGTCATGAGATAAAACTCCCTCATTTACCAGTGAGGATTTCGTATGTAAGATTTTGTCAGTTATATATCCTAATAAACTATTTGTGGGTATTACTTTAACCGTGTAGCTCATGAACCATAGCTATGCGGTTCTGCAACAAGTAAGCAGTTGTAAAAGAAAGGAACTGCATAAAAGGAAAATAATAGGAAATGGAAGAAAGTAAAGAGGATGTGCAACTCAAGCAATAGTTTACAGAGTTGATTACATGCACATAGATAGAACAAATAGATCTAGCACATCATAATTAAAGCAAAGGAAACTTTCAGATCTAGATCTAGAATAACACAAAGTTTATGAATAGATCTAGACATAAATACTAGAAACAAAATGCACTGTTGACACAAAGTTCTCCGGAAATTTCCTCTTTATTCAATTTGCTTACAAAAAGCTATTAAGGGTTTCAGCACAAAGTCTAGAAAACAAGAATGCTGATTACAAAATCTGTGATCTTTTAACCCATAGGTTCTTCCTCTATTTATAGTACGTATAGAGGGAAATTACAAATAGGAAACTATAACCGAATTAGCACATGTGGAAGTTGTAAAAGAAACAACTGGCAATCTCCCCTTGGAATTCCTCTTTGCATGACATGCATGATTTATAACTGAAAATAAAACCTTCTATTTTGCATGTTTGCCACCTATCTCCAAGTAAATGACCTCTTCAAGTAATGACTTTTAAACCAATCACTTAAGTTTTATAATTTAATTGATCGCTCAATTACTTTGTCGGAGAAAAGAAGAAGAAAGAGGAAAATAAATTAGAAGAAAGCTACAACACTTCCAGTCTTGTTCTTTTTCCATATTCTGCATGCGGTTGACTTTTTTGTCTTTGATTCTCACCAAGTTGGATCTGAAAGCAGGTGACTGTGATTCAGCTTGCGGGTATTGTCTTTGCCTTGTCTTCCCTTTTATATTTGAAGCTTTTGCAATTATTCTTCAGTAGAAAGCAAAGTAAATTCGATTAAGGCTTCAACTGGAAGATTGGGAGCACATGCACTAAGATCTTGGAAGGAATTCTCCATGCAATGACTTCTACATGGGTTGTGTCAGAAACAAGAGGATGACCTTTTTGTCGGAAGCCTTTGCAATTATGAGATCTAGATCTGTCAATTAAATCGGCGATAGGTTCAGGGCATATGTTTGTATCATTGACTTCAACAAATCTGGAAGCTATGCATGATTCTGTTGATCCCTCTCTATCACCACGCTTCATCATGGCTGGAGCAGTCTTTGTCGTGAGCAAACTTTGTATGTGTTCTTTTTCTTTTACTCTTGCCAGAATTCTTTATAACTGGTTCAATTCATGCAGATCTATCAATTTCTTCATATTCAAAAGATATATTCAATGTACCTGACATTGATTTGAACTTCCTTTCACCTGTAACACTATATGAATACTTGCAATTATTTAAGACAGATGAAGTCCAGAGCATGAATACTTGATTTATGTCACCAAAAATCTGCATATGAAGCCCGCTGCCCTAAAATTTGAGATTTTGCTTGCATGCAAAGCAAGCAAAAATATTATTTAATTCACCAGAGCACTTATACCAACATGCAAATGCTCAGAATGACCAAAATCAGGCTATTCCAACCCTAGGCGCCCAAATTGGAAGCTTCCCGGTAGTGGAAAATAAACTTTAATGCAAAATCCTCCTTCATTTGGCACCAAAACTGTTTGGGCTGCAATCCTCTACTAAAAGAATTAATTACATCTTCATTATGGCAACCCATGCTTATATAACTCTCAACATTCTATTTTTAATAAATTCCCCTCATATTCTGGCAATTAATTAATAAATAATGATGTTTATTCACCCAAATTGGGTGCCTATTTTTGCATGTTGTTGGCTGCCATTAAATAAATTTAATTTATTTATTTTTAGCATGCTACCTTCAGTTCTCTTTGACTAGCCTTCATGCATTGACTTTCTATTCATCCATGGCACCAAAATTAGGCAGAAAAGCTATTAATAAATATCATTAATATCATTGTTTAATCACCAAATGGGTCGTACTTTTTAGCATGGTTGAATTCTAAATTTAAGAAGTCAACTTCTGATGGGAATTTTCACCCTGCACCACAACTCTAAACATCCCTTCTTCCACTTAAGTGATTTGAATTTCATCATGGGAAATTTTACCCTGTAAGGCAGGTAATAATTCCCACCTGCATGATGCTTCTAATTTTCCCATTGCAGCTTAAGTGACTTTCCAAAAGTTCGACTTGCATTAAAATTAGCCCCCAACTTGTTTGAGTGAATAAAACCTTATGATGGGAAAAGTTAGCATGCTAGGTAGGTGGAAAATTCCCATTGGTGATTTAAAGGATTTTTCTTTATTTTATAAGAAAATTCCCATCGGGAGAAAATTTTCACCCTGCAAGGCAGGTAAGAAATTCCCACCTGCCTGCTGCCTTTAATTTTCCCATTGTAGCTTAAGTGACTTTGACTTCATGGTAATTTTCACCCTATAAGGCAGGTAAGAAATTCCCTCCTGCTTGCCACTACCAAAAATCCCATTACAGCTTACACTCATTAATTCCAGAAAATGTGACCTACCTGGGAGAGGCTTTTTGTGCATGACTTCATCATTTTTGGATAGCAGTTTGCATTTTGAGGTTGATTCCTTCTGGTGCTATGTCAGTAGATGATCTCCAGATGCTTCGGACATTTAAACAAACTATACTGGCTAAATAATTGACCTAGGGGAATTTCACAGAGAAACAAACAAAGAAAACTAGAGAAAAACGTAAAAGAAAGAAAGAAAAGTGAAAAACATTGCCAAAAGTTGGAGACAATGCCCTGAATTCATTCCTGGTGAAAACCCTAATGAGATGAGTGAATACTGACATGCAAAATTTCAACAGGACTCAACCGGAGCACAATTTACTTCAAAAGGGGCATTATTTATTTAATAAATAATTAAATCAAAATTTCCCGTAGACAAAACTTGGTGGAGGGATAAAACGAGTTTGGGCATCTGGGTATTTGTTGAAATTGGATCGTATGATACATTGGGAATATCCTAACATAATACAGACATCTTCTGGCAATAAAAATACAAAAAGACCCGTTATTTTAAAAAGAACGGATTTTTTTTCAAATGGGTAGTCCCAGATTTCAGGGTGAAATCTGGGGACACCAGAAACCAATTATAACATGTTACTAGGAAGGTTTTGGATTCATTAGATGAAGGCCATTCCTTCCACTTTGTTCTAAGAGATTAGGTTTCTTCATTTAGGGAAAGTCTTCATTTCTCAAGGAGATCCTAAGCCTTTCAATATACATTTATCAAACCTCAAAATGAAACCCAGATTTCATTTTGAATTTGAACTCCCCACGAACCAGCTAAACAAACCATCCCCTTCAAAGGAGTTGTTTACAACTACAAAGTGGGTTCCAAATGACCGAGGTTGATAAACCAAAAGTAATCAAAGCTACAGAAAAAAGGTGATACTAAGATTTTTGTTGTAGAAATAATGTCCATAAAAATAATGAACAGATATTGTAAATCTCTTAGAGAATGATTCACCAATCACCCTTCCTTTTGATCATGCATGGGATTGACAATCTTCTTTGGCTGGCCTCTCTCCTACTAACGATCTTGTAGATATATGCATGGTAGAAGTGTCAGAGATGTGAGAAGAATCTTCCAAGGAATTTGTAAGGGTTCTATCTTCCATGTTAACTATTGGACACTCCATTATGATGGAGCTAAGTGATGATAAGTATGTAGGCATGCGGGAGTGATCTTAACCTCTCTAAAAGGGAAGATCATACCTTTTTCTTTTAAATTAGATTCAAGTGCACCAATAATGGGGTAGAGTATGAATTCTTTCTTCTCAGCCTCATTGTCACAAAAGGATGGAGGTCAAAAACATTAGGGTCCTAGGGGATTTACAACTAGTATCCAATCAAGTTTCCAAAGTTTATGAGAACTAGAGTGGAACACCAATACTTTACAAGGCCATTGTGTGTGAGATAAGCAAAAATTTTGACTTTATCTCCATTAAAGCTATCCCTAGGGAGAAAATCAATTGGCTGATTTCTATGGCTTCTTCCTCTTCCCAATTTTTCCCAGACAAATTTAATGGAAACTGAGTTTGTTATATCCATGAGATCTAAACCCTTAGTGTGGAAAATTTCAAACGCAACAATACTTCCTTATGTAGAAAACAAGAATGATCTCGTCACCATGGACTATGCCAAAAATGACAAGGTAATTTTGGGTTTCTTTCATGCATACAATGATCTTCCCCTGACTCACCATAAGAGGGGATTTTCTCTCATCCCCCATCCTTCATCTTACTTTGGAGTGAAAATCAATCCGATTTCCCCTCACAAGATTTTAAAATATACGAAGTAGAGGAGGAACCTCTTGAACTTCCCCCTACTCCTCTAATTTAAAGAAGGAAATGTTTATTTAATAGAAGACATGATTGATATCAACATTAGAATAGACACAAACCCTAGGATTTTGAAGCTTAGTTATTTTCTATCCATTGAGGAAGTGGAGGAGCACACTAATATTCTCAAGGATCATGTTCAGACCTTTGTCATTCACCTATAAGGACATGTCAAGAGTCAACCCAAGTGTCATGGTTCATAACTTGGTAACCAAACATGATGTCAAACCCATCAAGCAAAAGTTAAGACCAATGAAGTCGACAGTTGCTTTAATGGTCAAAGAGGAGGTAATGAAACTCCTACAAGTAGGGTTTATAAATTCAATGGACTACTCCATGTGGTTTTCCAACATCATCCTAGTCCTTAAGAAAAATGGTAAGATCAATATTTGTATCAACTTCAAGGATATTAATAAGGCTTGTCTGAAAGATAATTTCTCATTACCATTTATAAATGTCATTGTTGATGCAACTTTTGGGTATGAGTTGTTTTACCTTATGGATGGATTCTTGGGATATAATCAAATAAGGATCTTTGAAGGAAGATCAAACCAAAAAAACCTTTACCACACCTTAGGGAACCTTCTGTTATGTAGTCATTCCCTTTCAATATGAAAAATACTAGGTGTTACTTATCAAAGAGAAAATGAATTACATATTAAATGACCTCATCCATAAGACCAATGAAACCTACATGGGTGACCTACTAGAAAAGGATAGAAAGAGGGGTGATTATCCTGAATTCATTTGTATCATTCTCTCTCACTTAATTGAATACACATGTCACCTTAAACCCTAAAGAAGTGTGTCTTCGAGAGTCATGGAGGGAAGATCTTGGGTTACATCATCTCTTCGCGAGGAATAGATGTAGACCCTATAAAAATTCATGCAATTCTTAAGATGACTCCACCCAAAGATGATCTAGCATTAGGTATTTCTTGGGTAAATTGGGGAAATCCAAAGGTTTTTCCCTGACCTCACCTATGTTATACATCCCATCAATGGTCTTCTAAAAAACATGTTACAATACTTGGATGAAGGAATGTCATGACACATTTTAAAATCCGTGAAACAATTCCTTTTTTCCCCACCCACTCTCATGCCACTTAAGTCCAATCATCCTTTAATTATTTATTCTAGGGCCACAGACATGTCTATTTTGTGTATGTTTGGACAAGAAGACGATGATGGTCATGAGCATGTTATTTATTTCATTAGTTTCATGTCCTTCTTGATTATGAAACCTAGGTACACTTAGGAGGAGAAAGAGTGTCTTGTCATTATTTTCATAACTAAACA
Organism: Taxus chinensis; assembly: GCA_019776745.2. Classification (NCBI taxonomy): domain Eukaryota; kingdom Viridiplantae; phylum Streptophyta; class Pinopsida; order Cupressales; family Taxaceae; genus Taxus; species Taxus chinensis. The sequence goes on from JAHRHJ020001621.1 coordinate 115,831, forward strand.
ATTGAGGCACTACATGCTCAACCAGAAGACAAGATTCATAGTTAAGTCTGAATAGTTACATACCTTCCTCACCCAAGAAAGCCTTATCTAAGAAGGTTCATAGGTTCATAATGCTCATGAACAAATTTGAGCTTACTTATGTGAATCAAAATTTAGTCAAGGGGAAAATCATTTATGATTGGCTAGTTGATAACCCCTTGGATTCTGGTGAGCCAATTCAATCTAGACTTCCCTGATGAGTGCATTTTCATATTGAAAATCCTACAATTTCATCATTTCCCATAGTACTTCTAACATAATAAACTATATTGTAGACCAAACTTACCCAAAGGGTCTAACTCACAAGTAAAGGTGAAGACTCCAATGTTATAACCTGCTAAGTATGTCATCATAGAATAATTCATATATCGAAAGTCCTTTGATAACCTATTACTTAGATGTGTAGATGAAGAAGAAGTGGAGAAGATCCTTTTTGAATCCCACAGTGGATTTTGTGGTGGACATTTCAGCGGGACATTCGCCTTGAAAAAATTCAATGGATGGGCTACTTTTGGCCTACCCTCAAGCATGATGTTGTGGAATATGTATGAAAGTGTAAAAAATGTCAATAATTTTTCACACACCATACATATCTCGGCTCAAGCTCTACAACCTATAGTTACATAGTGGCCTTTCTCTACTTGGGTTTGGACTTAATAGGAAAATTTCTCTCTTTCTTCTACTTGATGGTCATAACTTCATCATTACAGTGACTAACCAAATAGTTTACAAAGTGGGTTGAGGTGATGCCTTTAACCATGGTTCATGGGTCCATCATAGCCAAATTTATCCTAAACAAAATTATTTGTAGGTATGGCATCCCATAGGTCATTATCTCTGATAATGGCTCATCATTTAAGAATGATGAGGTACGTGAGTTATGTGAAAGATTTAAAATATCTCATCACACTACCTCTTTGTATTACCCTCAAGCCAATGGTCAGGATGAGGCGACAAACAAATCACTGAAGTCTATTCTCCTCAAAAAATTCAAGGAGAAGAAGAGGAATTGGCATCTTAAAGTTGTTCCCAGCCTTATGGGCCTATAGGAATTCCATCCATACACTACATAGGGGAAACTTTGTTCTCCCAGGTTTTTGGTTCAAAATTTGTTCTACCTTTAGAAGTGGAAATCCCTAGTCTTTGTGTGTCTTTACAAGGCATATTAGATGAAGATGAATATAGAAATGCACGCTTAATATACTTAGAAAACTTGGATGAGAAAAGGCTCATTATTTGAGAAACATCACCAAGTTTATGCAGATAGATGTGTTACATAATATACCAAGAAATTATATAAACATCCCAATTCAAGTGGGTGACCTTATGTTCATGCTTGATATGAGTATAGACAAGAAATTGGTGAAGCTCATAAATTTAGACCTAAATGGCTAGGTCCTTATCAAGTAACTAAATATTTCAAGAATGAAAACCTTTCATTTGTAAACTTTGGAGAGTGAGGAGTTCAATGAATCTTTCAACTCACTCCATCTAAAATGTTTCTACATATAGGAATATAATATCTCCACATTTTCCTCATTGCATTTTCACCCTTTATTTCATTTCACTTTTAATTGTTGTGTTTAGATGGTATTGATGAGCTTCACTTGTTTGATAATAATTATTAAAATTTTCATACATTGACAGATGTTTCAATCTTGATATCTTCAAAATTTCTATCATACTATTCATTTATATAATATTTCTCATCAATTATAATCATGAGATGGAAGTTAATATTGATTCTATCATATTTTGTGTACTTCACCCCTTTTGCAAGTTTCTTCCACTTCAAATGTTTTTACATATGGTTTTATTTAGAAGCTTCCTGATGGCATATTATCCTTCAAAAAAGGTCTCTCCTTAACAAGAAAGTTCTAAACACTTCACCTGAATCTTATGTCCACCCATCTCAGTCTTAGGGGGTGAGCCCTCATGTCCTACTAGTCACGCGGGGTTGAGATTGGGGGGAAAACATTCCTTCCCAACAAGCATAATGTGAAAATAAGGCAAAATAAATTAAAATACAAAAACAAATACATACATGCATATTGCAAATAACTACACATTTCCTCCTCACTAGTATTTGGTGATGAGATCCCACGACTTCTTACTGGTAGTGTGAGGATTGGAGAAAGGAGAGATGTTTCCCTTACTCACCTATTTTTTATCCTTTGGTGATGAGTCCTTGCTTCTTATTGGTAGCATGGGCAAGACATAGGGTTTCATTTCAAAAAAGATAAAAAAGAGAGGAAAATAAATCCTTAAGATAATGTGGAACAAAGGTGCTTGAACATATAAAATTCTAAGGAGATAATTTATATGCTTATGTTAGGAGAGATAAATATTTCTTAAACTGGATCTTTTCAATTAATAGCCCAGCACATGGGTCTAAGTCTAGCCAAAACCTATAAAGTGTAAATATTTTATTGAATTTGGTTAGATAATTTAATTGGGATAAGTCAACAATTTCTTAAATGGATCATTGTTAAGTATCATGTATTTATATTCGATCACTCATCATTGAAACCTATTCATCACTACTTCATGTATCTCATGCTCTTCTTGGCTCTCAGTGTTGAGCCCTCACATCTTACTAGTTATGTGGGGTCAAGAATGGAGTAAGATATCTCATCACTATATCATCTACAATATATTCTACCAATGAAATGAGAGCTTTAAAATTACTTGAGAATGATTTTCCTAAGTAAAAATTACAAGCATGTGTGTTTTCATGTCTCTTTCTATTTATCATATTAAATTATAATCTATAACATTCATTTAAAAACTATTAAAAACATCGAACATTCCTAAATTTTAAAAGTGCACAAATGAATTAAAACATGAAGAAACAAATATACAAGGGAGTTTTAAGTCAAAAAAATCACACACACACATGTGTGTGTATGCACACACACACTCCAAGGTTTTAATAAAATTCCATCACACCAAAGGAAAAGTGTGGTAAAACATTTAGAGTCACTTAAAGGGAAAATCAATATAACAAATGGCCATGAGGTTGACGTTAATGATTGGGTATGTATTACCCAAATAGATGACAACCTTAGTCAACCAAATATGAAGATGAGAGGGGAAGTTTCTCCCTCAAGAGGATAAATTAAAATGGAATTCAAAAATATAAGGGTACCTTGTTATTTAGAACCTCCATGGCAGTCACAAAAAAATAACTTCTCCAACTCCTCCCCCAAGACCAATAGAGGTAGAGACTATCCCAAAATTCCAATGGGTCATTCCTACGCCAATTGAAGGGTTTGATTTGGTTTCATATGATTTAAATTATTCAAATGATGATGCCACACAAGTAGAGGATCTAGCAGAAAAAACACAAGATGAGTTAGTTTAGAAGGAACCTGCAAGTATTCCTCCTACTAAGCCTCGACAAAAATGGGTTAAACAAGTAATGATCACCCACATGGAGCAACTATATTGGGTAGCTCAAGAAGAACCCTTGATTAAAATTGAGTATTATTGTAGGATGTGGAATTTAAAAAGGGTGAAAAGGAAGAGGATTTCAACAAAATAAGTCATCATTTGGCATTAAACATATGTATGCCTCTTCTCCCTTAGTAATAAAAATAAGGCCAATTGTTCCCAATTGGAACAATATGAGGAGGCTCTTGTATCATACATAAGTACCTCATCAAAATTGGTAGCATAATTAGTAAGAGGAATGAAATCTAGAAATAAAGAACTTGAAATGTAGGTTAAAACTACCATTCCTAAGGGTACTTCCTCAGATGTGGAAAATGTATTAATCAGCTTGTATGATGTGATCAAAGAGAACTTTTGTGATAACAAAAAAAGAACATGTTTTCTCTAAAATTACTAATGAAAATATTGAAAGGATGGGTGTGATGCAAAAGATACTGATATTTATATACTAGATTATTGAAGAAGGCATATTAAGGAACCCTACCCAAGTCACCATATAAGACATTGGTATATTCCAAACGTATTATAGTTATACACAACAAACCTTGAAGGACCCATGGGATGATCAAATGAGAAAACTTCCTCCTCAATTTGATAATGTAATTTCTAGAGGAAGTCAATTATTTTTAGTGGCATTCATCACAAGGGTCTTCAAGGAAGACCAAGAGTCAGTGCCCGTGGCCGAATTAGTTGGACTTCTCAATCAATTCTTATATTTTTTTGAAAGAATATAACATAATAAAATTAGGTAGAATAATTTCAATTCATTGAGATTCTTTCTCATACTATGAAAATGGTCCAAAAAATAAAGACCTTAAAGGAAGTCACTAGAAAGACCATGGAATCCCAAAAGTCTTTGCTAGATAAGGCTCCTATACTTTTTAGGAAGCCTATTAATGATATCATAAAGATGGATGAAGATTATAAAATTTTCATATAAGATTTGATTTCCATAAGAAAGGTATCAGCTCTAGCTGATCCAACCCAAAAGGAACCTACATAGAAATACGTAATTCAAAAGGTCCCTTTATTCAAACAAGGGCCTTAATGGTTCTTAAGATATTTTAATGTAGTAACTTGTTGTCTTTACTCGCTATAATTATCCTAATAAGAACCAATTAGGATGTTTCTTGAATGGCCAACTATTTTAAATATTCCTTGATATTTTGTAATCATTATTTGAATTGAGTGGTAAAGAAAGGCACCAATATTGTATAAAAATGTCTATTCCCATTATAAAAAGGGGGGATGTCATTTGATAAATGAATGCAAAGAAATTTAAAATTAACTCGTGCAATCTATGATCTTTTGATTTATGTTTTCCCATTCCTACTTTAGACAATGTGTTTATAGTATCCAGTGCTTGATGTATCACAAGGTAACTTTCCTAGAGTAATTTGCTTAAATTTAGATTAAATTACTACATCTTTTTACAGGTTAAATTTATCATTTGAATGTGAATTCGACAATCCATATGATAAATTTGGTTTGTAGCTTTGATTCATTTGAATTCATGCATTAGTAACATGAAAATTTGAGTGGTAATTGAGTTTTATGTTTCTAGTTTCACAAGGAAATCACATTATTTCAAAAATCATACACTAAAAATATTAAATATATTTGTCTTAGCACATTTATTTTCTCTTTGCCCTTTATTTTTCCTTTCTAATTTATACTTGAGCATCACCCTTAGATTAATTTATTTTAAATAAGTTTTTCCAAGATAAATTAGGTGACAAAATTACAAGAGTGACACTAGAAGGACATATAGTCTAGCAAACATCTGTATTATTGATCTAAATAACCAATACCCTACAACTCATGTACTGAATCACATTTTAAGTGATCCTGAAATGAGTAGGAGGTAAGATCCTATCATTTCTCTCCATTGTGCCATTTATTGCATCAATAAGGAGCATAATTATGTATACATAGAGGGTTAATGTATGAGAATTTGATTAGATAAATAAATATCAAATGATTAAGAGATATCGTTAGAGGTGAAAAGACATCAGTACAATTGGAGGAACATTACTACTATCTAAGGATGAATTTAGGATATGCACAAGTATGTGTAGAGGTGTAAAATTTTCCAATTAGTGAAAGGCTGTAAACAAAATAGAAGATTGTATCATTCATTACCTATACCAAGGATGTCATTGGAGAATATCAACATGGATTTTGTGCTTAGAATAGTGAGAACATAGAGGGGGAATGACTCCATTTTGTTGGTAGTCGATATATTTTAAAATATGGCACATTTTATCACATGTAAGAAGACTAGTGATGCATTAGGAATAAACAATTTGTTCTTTAAGGTGATTATGTGGTTGTATGGATTACTGAAAAGGATATGAAGTTTTTAGGTTGTATTAGGAGGACCTTATGGAAGAAGATGAGAAAAATAATAAATATTTGTTCAACATATATCCCATAAACAAATGGAAAAATAGAGATGGTGAATATGTGTTTAGGAAATCGTTGCACAATTTGGTTGGGAAAATCTCGAAGAAATGGGATATGTATTAACATAAGAAAAAATTTCCTTTAATGACTCAATAAATAGGAGTACAGGGAAGACTTCACACCAAATTTTCTATGGGAGAATTATGAGAGGGATTATTGAATTATTGCAATCAATCGATAATTGAAGTACAAAAGTAGAATACTATGCAGAGTATATGTAAAATTTACATGAATATGTGCATGAAAAATTAGAGAAAAGTAACTATAGTTACAAGGAATGCAAAGATAAGACGTGAAAAATAAAATAATTTTAGGTTAGAAATCAAGAATTGGAGTATGTGTACAAGGAGATATTTCTAAGTAGAATGTATAACAAGCTTAGGATAAATAATATTATTCCATACAAAGTTTTATGGAAGATGGGACCCAATTCCTAAGATAGAGTTACTAGATGAATTGGATATCTTACCGATATTCACTATTGTTGATTTATACAAGTACCATGAAGGAAGAAGTAGTGCCCAAGAAAAATATGAGTATAAAAAAAACTTTTATGATCATGTGTATTAACAACAAGAACCATTTGAATAGAAGAAGAAGATACCAAAAAGGAAACAGAAGAAATATAGGTCAGATTAGAGTTGAGGATAGAGAAAGGACATGTGGAAAGGAATACAAAGAATACTTGGTGAAATTTAAGAATCACATAACATGGGATGAAACATGGATGAATTTTAAAGATCTTAGTCATATAGGTTATAATTTTGAGTACTTTATCTAACGAGAGAGAGATAAATTTGTTTTAACTTGGGGTTTTTGTTGTAGAAGGATCATGAGAAAAACTTATATTTTTCATAATTTTTGGAAATTTTACTAGGTATTAGCACATACAATATTGGAAAGGGGGAAGAAAAGGAAAAATATTCATGGCACAACTAAGTGGTGATTTCATGTGTGAGACAAAAATAGTTCTAGCATTCTCATATATAGAAAAAAAGAGGGTACATATGGGAGTGATGTATAATTCCCATTCCTAGAAAATCATTCCCTTCAAGGGGGAAAGATGAGTTGTGATTCAAAATATAGAATGTAACTCCTATGATGTCACTAACACATATAACAATGATATATTTTGAACCATATATCAAATAACTTCTAAGGCCTATAATATCTTTAAATGAGATGACTCACCACATGCTGTTGACAAGACCCGAAGTAATGATGAGGAAAGTCACACACACCAACACCATCCCTTCATTAAAGTTGAGGTAGTGGTCATTTATGAGTCAGAAAAGAAAAAGAAGACACTCACATAGATAACTAATAAATATGTGTCAATTTAGCCTGAAAAATAAAGTCTTGATAAGGTACCCATATACAAAACAACATATCTCCTAGGAAAAAAGAGAGGAGAAGAAGTAATAAAAATCCCAAATAAGATGGGTATTTACAAAAAACCTCACCCCAAGAAGAGAGTGAAAGTGAAGAAAATTTTCCTTAGTAAAGGGCTTGGTGAATAAATCTACAATCTGATCAGATGTCTGAATGTATTGTAATGTCGATGATACCATCATGAATAAGCTCTCATAATGAAATGCATATGGATCTCAATGTGCTTTGTCTACTAATGTTGAAACTAGATTTTGTAAATCAAGATAGTGCTCATGTTATCACAGTAGATAATGGTAGGCCACCGAAAGTGGATACCAAACTCTGTCAAGAATACCCTGTAGCCAAATAGCTTTGTGGCAGTGTTACACTCTCCTCTGAATTCTTCCTCTATAGATGATATGGCAATTGCATTCTTACTTTCTTTCTAGACCAACTAATAGGACCTGAACCAAGAGAGAAACTGTATCCAGAGGTAGATTTTAAATGATCTAAGTCACTGAGCCCAATCAGAATTTGTGAATCCAATCAAGTCAATATCTACCCCTCCATAATAGTGAATTCCATCATGTATAGTGCCATAAAATAATGAAGGATCCATTTCGTTTCTTTCTAATGAAGCTCATGTGGCTCCTGCATGAATCTGGACATGATCCCAACAGCATATGATAAATCTAGTCAAGTGTGAGTCAAGTAAATCAAGCTCCCCACTAACTGTCGATAAAGGGTACCATCAACCAAGGGAGTAGAGAAATCAGAAACCAACTTAACCCAAAAAGGAAAGGAGTAGGAGAATGACTTACAATCAAACATGTGAAAATGAGATGGAAAATCAAGAGGATACTTAGGTTGTGAAATTACAATTCCCAAGTTACAGATTGTGAAATCTGGATCCCAAGAAAGTAATGCAGAAAAGACCTAAGTTAGACATGGAGAAACCTGTTATGCCAAGGTAAATCTTCACAAAATTAATGATAGAAGAAGAGTTTCCCATGATCAAAAAGACATCAAACATACAGAACAAGGATGAGCATGGAGTCATCTTTCTAAAGAATGTAAACATTTGGTTTAGAGTGACACCAAATGAACCCTAATGCAAGTAAGAAAGGATTCCATCTTGGCATACCAACCCCGAGGGGCTTTTTTAAGGCCATAAAGATACTTCTTTAACTTACAAACGAGGGAGGGATCATGGACATAACCCAGAGGTTGTTCCATGTATATTTATTCCTCTAGATCTATATGAAGGAAGGCACTTTTAACGTCCATTTGATGGACTTTCCATCTATTTGTTGCAGCAAAGGCAAGGGTCAATCAAATAGAAGTCATCTTTGCAACTGGAGTAAAGGTTTCATTATAATCAAACCCAACTATCTGGGAGAAACCCTTAGCTACTAATCACACTTTAAACTTTTCGATGTCTCCATCTACTCCATACTTTTTTTAGAACACCCACTTACACTGAACGATTTTTCTTCCTTTCAGAAGAGGGGTGAGATCCCAAGTATTGTTCTTTGTGAGAGAGGAATACTCCTCATACATGGTAGAATACCACTCAGGAATACCAGAAGCCTCCCAGAAAGACTGTGGATCAGAAGCAAAGCTGAAGAAAGAGAGGGGTCCAACAAAATCCAAGCGAGTACGTCTCATATTTCAAAGAGGGTTTAAAACCCGCAAGCGAGGATCATGAGGGACAATGTGCACATCTTCTTTAACAGACGTGTGAATGGTAGTGTGAAGAGATCTCGGGAGGAGTGAGCATCAAAACCGAATAGTGCATGCAAAGATTTGCCCAAACATGGGCAGAACTTGGTTAAGCCATAAAAATCTCCTCTATCTCATAGATCAAATGGGGTGTACATATAGGAGGTCACCTGAGTAACCCCCAGTGCTGCAATCATGACTAAAATTGAGTAGAGAGGGGGAGTTACATTCCCATAATAGAAGTGTAACTTCCAATGATGCATGGATGACACACTGATGCACTGACATACTGACACACTGCCCGTGTATTGACGCATAAGAGAATCTCATGATGACCCCTAAATGACACATGGACCTATGATCTCACCTAAGTGAGATGACTCACCTAATGATGCTTGTAAAATACAACCCTACTTCTTTTAACACCCCCCCCTTCATCGTAAGTTAAGCTACAATGAGGTGGAAAAGAAGAAATGAAAGAAGATGGGTCTTACGGGCAGCAGAAGCCTAGGATGAGGTACCCATGTATAAGAAAGAAGTCCCAAGCATTGAAGGAAAACCTCAGTGGGAAAAACATCCACCACAAGAGGAAAAAAACTTTGACTCTCTAATCTAAGAAAGATGCCCCAAATATGGGTCTCCTTCGGCCATCTTTATCGAGCCTAAAAGGTATGATACCCATGTAGAAAGAGGCAATCTCTCGAAAAGAAGAAGAGCAGGAGATGAGAGGAATGCAGAAGATGCCATGGATGGATCTGAACTCTGTAACTATAGGATTTTAGTCTCCCAAAATAATGTCTTGATGATGAGATCCTCTACTTTCTTCTAGACTGAAGAAGAGCCACCCCCAATGAATTGTGTTCCTGACCTTAGGAAGGATAGAAATGACATGCTGGAAGTCCACCCACTCCAAAAAGGAAACTGAAGGCAGCAACATGAAGAACTCTGAGTCTGGTGCAGCCTCCGGAAGTGATCTTGCACATAGGTCTAGTGAGATTTCTCCAGGAGTTGCTAAAGATTACTGAAGGTAATGCCACATGTGTAGTAGTGTCAGAGTGAAAAAGAGGAACACCCACAGAAAGGATGTCTACATAGTAATGTGAAGGGAACAAAACATCCTGACCACAACAAAAAAGGGATCCAAAGCTGCAGGGATTGATCACCTTTTGAAGGTCTCTAGAAATGTGGAAGTGACATGATTCCTGAAAGGGGCACTCCCAACAACAGAGATGATGAACTCCCTGCAAGGCACCTATAGATGGATGAGAAACCTGTGCAGTGCATCACAAGTAGAATCTGTGAAAAGATGACTAAGGTCAGGTTGATACTGGGGTATCCCAATGAGGGGTCTTCAACAAACAGAATTTGCGTGATGTCAGATAGGTATGATTCATCTCAATGAAGGTAGAGGAGTGGAAGGGGGCCTCGCATACTCCCAGAAGTGTGTTCTAGTTAATATTTAATATTGTTATATATTAAATATTAGGTTTGAAATGTATATTGTTATAATATATTGTTTCAACAATATATTATTCTTAGATTTTGTTATACTCGTGAATAACATTCCGGGTTAATTGTTGTGACTCCTTCCTATTTTATAGGAGGTTGTTTAGCTGTTATTATGGCTATATAATAGCCTAATGTATTGCACAGAGAAAAGGTAAATAATATAAAAATATTTTGTGTTCAACCTGTTTTTCAGTTGTGCAAGTCTGATCGTTTTGTGTAATGGATCTTATAGGTTTGGTATCAGAGAAGTATGGCAAATTGAGATTCTATGATTATTTATAGGTGGCATATGAAGTCTATTGATTTGCTTCAAGTTCAGAATGAGCATTAGTATTATTAAGTTTGATAGAGAATGTAGGGGTTGCATATTAGGAGCACATGATCAAATCATTTATGCTACATTCGTGTCAAAGATCCTTCTTCCATTGCAATTCTGAAGGTTTTAGTGACCCTGTATTCATTCATATTTATGTTGCATCGTACATGTGAAAGTTCTCACATGAAGAGTATGTGCATTTACAAAAGCATTGCCAAATTACCCAAGGCATGTGGTCTTTGCGAAGAAATCATGCCAATTTTAGATCTGCAAGAATCAAAAATGATTGCGATGTAGATCTATTGGCATTCAAAATGTTCTTTAGGTTGTATTCAGCTTTGGATTAAAAGAAAGTTCAATCAGATATTACGATTCCTGTTCCATATGGATTTTCTTGAGTGACTATCATCTTTAGAATTGGTTCAAATTTTACATAGTGTTTGTTTATGTAATTTGAAGATTCTAGAGAATTAAGCCATCCTGACACATAAGACATAGTTGGAGTATTGATTTGCATCTCACAAATTCGTGTCACCCTCCTGAGCTCAATACTTGGAAGACCATGTACATTGATTAAAATGACAACCTAATTCTTTCAGATTTGTCATGTTTTGAGATCTAAAAGTGTTTTAAATTAAAGGATTTAAAACCTGATTGGGTTATTTTATGGCCTCCAGAACATTCTTCCTCTCTGTAGAGGATAACATGTTATGGAAAAAAAACTGCATGTGGAAGTTGAACTGTGATTGCATGCATTGAGCTTAGATGAACGAGAAGCAAAAGCGAACTACAAATTCAAGATTTCATGAGTTTGATGCTAAGTGCCGTTAAAACATCATTGAGTGCCAAGATCTTTTTGAAAAAGTATTCCACTCGTGTAACATGAGAATCATTGCCTTGCGGACCATGATCCATCTCCAAAGTTTCCAGATGCCCTCCTCAAGATGACACATCCGTGATAGCAAGATCATTTTTTGTTGGATGGTTATTCATTTTTACCAAATTGTAGCACAAGTCAGTGTCACTAAGTCTAGACGTGTTTTCGACTAGCATTGTCAAGCTTGTTTTATAGTCGAATTGTATATAAAAATGTATGTTTAAGTCATTTCCTTGTATGCAACCAGATTATTTTAATACATGCATTATTCCATGCATTAGTTGAGTGTATTGTTTATTGTTGAATTCTATAGAGGTCCAATGGTCTTATAAGTCGTTTGAGTGTTTTGAAGTATAAATTCAATTTGTTTTAGTGGTCATATTCCATCCTTACAAATTGACATTTGCATGTTGTATTTTGGTGACTCTAGCAAGTAAGACCATTGTATACCATCTAGGGTATGTTATTTATTAAATTTTTTTTGTGTTAGTTTCATTTAGAGCTAAGTGTCGTAATAAATAATTCCATATAGGTGATACTAGGATTTTTTAATTCTCATTTTCATTTAAAAAGTAATCTCATTTTATTAATTTTTAAAGTTAGTCGAGTCTTCTTATCCGATTCAAAATAGATTTTGTTCAAATCTGTGAGTTGTCGTCAAAGTCGTATAATTGTAAAAAGTCTGAAAAATTAAATAAAAAAAAATTGCCTTACGGACGCATTTTCGGTGTTACCCGACATCCGTGAAAATAAAGTGTTTCACATTGCGGGAGGGAAGATATAATAAACAATGTGGAAACAATTGAGCTTCATATCCAAATCAGGCTGAGTTAGCAGCATGTTAATTGGAGGATGGAGGCATCGGAGGCTGGAGGTCAGATAGCGACCTCTCGTCAGTCACCAACGACGGGGCCGCACAGAATGATTTGGTGGCACAGGTGTGCAGTGTGAGTACTTGTTTTTGAGTTTTGCAGTGTTCCAGATTCAAATGTGGTGTGAATTTCAGTTTGGTGTGATTTTCAATTGTGGTGTGAAAAATAAGAACAGACGCATGGTTCATTCAAGTTCACTAGTATGTGGTTGTTCCTATTTCCCCAAATGAAAAAAAACATAGTGCAAAACAAGTAACACAGTTAAACGCAACATCATGAGACTTGATGAGGTAGAACAGTCAGATGTGTTCTTGTTCATACCTAGGTTTGTGGTTAGCCTCCTGAAAACATTGAAGGCTGTTCAGATGTGTTCCTGCTTGAGTTCCCACACTGCTAGGTCAGATGTGTTCCCTAGAGTGACTGGTTGATAAGCAGATGATTCCTGAGCATGTTCCCATCCTCGTCGGTCAGATGTGTTCCCGACAGTGCTTGGTCGATAAGAAGTTGATGTGTTCCTTCTTCTACCTTCAGTTCGAGTGTGTGCCAAGATCATGAGCGCGCAGAGGCGGCAGGCTGCAAAGGAAGTGTGAAAGTTCTAATGTTACCATGTAAACATTAAGGGGGGGAATGTTAGGAAATTAAATATTAATGTTTACATTATAGTTTGTTAGCTAATATTTAATATTGTTATATATTAAATATTAGGTTTGAAAGTATATTGTTATAATATATTGTTTCAACAATATATTATTCTTAGAGTTTGTTATACCCGTGAATAACATTCCGGGTTAATTGTTGTGACTCCTTCCTATTTTATAGGAGGTTGTTTAGCTGTTATTATGGCTATATAATAGCCTAATGTATTTCATGAGATATACAGATCTCACCTAATAATATGATTATTCTTGATTTTTACCTGTGCAAATACTGATCCAACAATATCCAAAGTATCTCCAACTAAATCTCCAGCACTTTGCAAAGTTTTCCTAGCCCAAAGAGGACCAGGAGGATCAGGCTCAGAGTTGGAAGATTCTTCACTTGAGTGAGAAGGGACATAGTCCTCATCATCACTACTATCAGAATCAGAAGACTCAAAGGTCTGATGGTCGGGAGGATCAGGAAGAGGAGCACGCTCAACAACATCATCATCTGATGAGTCAGAATCTGAATCAGTGAGCTGAAGAACCTCAATAGGTAGAGAAGTAGAAGTCAAAGAAGACTCATCAAACTTAACACTTCTCTCAATATACAGCTCATGAGAAGTAGGATTCATCAATCAATATCCCTTCACGCCATCAGGATACCCTACAAAGATACAAGGTTTGGATTGTGGTTCCAAGGCCTTGCATTTCTTCTTGGGAATTTGAGCCATAGCCTTGGATCTGAAGACTCGAAAGTGCTCAACATCAGGCTTGCATCCAAACAGGCTTCAAAGGGTGTCATCCCTCTTATTGCCTTGTGTGGAACATGGTTCTGAATGTAATTAGCACAATTCATTGCTTCAGCCCAATACTGCGGAGGAAGAGACTTTGAGTGAATCATACAAGTGGCCATCTCCTTAAGAGTATGGTTCTTTCTTTCTGCTACTCCATTCTGTGAAGGGCTATAAGCAACTGTATGCTGCAAGGAGATCCCTTCAGAAGTACAGAAATCCATGAACCTATTGTTTACATATTCACCTCCATTGTCGGTTTGAAGAACCTTGATAGACCGTTCCGCCTGTTTCTCAGCAAGAGCCTTAAAGTCCTGAAAATGTTCAAAGACTTTAGACTTAAGCTTAAGAAAATATACCCAAGTATATCGTGAATAGTCATCAATGAAGGTCAGCACATAAAGAGCTCTAGTAAATGAAGGAGATGGAAATGGACCAGAAATATCACTGTGAACAAGATCCAAAGGATGAGTAGCTCTCCAAGGATTTTCCTTTGTCAAAGTTCTTTTCAGGATGCTTTCCAAGGGTACAACCCTCACAAAGACCCTTAGAAAACTTGACGTGGGGTAACCCGTTGACCATTTCATTTTGGCTCAATTGTTCAAGGTAGTGATAATTTAGATGTCCAAAATGCTCATGCCATAGCTTACTAACCTCATTTGCATGAGTGAGCAAGGTAGTGGGCATAGAATCAGAAGTAAAGTGGGAAAAGGTATACAACCGTGAATGGTGATCCGCCTTTCCCTCAGCCACTGTAGTGTCATCGTTAAGCTCACAAATAATCACCGAGTTAGGACCAAATTCCACTCGCATTCCTTCACCAAGGTGAGTAATTTGGTAAACTGATAGGAGATTGGTAGAGAGATCAGGAACACTCAACACTTGGTTGAATGTTCCCCCATCCATCTCTACCGATCCACTACCAGAAACTGACACTGTCATGTCATTACCCATCATGATTTGGGACATACCACAAGGCTCGATGTTGGAGAACTCAACATGCGAAGAAGCCATGTGGTGCGAGGCACTAGAATCTATAATCCATGTGATGAAGGAGAAACTTTGGCTACAAGGGCCTTTCCTTTCTTCTTATCAGATTTAGAACCTTTTGCAGTAGAAGACTCGGCCTTCAGAGCATTTTGTTTGATAGACTCAGGAACACCTATTTGATTTTTCTCAAGTAAATGAGTAAGGTGATCAATTTGTTTTCTCATACACATATGCTCTTTATGACCAGGCTTCTTGCAATAGGAACACAAATACTTGTCTTTCTGTGCTCTAGGCTCAGAAGTCGAAGTGTTGTGTTAAATTTAGTTTTGGTCTTGGTTTCCTTCTTAGGTTGATCCTTTCTTTCTTTCTTCTTTTCAGTCTTCTTTTCCTTACTAGTACTTGCTACAAGGGCATGTGACTTGGACTTGAGAGACCCCATTTGAATGAGTTTTTCCTGTTCTCGAATGAGTTGGGATGAAAAAATAGTCAAAGGAGGGCATATTCCAATCCTTGCCCAAGGCAAGCTTTTGTAGCGTAAAAAGTTGACACAAAGATAGAATATTCAGGACCTAACTTAGAGAGAATCGACAAGATCAGTTGAGAATCTTTCTTCTCTACTTGACATTCCTTTAACAACAATCTAGTGTGGACAAACTTAGAGAAGAATGCTTGTAGGTTTTCAAAATCACTAGGATTTAACCCTAGTAGTTCATTTTCCAACTCATGTGCTCTCATGTCATCTTGTTGTCCAAACATTCCATCTAATGTTTTCCACACAGAATTAGGTGTTTCAGATGACTCAATGTGGAAGAGCAAGTCAGGAGAAACAGACATGCAAAGAAGACCTAAAGCTTCATCACTACGGTTTAACCACTTAGATTTTTTAGGGTCGTCATCTGGTTCAGTCTCAGTTCCCATGGTGATGCGGAATAACCCTTTACCCCTTAGTTTCATAATTATTTTCGATCTCCATTCGAAGAAGTTGAACAGCATAAGCAAAGGAATTGAAAGTGCATCCATAGTGAAGAGAGAGAAAGAATGCAGAAAAGAAACACAAGAATCACAACCACCCAGGACAATATAATAACCCCCCTGCTTTCGGCACTTTATAGTTTAGTGCGTTGAATACAATCAGGTTTGAGTGTGCATCTTGAAACAGTTGGTAACTCACCTTGCAATCAGCGTAATAACGCGCAAGAGAGGAGACCACAATTGTGTTTCGTGGAGCGCAACAAAGTGACACCGTATACAAGCACAACTTGCAAAAAACTAGGAAGGAGGTGAAATCAAATCCTGGTTGTGAGAAAAAGTGTCTCACGTCACAAAGGATACCCCCTTGCTGCAAACTGTGGTGGATGCGCTCACTAGTCGCAAGCAATAATAAGGGTAAATACAATGTTTTAAATGAACTCAAGATGAGTCCCGATGATCTTCAGAATGCCAGAAAAGGCACGCGGAAGACAAATAGGTGCTCAGAGTGTCACTGCACACTTGAGCACATGATTAGTAAAAAAATTGACAATAACGCCTAAAAAATTATCATTTTGAAATGCCTAATTTAGATAATTTTAAATCTATATGAGTTTTTTAAAAAAAATAACAATAAACGTTAATTTAAAAGATGATTTTAAATTACTACTAATCGCAAATGAAGATAATTAGATTTAATTAATAAAACTAGATTTAATATAATTAAATCTAATTAATTTCAAATAATAAGATCTAAAAACTAATTAAGATCTAATTAAAAATTAAATCCTAATTAAATATTTAAATACTTTCCCTTTTTAAAAGAAATCAATTTATAAAATTGGTTTCCCACTAAAATTTGAAATTTTATTAAAAAAACAAAAATGGATTACTTTAAAAAAATCCCAAAAAGAAATTTAAAAAAAACTTACCAAAAATAAAGGTTAAAAACTTACGATTTTTTTGAAATAAATTAAGATTTAAAAAGCATGATTGGAGGAACTTACCATAAAAACTGAAAAAATGGCCTTAAGTATAACCGTTTGGATCTGGCAGTTGGGAGGAGAAACCAATGAAATGTTTGTGGAAATCCTCGATCAGAGGGAGTGCATGAGGATCCTGGAGTGGGAAGGAAAGCCAGTTTTGTGGAGTCACGTGCACGGAGAAGTTGGGGTGGAGGCACGTGGAGAGGCGTAGGGCGTTGAGGAACTGGCCTGGAGCAGGTGGGAGGAGCTCGCAGGTGAAAGAGGTGGTGAACAATGCAGACCACAAGGAGGAAGCTCAGGGCAGACCACGTAGACCTGCAGGAAAGGTGAAACACACGGCATGGAAAGGTCACAGAGAAAGGAATCAATGAGTCAGAGCAATGCATGGTCACACAGGCAGAGCAAAGAGAAAAAATGTGCAGCCAGGACAAGATGACTCGTAGCAAAAAAAAAATAGAGCAATTTGGCTTGGAGAGGAACGAAGCTTGTCAAAAACAAGGAAAAAAGTAAAAAACTTGAGGTCACATAAGCTCAAGGTGAAAGGAGCAAGCTTGGTTCTGATGCAAGCAGGAGAGAGCTTTGGTGGAGAGGAGCACATTGAGCTCAAAGTTCAAAGGGAACTTCAAACCTGAAATTTTGATGAATCTGTATTCTGCAAAAAAAACCATGCAAACACAGAAAAGACCAAAAAAAAGCAGAGATCTAAAAATTTTCAGCTTAATAAAAAAATTTAAAAAACCTAGAAAAAGAACCTCTTATTTTAGCTGATCTGCTAGATTTAGCTGCAGCTAGCTAAATGTAGCTGTAAAACCCCTGAAAACTCAAGGAGATCTACACATGCACGAAGAACACAAGCAAAACTGAAAACTTTCCAAGAACAACTTGTTAAGAACGTTAGCAATAAATTTCCAGAATCTAATGATAAAAAAACTTGCACGAGGAGTAAAAAATGAAACCAAGAGTAATCACAACTCAAATGACGAATGCACGTTTACCCGATCTCAGCTCTGATACCATGAAAGAGTTTGTGAGAATCGTATCGAAAACTGTGCACCACGATGAAGTTGCACTCTAAAGGAAATGTAATAGCTCTAGCGTAATCACAAGAAGGAATCGATCAATCAATGGAAGAACTTGCATAACAGAACAAAGCTTGCACATAGAGAAAGACAGCGGAGTGTCTTGGCATACTCATAAATGTCAAATGAAGGGATACATATAGGGTGCTGAGTAACCCTAGTGCATGACACACAAGCAAACCCTAAACCTAACCCATGTGAGATGACCCTCCATATGTGAGTGGAGGACACATAGGATCCCACACACCAACCACTAAATCAATTCAGACATCCTCAAAAATAGAAAGAATCTTTAGATTTAAGAATAAGCTCCTTCTCCAAAGTGGAAGTTTGTTCCAAACTTCCAAACATAGATCTGAGAGCTTTCTGATCTGTTCTAACAACATTTTGGCAAGAATGTGCAACAATGGTGATAGGTCTGCAAGTAGATTTATCACCCTGCCCTCGAAAATGAGCTTGAAGTGCTCCAAACAGTGGGCCCCAAAAGAATTCACCGCAAAAAATTCCACCAGTGAATCCCACTTTTAGAAAAGAGTGTAACCCTTTTTTCAAGTCCTTCTTGATAGCTTCGAATATATGAAAAGTGGGCCCAGTTGACATGTCTCGATGCAGGTGGATCTAGTAGGTAACTGCGCTACACTCTTTTACTTTTGGGAACTCTTTTCTCAAAAATCATTTTTTCCAACATTTCCTCCAAGGCTAAAACACTCCGCCATTTAGATTGAAGCAATATGATAGTGCCCTTTATTACATGGTGCAATACTTTGAACATCCCAGAATTCTCCAATGAGGGGAAAAATTATTTCCAAACATGTAAAAAGTGTCCAATACCTCCTACTTTCCCCTCGTATCCTTTGACAATTTCCAACATCTATACTAAGTGTCATCTTCAAAACTCTCCACCTTTAAGATGGTATGCACACAAATTTGATACTTTGGTAGTTATACAATCAGCACTTAGAAAAATCATGGTGTCCACCAAGCCTGGAAAAATTAGTTATGTCACCACTGAAAGAAAAATAAAAACAGATGTTTTTGAATGCCATGTGTTTTCATGCTTCGATTTTCTTCAGATTCACTTAATCAAATTAGCTAAAAATAGGCTTATTGAAATGGTCTTGGATTTCTCCTCACTTCTTTCTAAGAAACTCCATTGCTATTCTTATTCCCAAATTTGGTTGAGTCATCCGTTTTCAACACGTGTACCTAGACTTTCTTCCCAAAACTTTAAATATAATGACATTTATAAGATCATGGGTTGAAAATTTTGAAGCCTCCACATGTTATGATGCTATCAATTTTAAAATGGAACCTTACATAGCGGATACACCTAAATGAGCTCTAATCTTTCTTCCCTTGGTGCATGGGAATTAACATTTAGAAACATTTAACACACCAAACCAGATACTTGGTTTTCATTGATTTCTTATTGAATTATCTATTACTTTTCTCAATGGGTCATTTGGGAAATGCCCAAATGTTAGAAGGAGTGATGAAGTTAAAGAGACACATACAAATACATTTTTCTTCAAGTAGCATCAGGGCCAATCATACCAATGAATAAAGTGACTAAGTTGGGGATGTACTTCAATATTTCTTTCCAAGTTTTATATAATATTTTGAGCAATAGAGATAAATATAATTTTTATAGTGAATCACAACAAATCCAAGAATCAACAACATGGACTTCCATATGTGATCATTAGCATTTCTATGATAATCATCAATTTCTAAATTCATTTTTCTCGGTCTACAAATATTCTCCAAATATCCTATTCTGTCCTAGATAACATTTATACCCAACCTATCCCTATGATATATATTTTATATAGGGAAAATTGGTTACAGATATAAGTGAAGCAAACAAAACATCACTCTAAACAAAATTATATTTTTAATAGTTAACATAGACCCACGATTCTTTGGGAAAAGTTTATTTAGAAGAAGAAATTGTCCTTACATCTTAGAAGTTTCCCTTCAATGAAAAGCTGTGAGGGAATGGGCTTATGGATGAACATTTATTTCATTTATTTATAAATAATAACTTTTTTATAATCATGTATTCCTCTTGGGAAGCATTAGTGCTTAATAGAATCAATTTTTAATGAGAAAATAACTACATTTGAGTTATTCTTTATTTAATTATTTTAATTAGAAGAAGTAATTAGGTGACCTCTAGTTATTTATTCAAGTCCTTCATTCAAATTGTCACACTTTCTATTTTATCTTAATAATCCAAAAAAGTTGTAAAACCATTAGTTAATTCATTAATTTGAATTCTATTATTTCAAAAAGATCTATAAAATATTAAAAATATAGCTTAAAGTAGTCGTATTTGCATTTTATTTGAATAAACTGAAAGAAGGAATTTGTGTTCGAATTCAAATAGACTTATGATTTACCTCTGTCTTTCTGTTTGATCCCTTAGAACTACTTCCTTATTTACTTAAACACTTGTTAAGATTTAACGTAGTTTGGGAATCTAAGTCACAATGATAAACCTAGTAATTAGGAATTCATGCTACCAATTCATAGCATCTTATTTTCCTTTTGACTGCTTATTTGGTCTTCTTTATTATCACTCACAAGTTGATGACCATACATGACCATAGGCTTCAGTCTCAGCTAAACCTCGATAGGACAATATTTCAAGACCAGATCATCTAACACCTAGAAAATATTGACTTAGTATCCCTATGGAGACATAGACTTAGGATATGCGTGTATTAGTATTTTCCACTCTAACTCCTTGTCCCCACAAATATCAATTAGCCAGTTAATGCATCAATGAGAAACAATTAGTAGATTGCTAAGTTTTTGGTTTAATCAAGAAAACCGTAGTTCAGAAATCTAAATCACATATTCTAATTGCATTCTATGGAAAATTATGTTTTATGTTCTTGTATGAACCTCTCTAGAGGGGAATATATACTGACAAATGGACATTTCCCAAGAGTTCATCAAGATATATTAGAAGTATCATTTGTGTCTAACATACATAGATCATGACATTTACACTAAGTAATATCCTTGATCATAACATCCCACATAACTAGTTTAAAATGTGCCACGTGTCACATTCTATTGGAATGATCAAGTTTTTTAAATTGCATGTCAATCACATTATGATTTAGCAAAATCTCAATTTCGAATTCAATAAAAATTAATAATAAATGTCCCATATATTTCTATACTTATCAACTTATACCAATCTTTTTTTAGAAATCCATTACTTGTATTTTCTAGTTTATTTTTTACCTATGCTTATCTTAATAATTATCATTGTCCTGAGAGTTCACAAAGAAATCCAATTTTCATTTTTCCTATGAACTAGTTGCTCTAAAGTGCCTTCTTCTATAAATGGTTTATTTTCCCCTATCCCACACTATCCTTACACAATTATCATGGTGAATTTAAATGTTCCCATAAATTCAGAATGTTGATATGCAAAATACCCCGCATTATATCCCCAATATTTGAAATGATCAATATCCTGCACTTTCACTTTAGGATTCCAGGGTAACACTTCAAAAGTTGAAATCTCCTAATCTTCATCCCATAATGTCTTATAGCTGTTTCAGAATTCCTATATTCGTTAAATCCACTAGTTGGGTAACTCTAAATGAGTTGGGATGCACTATGCACTTCAATGGGAAATATATATGTACGGTCTCCTATAGTTTTTAGTTATTGATGCTTCCAGAATAAAAACAACTCTTAAAATAAGATTTGCAATGTGCGTATTGCACCTTGTATGGAATATTTTTTTCCTATCTCCCTAGGAATCCACCTTGGCAATATTCAACATCTTCCCTCCTTTAGAATGTTCTTCACAATGTTGAGCCTAGTGATTATCATCTCGTATACGGGAAAACAAAGGACACTACTTCCATAGTGGTTGTGGATAGATCCATAGGTCTACAGTATAGGAATCTTCAACCATGATTGATTCTATCTCTCGATTTCAAAGCAGGAGGCAGAGAAAAGTTAGAATCAAACAGAGTGCACTGAAAAAGAGGTTGCGTATATAATCTTGCAGTATAGTTTGTTTCAAAGAGGATATAGAGATTTCACTATGCAACACTTGCGCACTTCACATGTAATCCATATTTATATACTACTGAAAACATGGTTTTATCAACATCCATCTATGTCTATTGCATATGTGTACCTACATGTTAATGGTGGACATTATTTTGTCAACTCTATATTGGTAAACCTAGTTTTTATAGTCTTTATGTGCATCAAACTAAAATTCACTTGGAGTTATGAGCTCAAGCCATTGTAGGTTCCATCATGATCACTCTTGTCAGAATGTGATTTCCTCTTTCTAAAACCATAATCATGATTTGATCCGTCCCTAACTGAATAAAATATAATCCACTTTACGATTTTTATTCTATTTGGAATAAACAATTTTTATGTTCTACCGAAGCTCTTGTACTCATCTTTGAATTATATAGGCAGGGGCTTCAAGTTTTAGCCCTTCTTTGATACCATCCTATCCCATCATACAGTCTTATCTTTTCTTCTTGGAATTTTTCGTTCTCCTTGCGATTACTTCCTTCCACCGATAAGTGCCATGGCATGTCTCCCTCAATTACAAAAAACAAGTCACATATTTACCATTTTTGGGTCGCTAATCTCTTCAAAATTGAATGTAACCCTCCATACTTGAAATTTAGTATATGATATCTCATGTGTCTAATCATTCTTGAATTCCTTTAACCTCCATCTCCAGTTATCATACCATATGAAATATATTACTCGTGAATAATCATTCTTATTTAGCATATATAAATGTTTTTAGGAAACCTTAAGTCACGTTTATATATTATTTTAATTATATCATGTTTTCCAACGTAGCAAAGATGAGTCTGAGAGCGTGTAATTTATTTAGAAATTACCCCTTTTTATGTTAAATGCACAAAGGTAAAGGATGGGTTGACCTATATATAAGGGGTCACGTATAGGGCATAAAATATTATTAAATATAAATTTTAATCCCATGTATATTTACAGAACATATGGTTCCCTTGTTGTAGACCTTAGTGCTATGCTACAAAACCTTGGGCATTTAATTGCTTTGTGTACTCCATGATATAATTGTAACTAAAATGTGAACCCAGAGAATATTTAACTATAGTGTTAATTTAATTTTTATTAAATTAACACCCAAGAGAAATGTAACTATAATTGGATTAATTACACTCATTAATTTTGTAATGTGGATCTAATGTTTGTTACAACGGGAAAATTTCATTTATTAAATTATAATGGACTTTGAATCTTTGCTATGACAACTGTTGCTTGAAGCCTCGTAGTGGTCACGCTTCTAAAAAAAATTATTCCATAATTTTTTCTATCTAAGCCTAGGTTGTTCTTGGGTCTTGAGTGGTCGTTTTAGTGCGTGTTACAAAACTAATCAGTATACTCCTTGATTGATATCTATTTTTATCACAAGTTTAATAACCTTCTGAACAAGTTCATCTAGAATTATATAGGCAGGAGCTTGATTTTCATTTTTGATACCATCCTATCCCATCATACAATCTTATCTTTTCTTCTTATTTTTAGCTATTTCTACACTTCCTTCCACCACAATGCCACATGTTCCCTCAATTTTTATATGTAATATTTACCCTTTATGGGTCGCTAATCTCTTCAAACTTGAAGTAACCCTTGATACTTGCAATCTACTAAACGATATCTCATGTGTCTATCCTTCTTGAAAGCATGGAACCTCCATCTCCAGTTATCATACCATATGTTATATTACTCTAAATAATCATTCTTATTTAGCATATATGACATATTTCTTCATCAAATATTTCACCTCCCATTTATTCTTCATCATCACTCTAGATATATCAATCCAAATAACAACTTCTATTGTCTTCTTATACAACATCTAGTTTGGTCCTTACACCCTTTTATCTCATTCATAGCTTCTTTTAATATTTCTTCTATTGTTGTATTTAATACATCTCCTATACCATCCCATCTTGGTGGCATACTTGCTTCCATTTATAATAACAATATATCCCTTAGATGCTACACTCTTAGGGATTCCCAACACACTAACTAATGCCCTCAACCCACGTTCTCTCATAGTATAAAACAACACATATCACTATGTGCCACAATCTTCGCAACCTGCTAACCCTTTCTCTCCTATATTTGTTTTCTTTTTATAATACCACTTGCATGTGACTGGTAGGCCATGGGTTCAGGTATTATGGAAATTTCAACCACACAAATTCATATACACATAAGATTCATGTTGAATAACAACATATTTCTATTGATTTGATATCCTTAATTCCATTTACATTCACTCATGCTCAAATATGAAGCCTATGACTTCTAGCTTGAGTCATCTAGACTATGGTGTATTCCTATGACCTATATTTTACTTTATTCTTCCCTTGTCCTCACACACTCTCTCTATCTACATCTAGCTTTGATCCCCCTTCTTTTCTTTTCCAAATATTTGTATTCTATCAAAACATTTTGAACTCTCTCCTTATCTTCCAATCTATTGAAAATGATGGGACCATTCTTCCATTTTGTTGGCTTAGTTCCCACTCATCCAAATGTGAAAATATGTTCATTAAATCCTTTGAGCTAACACACCATTTCTCTACCTTATTTTCTATTATCTCCATATCTAGTGTTTTAGTCCTTGAGATTTGTTAGATATCTTGTTATACAAGCCTGCATGTTGACTATGTTCTCCTTTGATGATACATGCCTATGGATAATTGATCTTCAACAACCCTTTGTCACTAACCTAGCACTTCCTATCAACCAGTCAAGGTATTTGTTCTAATTACTACATGCTCAATGGTTTTAACCATCATGTGTAGTCTTTGCACTCAACACCATTTTAGAAACACTATATTATTCCCTTTCACAAAAAATCTACACATACCTTACATACACAAACATTTTTAAATAGTGTGCACTATTGTGGTTCCTTGTTGTGTAAAATACCACCATGTAATTTATTTGGCTTTCTTTGTGATAAAAACCATATACACATAATGTGTGCCTTTAGTACACAATTGTCATACACAACACACTATTGTGCAAAACCTCCTTCATAGCTCTTCCCAATCTTAGCAATCATCTAATAATTTCACCACATTATCCCTAATCCCTCTTTTCTCATTTACTTTGTACACACCCCTTCCTTAGCCAAAAATACAATTTTCCTAATTGCAATGTAATATTGCTTTAAACTTAGGATGCTTTTTCATTAGCTAGTGATGCAAATTAAGCTTATAAACGTTTTGAGAGATTAAGAGAGAGATTGCAAGTATAAAAGGCATGTTTATTTTGGAAAAAATAATTAGGAAATTTTCTAAAGATAAGATGACTATAAAAAGCTCTTGGAAACTCTCAATCAATGAACAAAAGAACAACATGTAGGAGGGACTACAAGAGCTAATGTGTAAGGCAGATGATGAGACCATTAATTTTCTCATTTAAATAAACATGTAATACACTTTTCTCTTTCGTGGAATACTTTTAAAGTGGATTTAGATGTAGTTTCAATAAATTATAACTTGTTTACATTAAAATATAGGATATATATTTCGTCTATTATGTGTAAGTCATTTTGATATAGATTATTGACATGTTTAACATTTATTGGTAAATATATAATATATTTCATATGGATAAAGTTAGTCACAAAATATAAATATTGATGTTTTTTAGCATAAGGAGACATGAACGGAGATCAAATCTAGAGTATTTTGATCCCTTTTTATACTATTTATAAACCAATTTGATGCAATGACATCACTACAAGGGCTATGCTAGGCATGTGTTGTCCACTCAAAATTCCCCGCTCTGTCAAAGGTAAAATTTCAAAATTTTGAGTCTAAGTGTCTTTTCTGTCAAGCTGGTGGTGTGGAAAAAGTCTCGAGGTCTTAAAAAGACTAAGTTTTGGGTCATTTTGTAAGTATTTCGGGCCTGTCGGATATTTTTGTCCCGGTTGTCCCAAGTACGAAAGTGCACTCAGTTCCCCGATCGGCCGAAACCTCCGAAATTGTCCCATTTCGGGCCCGTTGGAAGTTTTTGTCCCAAGTGTCCCAAAACTTTTTGTGCACGTTGTTCCATTTTCGGCCGAAATTCCCGAATCGCGTACTTCGGAACTTTTTGTCCCGAATGTTTTTGTCCCGAATGTCCCAAAGTTAAAAAAGTGCAATCTGTCCCATTTTCAGCCGAAACTCCCGAGTCGCGCACTTCGCTCTTTTCCGTCCCAATTGTCCCAAAATGCATTTGTGCGTCCTCTCCCTGTTTCACCCGAATCGGCCGAGCCACGTGTTTCGCGCATTCGCGTCTCACTTGTCCCAAGCGAACCAACGGTCAATCATACTCAATTTTTTCCTGCTCTACCCGAATATGCTGTTTTTCAAAATATGAATTCAAAAGTGCATTGATTATCCTTCTCTCTCCTCAACGGCTATGTAACAGGCAAAACCTCCTTTGCATTCTTACACTGTTTCCATGCTTCTCGCGCTCGAACCCTTGCAATTTGGAAACCCACGCGAGCCTGGTTTGCAGCTCTGTTACTATCCATATGAAGATCAAGATCCCGAAGGAGGCTTGGGAGAACTAAAGAAGCAGTTACGAAGGACGAAGTTCAAGACGCCAGTTATATCAGTTTTCAGAGATATTCGTTGTTATCCTCAAGATGGAGATTCTGGTGTGTCCCTCGTGGCAAGGACATGGCTCAGACGTGGAAGAAATTCAAGAAGCGGTTTCTGAAGACAGTGGGTCCCTCTCAGAATTGGCCACCTGTCTCCTTCCCCTTCCTTCTCTCTTCTCGCCATTCCTTTCGTATTCCATGTAATTAGTTAAGGTATTGCGTTTGGCATTCCTTAACTATCCTTTAGTTAAAAGAAACGGTTACGAAGAGTAACTGATTTGTAAAGTTATATAATGGCCTTTCCACGCCATTTTAAGAGGAGGAAGAACTTGGAATACTTACTGAAAGTGTAAATATATCAGAAAGAAATCAATACAAAAAGGGCTTTCCATTCATCGTCTATCTGTTTCTGTTATCTCTGTGTTTTCGTTTAAATCTTGTGAAGATCATTTTGTTCCTGATTCATTAGTCTCTCTGATTGCGTACTATCCAGTTTTGCAAATACAACGATCTTGTATAACCAAGAAGGAACTTTGTGTCCTTGATGAATGAATCTGAAGAAGGTTATTTATGGAACTTTGTGTCTTTGAATTTAACCCCATTCAGCTAAAGCAAATGATCTTGTCTTAAATCCTTTGGAACTTCGCATACATAAAGAATTATTCTGCTATCTATAATTCTGAATGTTGCTATTCTACTCACCTTCTCATTCCCTTTCCTCAGCCCTTGTGTGATTGATGATCCTTGTGGAAAACACTTTCGTAATATCCAGGTTTAACCATAAAATAATGTTCTGTGCATTTGTAAATAAGTTTGTTTCAGAACAAGGGAACCTCTCCCATTAAAGAGGAGGGACTTCTTGTCCCCTGATTGTTGCTCTTCTAAAAAGTCCTATTTGAAAACCCAACAGCATGTAAGGTCAATTTTTAGTTTGTGTAGGTCTTTAAGAGGTCTATGAGTCAGTTATGATGTTCTTGGAGCTCTAGAAGTTCAAAAATTTAAACTACAAGGCTTCCCTCCATTTTGCACAAGTTTGAAAATTTGAATTTTATAGAACCAATGTTGGCTTTCTTAGGCTAATGTAAGTGGTCTTATTAGGTGTCTAATGTCAAGTGTGTCTAGTAGTTTGATAGGAGTCTTATTATTGTTTTTGGATATCCATTTTGAGGTCCATGGGGAGAACTATTGTAACTCATTACCATGTTGTAACTCCCTCTATGCATTGGTAACTTGCTCACCTATGCCTTAATCATGAGTGAAACCCAAGAAAAGGGAAGTTATGGTAGAGCTCAAGAAAGGAGGGATAAAAGACCATTTTTGTAACAGTTGTAGGCATTGATCAATCAAGAAAAGTTGAAGGTTGGAGCTCCAAGACTTGTTTTGGTGTTAGTTGAAGGCATTTACATACATTTATTAACTGAGTGTGTGAGAGTGTAACTTGTGAATGAAGAATAATATTCTGTGTCTCTATAGATTTATGATCTTGTTTTGTAGCTGAGGTAAGTGGAGTTCATAGTGTTTATTGTTACAATAAAGCAAAAAGTAAAGTACAGTACAATTTTAGAAGAAACTCAAACTGTAGATGACTAGTGACAATTGTTGCATAGAAAACTCAGTGAACATGAAGCTTATGTTAGATGTGAGAATCATTCTAAAACCTTTAAATTTGATTGATATTACTAAAAAAGTAAGAAATCAATTAAAATCCATCTATTAGACTAATACAGTAGACCAAACCCTACAATTAGGGTTTTTTGAGGAAAAAATCATCTATCTCAAAGATTTGAACTATTATTCAAAATTTCTAAAAATTATAAGATTTCTTATGTGGGGAAGTTGGGAATGATATTGAAATTAATAATTATTTTGATTCATTAGGACAAAATGAGAGAGAAATTGATGACAATTTTTTTTGGACACATTCGAGGAAAGTGTAAAAACAACAATGTTTGAAAATAGTCTAAGTTGCATTAATTGAGCAGTCTTGTAATTCTCAACATAGCCCAAGAAGGTTAAAGGGCTAGTGCAATAAAACCCCTTGATACAAGGATTTTGGCTTTTGAAAGTATTGGGAGATCATTAGAAGTCTTGACAATATACTCTCAAAGTCAGCCACCATTGAAGGATTGAGACCTAGTAAAAACCTGAAATATGGGGTTTTGAGTAACCTTTTCCAGAACAAACTATAGTGAGAATTTGCACACCTAATAAATAGAGGATTTAAAAATGGGTTTCCAAAACAAGGATATAGTGAGAATTTGCACACCTATAAATCATAAAAATGGGTATGTGAAATGGTCCTTTGTTCATAGGTTGAGTCATTTGGTAAAGATATGTAAGTGGATTTGTGTTGAACCAAGGCTAGTAGCAATAAAAGGCCTAGGAAGGAGGTTGTGAGGATAGAGCCACTTGAACTAGGAGTTGGGTGAATAACTTTTTCCCACATCAGGGAACTGATAAAGGGTACTCAAAAATACCCTTGGTTTTTTGGTGGGACTAGTAATCTACCCCAACCTATACCATTCCATCAACACCCTTCTAAGAAGCCAAAGTGACAATTTGTAGAAAAAGGTGAGCTAGCTACCAATGTTGGTGATCTCAATGGAATAAATGGTTAAGTTAGGTGGGATGGAGGTAAGTGAACTATTTTGAAGCATTTAATGATCTCCTTTGAGCATAGAAAATCAAATTTTTGCATGTTTTACTGGTTTCTAGAGTCAAGAGGAAGAGCCCATTTTTACAAGTTAAGACCAAAGTTGAATTTGTTTAACTGAAGCTAACTTGGTTGTGTGTGTGAAAGAAGCATATGATTTGCATCATTTGGTATCAGAGTGTAGAATAAAAGGAATTTGGAAAGAAGAAGAGCTTGTGAAAGAAGATAAAATTGACAAGATGCCACCAAGAAGGAATCCAACAAGGAATCCAACAGGAGAGCAACAACAGATAGAGAAAGAGAGATAAGCTACACTTATAAATGGGTGAAGTCATCCTTCAAGAACTAAGGAATATGAGAGATTTTTATGATGCTAGGCTTGCAGTAGTGGAGGCTAATCAAGAGGAGAGGAGTAGAGACAGGTGACTTGAGTGACCAAGAAGAAGAACAACTCAAATACCACAAGAATCAGTTGAAGAAGAGAGAGATGAGGAAGAAAATGATATTTGAAGGCTTTTGTTGAAGGCAGTAAAGAGTGAAGGATCCAAGCCCAAAATGGAGTTTCCAGTAGTATGTAGGAAGCCTGAATGGAGAAGAGATTCTGGATTGGATAGTAGAACTAGATAAATATTTTGATTTTGAGAATGTACCTGAGGATCAACAAGTAAATTTTCTAGGAAAAAGCTTAAAGGACATGCATCCATGTGGTGGGATTATATTCAAGAGGAGAGGAAAGGAAGAACAAATCTAAAATCAAGTCATGGGATAGAATGATAGCCAAACTAGAAGGTAAGTTTCTGCCTAGTGATTACATGACTAGTTTGTATAGAGAACTTCAGAATTTGAGGCAAAAGGAGTTAAGTGTGAAATAATATACTGAAGAATTTTATAAGTTGAGCATTAGATCAGGTCATATGCAGGATGATGTGGATAAAATTTCTAGGTATCTTAATGGGTTAAGGTACAATATAAAGGATGAACTAAGCCTTGCTAGTCCTAGAACATTAGAAGAGTGTTATTAGTTGGCATTGAAGGCTGAAGATAAGTTGAATAGAAGGAAAATGCAATGTTAGAGGGTACAAAGGAAAGGAAATAGAGGTACAATGTAACAAGCAAGAAAAGGAACAACAACAAGAGAAAAGACAAACAAGTAAAGAGGATAGTTTGAAAGCACAAGGTGCTATGAGAAGTAAGTATGAATGGAGGAGAGTAGAATTCATAGGAAGATGTTTTCAATGTAATAGGTATGCAGGTCATAAGGCATATCAGTGCCCAGAGTATTCACAAATGAGCAACAATAGAGGAGAAGCAAGAAATCAGGTTGTGGAAGGTGAAGAAAAAGAAAGTGTGGGTTCAGTTACTCAAGGAGAAGAACCTGAAGTTGGTGAAGCATTGATGATGAGAAGAGCCTTGGTGAATGCAAGTAGGAGTGAAGACAAAATTCAAAGAAGAAAATTGTTTAGAAACATATTTAAGGCCAAAGGTAAGTGTTGCAAACTCATCATAGATAATGGTAGTACTGATAACTTAGTGTCATCTGAGATGGTTGAAAAGTTAAAGTTGAAAAGAATGAAGCATCCTCATCCTTACAAAGTCTTATTGGGTTCAGAGAGAGCATCAGGTGTTAGTAAATAAACAATGTTTAGTTGATTTTCAAATTGGTAGGTATCATGATCAAGTTTTGTGTGATATATTTCCCATGGATGCATGCCATCTTCTATTGGGAAGACCATGGAAAATTTGATAGAAAAGCCATCCATGATGGATGGGAAAAACATATACACTTTTTTGAAGGATGGGATTAGACATACACTTGAATCCATTGAAGGATAGGAAAGCATGGATTGAGGAATAGTCAAGAGTGATGTTCATAGGATTGAAATGAATTATTTCAGCAGGATGAAGAAGATGAAGTGAATGGAGAAAACTAGTACAATTAAGAAGATGTGGGAATGGACTAAGTGGAGATGAGGAGAGTACCAAAAAAACATGAAAAGAAAAGTAAGTGATGAAATGGTGAAGAAGGATGTACAGTCATAATGTCATACTGAGAGTGAATAGTGAATCTATAGAGATAGCCAAGAGTGGATCTAACTCAGAACATGAAAGAGAAAATGAAGAAATCAGACCTAGTAAGGAGAAAATAGTCACGGGATGTGTCCACAAACAATAAATTAGTTCAAGGTAAACAGGCTGCAAAAACAAGAGGAGAAGCAAGTATGAAGAAGAGATGAAGGTCAAGAATGGATAACAAACTCTGAATTTTTAGTCTAATCTTTCTTCTAGTGTTGTTTATGCATGTGCGGTAGATGAAGGTGAAGGTGAGGAGTAAACCTCAAGAAAAGACCACAATTTCTCAATTTTGAAGGTGAAATGAATCAAGGAAGAGCCAAAAGAAAGGTGCCAAGCATAGTTTAATAGTCAAATAACATGAAGAACCATCACAAGTGGGAATGAACCAAGTGTATAATCTCAAGTAAAGAGGTAAAAATGATAGGTTACAGTCCTCTTACAGTTCATAAATTCATGGAAATAGCTGATTTCAAAGTAAGAATACTTGAGAGGAGCATGATATAGACATTAAATATTCTTCAAGAAATAATTCCAATTAAGGAGCATCCTCAGAAGATCATGTATAATTGGAAAGAAAGAAAGAAACAAGGAAAATAACTTGCAAGAAAAACTCATGGAAGCTTCTCTTTTTACCCCTTGGTAGTATGATGTAGAGGCATCACTACAAGGGGTAGGCTAGGCATGTCATGTCACATTTTTGGTTTGTTTAGGTGTTTAGGAGTGTATTATGAGTCAGTGATCATCATGTCCTTTGGCTCTAGAAGTTCAAAATTTTAATCATGGAGGTTTCCCTCCATTTTGCACAAGTTTGAAAATTTGAATCCTCTTAAGCCAATTTTTGATTTCTTAGGTAGGTTTAGAGGTTTAAAAGTGTCTTTCAAGAATTTTTATATTCTTTTAGGTTATACTAAGACCTTGTGGGGGCCTCCATCATGATGTCATGATGGAGCTCATTGTAACTCCTTAACCTTCTTTAAGCTTCTTTTCTTGTATTGTAACCTCCACTTGTAATCTTGAGTTATTGACCCTAGAAGGTTAGTTATGAAAGAAGCTCGAGCCAAGGATGTATACAGACTATTTTGTAAGTAGTTTGGATTCATTGATCAATCAAGGTGTTGAATGTTGGAGCTCTAGGCATGTTTTAGTGTTAGTTGAAGGCATGCATATAATATTAACTGAGTGTGTAGGAGTGTAACAATTGAATTTCTTTTTAATGAAGAGAAATATTCCATGTATCTATAGATTGATGATATTATTTTGTAGCTAGGGTAAGTGGAGTTTCATAGTGTTTCTTATTACAGTAAAGCAAAAAGAAAGTATGATACAATTTTAGAAGAAACTTGAACTGTAGACGACTAGGGATGGTTGTTCATAGAAAACTAAGTGAATATGAAGCTTATGTTAGATGTGAGCATTGTTCTTAAACCTCTAAATTTTGATTGAGATTGATAGACAAGTAATAAATCAATTAAAATCCTCTCTCGAACTGATACAATAGACCAAACTCTGCAACTAGAGTTTTTTCAAGGAAAAAAACCATCTATCTCAGGATTTAACCATTTAAAAATTTATAAAAATTAGAAGAGTTCTATGTGGGGAGGTCAGGAATGAGATGCAAAAACAATTAGTTTTTATTTATTTCGAAATGAGAGAGAAATCGATGACAAGCTTCTTGGGTTAAACTTAGGTCACAGTTGAGGAAAGTGTAGAAAATAACAATGTTTGCAAAAGAAGTCTAAGTTGAACAAATATGATTGGGTATTATTATAATCCTTGAACATAGCCATAAAAAGGTGTAAAGGGTAGTAGAAAACCCCCTACTTTGAATTTGAAAGTATTGGGAGATCAAAAGGATATCTATGACAATATACTCACCCATTCTACCACCATTCCTTGAGACCTAGTAAAAACCTAAAATATGGGGTTTTGAGCAACCTTTTCCAAAACAAGTTATATTGAAAATTTTCACACCCGAGAATCATAAAAATGGGTATGTGAAATGGTCCTTTTTCATAGGTTGAGTCATTGGGTAAAGAGATGTAAGTGGATTTGTGCCGAACCAATGCAAGTAGCAATAAAAGGCCTAGGAAGGAGGTTGTGAAGATAGACCCACTTGAACTAGGAGTTGGGTGAATAACTTTTTCCCACATTAGGGAACTGATAAAGGGTACTCAAAAATACCGTTGGTTTATTGGTGGGACTAGTAACCTACACCAACCTATACCATTCCATCAACACCCTTCTAAGAAGATAAAACAACAATTTGTAGAAAAAGGTGCGCTAGCTACCAATGTTGGTGATCTCAGTGGACTAAATGGTTAAGTTAGGTGAGATGGAGGGAAGTGAACTAGTTTGAAGCATTGAATGAACTCCTTTTAGCATAGAAAAGCCTTTTTGCATGTTTTACTGGTTTCTAGAGTCAAGAGGAAGAGCCCATTTTGTAAGTTAAGACCAAAGTTGAAGTTGTTTATCTGAAACTAACTTGGTTGTGTGTGTGAAAGAAGCATATGCTCTGCGTCATAATTGTAGAGTATTTCAAGTTTAAAGTGAATATTTAGATCTATCTCTAGAGTATTCCATCCTTGGAGCATTTATTTATAATTGGATCTAAATTACCTTAGGCATATCCTAAATATAACCTAGGCATCTTTGACGAGTGCGGAAGGCCTAATTTAAGATAATTTATGACGTGGAATAACTCCAAAGGTATATATTTACTTGGATTTTTGTCAAAATATCATATTTTTTGAAGTAAAATAAATTAAAGTAATCATGTGGAGAACATAAGAGTTCTCAGAGGAAAAGTAAGTGACTATCAGCTAGAAGACTAGACATGTTCAATGGTGAAAGAGAAGGGAGTTTAATATAGCCACAACCATGAATATAACATTCTCCCATAGTTTCATCCTATGAATTTGGGATAAATTGTATTGTTTTGTTAGGATTATAATTATTAATTAAATTCATCATCCATATATAATATGAATAGGCATGAAAGCCTTGTTTTTTGGATGTTGAAAAATATTAGAGGAATATATAAATTTAAGATTTTTTTGGCATTCTCTTATTTTAGTTTTCATTTAATGTTTTACAAGAATGTTTAAAAAATAAGAGACGGGCCATTAGAAGGAATAGTCAATTCCCTTCATACATACACTTCTTGAGGTCTGTTAAATATATACCTGAAGATACACTTCATGATTATTGATGTTTTTAAGTGTATTCATAGGTTTTTTACCAAAGTGATAATTTATGTGTCTAAGATGAAGTGATCAATTGACCTATATATATTCATACCTACATACATACATACACTTCTTGAGGTCCATATCTTCAGGTATCAATACTATTTTAGTATCTTCAGGGATCGATACTAAAAATCATCGATAATCATGAATACACTTAAAAACGTAAATATCCTTTGATACCACTAGTCTTAATACATCAAACATATGTGAACCATTCTAAATCTAAGCCAAATCCTCTATGAGTGGCATAATATAGACATCCATGTTTCACATGATTTTCTATTAGAATAATAAGAAAAAAGTATAAGGTGTTCCTTTTTATTTCTCAACCATGGAGGAATATTATAATTGACCAAAATGACATGCCATATTGAGCATATTTTGGTCATGTTACCAAATGGATTTAATCCATCCATACATAGCACAAACTTCACATAATATGGTTTTCTATGAAATTTTACTAGCCATTTTGTCTCAACGTGTTTCATTTATTTATAGTCAATTGGTACAAACAATAGACCCTTATCTTTGATTATATTATCATAGTGTCATCTCATTAACATTGTCAAGTCTTTGCGTGTGTGTGTGTGTGTGGGTGTGTGTGTGTGTGTGTGTGTGTGTGTGTGTGTGTGTGTGTGTGTGTGTGTGTGTGTGTGTGTGTGTGTGTGT
Source organism: Taxus chinensis (assembly GCA_019776745.2). NCBI lineage: Eukaryota > Viridiplantae > Streptophyta > Pinopsida > Cupressales > Taxaceae > Taxus > Taxus chinensis. The sequence goes on from JAHRHJ020001621.1 coordinate 151,217, forward strand.
GTGTGTGTGTGTGTGTGTGTGTGTGTGTGTGTGTGTGTGTGTGTGTGTGTGTGTGTGTGTGTGTGCGCGCGCGCGCGCGCTCGCGTGCGTGCGTGGGTGTGTGTGTGTGTGTGTGTTGTTTCATTTATTTATAGTGAATTATTACAAACAATACACCCTTATCTTTTATTCTATTATCATAATGCCATCTCATTAACATTTTCAAGTATTTACACACACGCACGCATGCGCTCGCACACAAACACTCATTCAATATACCTATAATAGGGAAATGAAACAATACCTTATGTGAATTTGTGTGCCCATTCACACCTTCTTGATAATGCACCTACTCAAAAATTTGGTGCACCTGTATATACTCATATCCTCTCATGTATAGTATACATTATTAATGTAAGCATTGTACTTATTATAGAAAATTCTAAGGGTTGAAGATTTTTTTTGTGCATCTATATATATTGTTGGAATCAAATTACCTTCTAAAATAAATTGATATTTTCATAACCCACTCAAATTTTAATTGCAATTTAAATTAAAAACAAAAAAATAGTGATGTGGTATAGTATCCAAAATGTTTACCAATGCCCCTTGAAAATTATCATTTAATGTATATACCATTCCATTCCCATTTACACAGTTAATTGAATTATTCCTACACACATCTCACTCAATTTTTGTAATCCACATCCACTAGGTCACACTTTTTTCTCAAATTTTTCTCATCAAGAAACTTCATGACATATTAAAAAAACTTCCTAAAAAAATATAGCTACATATCTCCACTTTTAGATCAGGTGCTAAAACAAGTTATGACATATTCACCCGACAAGGGTAGAAATTGCTGATGTTTTTGACTCTATCCAACATATTTGTCCTAAGCACTTCAATGGATTATTTTTCAAATGAAAATTTTTCCTAGGTCAATTGCATAGAAAAACAATTCACATAAGTAAGATATAAAAGGACAATCACTTTACCCATTATAAGGGCCTCACTCTTACATATTTATACTATATAGAAGATCACACAAATAAAACACCTAAAAGAAGGATTTTCATTTCAATATAATTCCTTAAAGAACATCAAGATACCAATTACGATACATATTATATGGTTTCCCTAGATCATTATCACCTACTACAACATACATCAAATATCAATTCCAAGATGTTGGATGCATCATTAGGAACTTTCTAAAACACTGTTTCTTGCACATTCATTAGGTGGGAGAGCTAGATGATGATTTATCCTTGTGTGGAGTATGGGTACATAATGATGCACTCAACATACCATTAAGGTTGGTATAAGGTCACTGGATCTCAATTGGGATAATCTATTTTAAGGTCTTCAAGTGAGATATGGTTTACACAAATAAGAGGATATATTCTATTACAAAATTTTGATTGTGAACATGTAAACACATATCCTAGACATTGGAATTTAAGGCGTTAGAACTCATATGTTTATATCAAACTAATATAAGTAAAATTTGGTTAAGGAGGGTAGAAACATACATAATTTTTCCCCCCATTCAAATAAACCTTTCATGTACTCAATTTCAACATTCTAGATTTTACATGCGGCTTAACAACACTCTCAGTAACACATTCCTCTAGATTGATATCATTGTCACTTCATATTATTCTTTTTTGGGTAAATACATTCCTAACCTTAATTTATAATTTTCTTCATCATATTTCTAGACCTTGTGTATATTTTATATATGATCATTACAAGTTCTCCAGATCAACGCACTTAGTGTATTTATGTATTTGTAATTCTAGATCATATGTATATATTATATTTATCTTAGTTATATTACTTATTTATTTGATGAATACACTTCTAAGGACTTTTTGCCTCTACTCTAGGGTTTACTACTTTTTAATCTAATTAATAGTGCCACAAATAACATAAATGGATCTTCTAATCATTACAACAACCATATCTTAGCCAAAATTGATGCTCACTTTAAAGAAGATATGCATAAAATTGAAAAATATCCCTCCAATATAAACATATACTACATGTTGAATGTTCTAGATGATTATTTTGGGAAATAATTACTTTCCTAAAATGATTTTTTTTCCACGATATACTCTTTCTTAGATAAACTTGAAATTGTGATGGCACCAGTCATAAAACAATGAAATCATTATTTTTCATAGTCACTACCTTCATTCTTGTATATACTACACTTTTCATCCTAAGGGTTATCCATGTGAATGATATTTCCACCAAACACTGATTATAGCCTTCACATGAAAAAATAATAAGTATCCTTATAGGAATATATTGATATTGATGCAGTCTTACTAAAATGATTCCTAAGAACCCTAATGGAACTAACTTGAGACTGGTTATTTTCATTACCCACAACCTCTATTATTTCATACAAGAAGTTGAAGTAATATTTTCACTTGATTTTAAAGGTTTGACACATATGATTTTTACTTCAAACCAATTCTATATCTACATCAAAAATCAATCAAGAGAATTTATGACTGAATTTATCTATTTAACCCAATCTTACTTGGACTCCTTTATCAACTATCCGGTAAGTATAAATGATATCGATTTAGATAGAATGTACTCCCTCTCTTGCACATGTGAACATAATAAAAATATTACAACCCACCCCACCCTTTTATAGGATTGTAAAATGCCTCTCAACACAATTTATATCCATTCATAAATGTTTATGATATACATACTAAATAAATAACCATATTTATATATGTTTATAATGTCCAAACATACTAAACTAATATCATACAAATGCTAAATAAATAAGCACACACACACACACACACACACACACACACACACACACACACACACACACACACACACACACACACACACACACACACACACATATATATATATGTTTACAATGTCCAAACATAATAAACTAATATTAGATAAATACTAAATAAGTAAATATATTTATACATTGATATTTATGTATGTTTACATTGTAAACATACATATAAACTAATATATATTAATCGAATTGTTTGGGTAAGTGAAATGGACAATGAAGGTGTGAAAAAAAAACCTCATGCCTCTCACATGCAAATAGATATGGTGTGTTTGATTATAATATTTTAAACAATATTGTATTGAAGTCATTAAGTTTGAGCATTCCATGCTTCACTCTCTCCCTTAGTACTAAGGCCAATATAATGCATGACCACCAAGTTTTAGAACATTAGCAGATGCACCAATAAAAGATAGTTCATAGATATAATCCCTTCTACCTATTTATGAAACCTCCATTGATCCAAAAGGATATGATGCTTGTAAATGCAAATCCATAGAAACACTTTTACTAATGAATGGAATGACTAGTTCTCTTCTACATGTAGCAAGGATCCCCTTACATAATCAAAAAGTGTATAAAGCTCCAAGAAAATACACATGACTTATTACCTATGCCACTTAATAAAAAGATCAACATAAATCCACTTGTATGAAATATATATAAATCTAATATCTCTAAATTTTATGGAATTACATGTTTCCATGACATAAAATTACGAGACAAGATATTGATAATTACAAGCAAAAATTGACCGACTCACAAATGAAGTTCATAGAATGAATTTATAAATATCTATCCCCAAATAATAATCGCTATTGTTCCCCAAGGACCATATGTTTATTACTACCTTTTTGACATGTATTGATAAAATATACTAATAAATGGCAATAACAATTATAATTAGTGTGATATGGACATCTATAGTATGCTTGGACACCCATTTTAATTTATGGCCTAAAATTTTACAACCAAATGGTTCAAAAAGATACCTTTGAGTTAAGGTTCATTTAGGAATTGTAATCCCTTAAAAACTCATTGCAATCATGTGTAATCCCCTAACATGCCTAATTATAAAAAAATTGGTTATAATGCATAGGGATCACTATTGATTATAGTGAATAATGCATCAATACATCTCTTGTAGATACATCAACAAGATAACCTCAAACGATCATTTCGCCATCCTAAACCACGAATTTGATTCTTAAACAAAGGATTCTATAGAAAATTAACCTTTCTAGGTACACTAGATCCAACCATACCCATAGATATAATTCCTCTTCATGATAGTACACTTGATAATATCTTCATCTAACATGAACACCTCGCTTGTACTTAATTTTTGGACATAAATATTTTTAGCATGCCTATTGACTATTTGAAATTTTCTACCCTAATTCTAGACTAGGTTATTACCTAACAATACAACAATTGAACGGGTCTAATGCAAATTTTTAGGGGAAAATAATACTTAGGATCCCACCTTGTCTTTTCTACCATTTATAGCCTATACCCTAGCTCCCCTAATATTTTTTCTACTTAATAGATTTATCTTTTCAATCTTCTTATAACAGAACTAAAAATAAAAAATTAAGAAAATATAATGTCAGGAACTACATGTGACATGTTTGGTCATTACATATATATTTAATCCTTGAGATCATTCAAATTTAGAATTCTACACTAACCCAATATCACTTGATCTTCATACATCAAATCAAGAAATTATAACCCATGGACATCACACAACATATGACTTCTACAATCTAGCACCCTAAGGGAATGTCTATGTTGTAGGGAATCTTATACAATAATCTTACTTTAATCATATCTATAATCACATTACAAATTCTTTAACCCTTTTATCCTAGGGAATTTCTACCACATTGGGGGTATACCTACACCAGCGGAATCTGCATAATTGAGCTTATAACAATCATATCTTTATACAAAAGTATATTAGAGAAACTACATAATTATTACTTATCTATCAATAAATTTTTTTATACTACAAATTTTATATCATGTTTTATTTGACGACCACATTGCTTACTTATAGAAATTTATTGGATTGTGCTTCATGCTTACTTACATATATCAATTACTATTTATGTTGCTTTACTATATACTCTATTCTAGTTTACTACTATTGACCTTAGGCTCATATTTTCACTACATAATACTTTTTCTTACAATATTCATTTCCATGATTTCTTCTATTTATTTTATGCGTTTATCTATTTCATGATTTTACTAGATCTAGTCACTTGTGTGTTATATACTCCGATTGCCTTATTATTGTATAATGTGAAAATTATAAGAGCTATGCAACTTTATGATTTGAAACTACCAAATGATATCGTTTACCATTCCTACTCTAGGAAATTTCATGCTCTATATGTATTTTCTTTGTGCATTTGTATGCTCTATGTTCTATTTTATTTTTGCACTTGTATTCTATATGTTGCATTTTATCCATGCATGTGTATTCTCTAGACTCTTCTATGATCTATGCTATGTTTTATCATATGATATTGTCATTGTATGTGTGATATTTCACTGCTTTTTTTCTCTATACACATACATTGGGTCCATACCGCCCTTCTTTTTTCCTAGACTTGTTACTTGCTACATATTTAGATCAAAACAAATATCCCAACACATTTACTCACTACATATTTCTATAGGAATTAATATCCTATGACATATTAGTTATCTTACTTGATTTAATATTGTGAGATACACATTTCTTATAACACACTTTTCTTATGACATACTTAACTTATGAAACACATTGCATAGGATACACTTTATTTAGAACACATGTATTATCAACATACTTCCTTAGTACACATATGCTATTTAAATTTTTGGCTCATGGCCCAATGATTGATTTACATTATGATTTTTTCTTGATCACAACACTTACTTCTTACACATTAGCTTCTAGCACATAGAATGATATATCTCTTGGCTTACACATCGACTATAGGAACATTTCTTGTTGCACTTTTATGATTAAATCATTGATCCTTACACATTGGCTCTAGGCCCATACTTTTTTATACATTTATGATTTCATCATTTATTATTACACACTTAAACAAGCACATTGATTTCTACAATATTTTCCTTAGGAACAATTGTTGACTACATTCTTGTTTTACACATAGGAGATAATAACTAAAAACTATTAATATTGGACAATTCATTCATGTCTTATCAATTATGTCTAATGATGGGCTGGTCATGCCATGTTGTGTCATAGGTCACTATGGGTCCATTAGGCATTGAGTCATGTGTTATTGTCGTACTACAATTATGATGACTATTATGTTATTTTCTAAAATATTAGAACATTTGAATGACATGTTTCATACTTTTATTAATACATATTGATTGAGATCAAATGCTCATATCTTATGTAAAATACTAGTTATTACCATTATAGTTGATATACTATATATGGTATATATCATCTATGTTGTTTGTTATACACTTTACATAACTAATACTTCCTATTTTGAGCTAAGTGAACTAGTACAACATCTCACATATCAAAATGGGGAATATTTTCATATTTTTTTAACACGATTATATAGATTAGAGATATAGTTCTTCATTTGAAAATCTAAGATGACATTCACATATTTATTATAAATACATTACAAATATTTTACACATACTAGATTATGCCACATACATCACATTACAAATTTTATAGCAAGATCACAAATAAATTGGGCCAGTGGTAGCATCAAGTACACATAGGTTGATTACTACTGCAAATCTCATAGAAGGGTCAATTCCTAAAGTGGACCTCTTAACAAGAGAAATTTTTATAGTGGCTTATCACAAGCTAAAATACAAAAAATTTCCTATATATGACATTTAAATCCCTTACATTTGACACCAGGATCATACAAACATAGTCCTTTCATTCTTTTAATTTTAGTTCTTATTATTTACTAATTTTATAAGCATCTTGATTGAGTATTAATACATGTTTTTCTTGTAGATTATAGGTTCACATGTATGGAATAAGGGAACACACACATTCCAATCTTGTGCATGCCAAATCATTTTTGGAGGTTTTAATTTACAATTTATTTTATTTTAATCAAATTATTTTTTAATACTAGATTAAAATGGATGCAAATGTAGTACCCTAAATATAGACCATTGGGACTTAGAAATACTCATTTGGAATTTATCTCAGCCCATTCTTATTTATAAAATTAATTGAATTATTCCTACATGTTCCTAAACTTTTTTTTTATCATCAAGAACCTTTGTAATAAATAAAGAACACATCCTCATAATTTTAGCCAATTTTCTCCACTTTTAGATTAGGCCCCAAACCAAGATGGGTTAGAATCATCTAGAAGGGGTATAAACTACCGATGTATTTGACCTTAATTGATGTTTTTATCCTAAAATACTCCAATGGATAATATTGCAAATGAAAAAATTACCCAAATTAGCTTAGGGTTAATTGAGTGGGAAAACATTTTTCATGAATTAAAAATAAAAGCACAACCACTTTACCCATTTTAAAGGCCCCATCTATTACATATTTATTCTATCTAGGGAATCACACAAAAAAAGAACCCAAAAGGAGGATTTTCATTGCAATATAATTCATTGAATCACATAAATAAAATACCAAGTCTGAATACATCTTACATGGATGACCTAGATCAAAATCACATACTACAACATGCAAAAAATATTGTTTCCAAGTTTTTGGAGGCCTTATTAGGGTCTCACTAAAACACATTTTCTTGCACATTCACACACATTCAAAAAGTGAGAGAAATATGTGACCTTCTTAATCCCTCTTCGATGTATTGGTACATAGTGCAATGATAATCACACCACTAGGGTGAGGTGAGGTCATTCCATCCAAGTTGGAATTACCCTTATTCATATCTTTAAGAAAGATAAGGTTTTCAAAAATAAGATGTCATATTATTTTATAAGAGTATGATTGTGATCATATCACCACAACTACAAAACCTAAAGACATGGAGATTTTAGGTGTTATAACTTAGATCTAAATCATAATAATAGACGAAAAAACTATCCAAGTAGGGAAAAATTCCCAAACTTGTTTACCCCTTTTAGATGAACATAACCTACACTTAATTTCAACATTCTATATTTTATAGGTGGTAGTGACATTTGTATAGCTCATTCATCCACATTTAGATCATTGCCACTCATATTATTCTTTTTTAGGTAAATATGTTCCTAACCCCATCCATACTTTCATTTATACTATTTATATATCTTGTGTATATTTTGAATATGATCATTACATGTTTATAGGATTTTCATATTTATTATATTTATGATTTTAGATCATCTTTACACATAGTATTTATCTTAATTAGATTAACACCCTAGTGTTGATATTACACATGGATGTTATATGTAAAATTATATATATAGAACTACATAATTTGTTATAATTGACTGAAATATCAATAAAATGGTGTAAATATTGTATCTCAACAATGTGGTATTGTGTTTTGATCCATCCATACACTTTTTACATTATAATAGTGTTGAATTAACATTCAAGAAGTATGACCTACATGATCCTGACTAAAATAATGAAGTTCTAACATATTGTTTTAGGGACTCATATTTTTTTCATAACTCATCATGTTCATATACCATATTATCTTCTTGATATTCAAATTAATTTCCCTATTGACCATATCCAACTCAAAATCAAGGTTACCGATTTTAGAATTGATCATGTTGTGCAATGAACTAATCTATCGATGTACCAAATATGTGAATGTAACTTCGGATTGACCAAAATAGTGTGAAAATCAATGAAATAATATTCTTATTAACTTTCATTTACATATTTCACCAAATAAAAACTACAAGAATGGATAATATTCTCTCTATCCCTTTTTTTGATATCGATAGGGTGAAATGGGTTGATAGGGTGAAGCTAACATGTCCTATTTGATACATTTGGAGCATTTTCAACAACCTAAGAAAATTCCATAGACACGAATTGAATATTATGCCTCATTTTGTATAAATATTTACTCAAACACAATAATGGATATAATATTTCATTGATACTTACCTCATCAACTCATGTCAACATCAACTCATTATGATTTGATCTATAGATGGAACTACTTACAAGTAAAGTCCCCTTTGTTCTTTATGTTGAACTTGATTCACTTGTCCCTCCTTTTCCCCAACTACTTCCTCTTCCAAGATGAAATAAAATGATATTCTATGATATTTCTTTATGATAATATAAGAAGCACTCAAATATAATCCACTTAGAGGGGGAAACCTCCAATAATCAGAATATTTAAGGAAATGAATATATTATATTGCTTGTGATGATCTTCAAGAGCCTTTCAAATACATATTTATAAACATAACTAGGTACGGTCATGCCTTTCATTCTAATTATGTTGGCTTAAATACATATTAATAAATAATAGATTAAATAAAAAGGTTATGCAATCCATTCCCTATTCTTAGTATTCATAGTAAGATATAATGTTTGGGGTGTAAAATAAGCTTTCCCTTATAAAAAGTGTTTCCATTAATGCTTAACAAATCATGATGCTTTTGCATAAAATGTTTATCTTCCCATGTTGTATATTCAACTAGTAGATTCTTCCATTTGATGAGAATTTAGAAATGTGCAGTTGTTTCACTCATTTATTGATGAATACTTTAGGTTATGTAGTGAAATTCCTTTCTTCATATAACTCAAGAAATTTTGAATGGAATAGAATCCTGGTATTGATCACTTTCTTTAGGCTGAGACACGAAATATAAGATGAATTTTGGAAGAGTGTGTAAGCTATTAAGCTACAATTATGATGCAGTAGAAGACCTTATAGGCCCCATAAAATGTTGGTTCTAATTTAATGTTCTTATGTTGTGTAAGTGAACATTTTTGTAGGGTTACAATGGAAGGAATACCTGATATCATTATTCAAAATGCATTTCACTTCAGTGTTGATCTACTTATTTTTTCATCACTTTTTGAGCCACAAAAAAAAGAATACTTGAAGACTTGAATCATTTCTTGTTTGTATTGAATATGTCCTTGGTTACATGAGCTTTGGTTTGACCCTGCAAGTGAGATGTAGTATAAGGTGTATAGTATCCATAAATAACCTCAAATAGAGTCATTTTTTGATATGATGTTTTATACTATGATTCTACCTAATAAATCCATTTCGACCATTGTGCTTGTTTCTTTAAGGAAAAGTAATAAATATATCCTTTTAGACATTCACAATTTCTATTTGGACATATGATTATTAGTGATAAGATGAAATATGTGTGATTTTTGTATCCCGTGCAGTAAATAGTTCATTTCAAAGTATGAATGTGAAGAGAGGATTGTGATCACTCACAATGATTTTAAGAGTTCCATGGATAATTTATACCTTTTATATGAATACTTATACCACTTTACTCACTTGGAATGGATGAGAAATAAAAAATGTGTATACTTGACGAGTCTATCCACACCCACCAGTATCACATCCAAGTTATTTGAATTAGGTAGCCTTGTAATGAAGTCCATATATATTTCCTCCCAATTTTGTGTTGGAATAATTAATGGTTGTAAGAGCTCTAGAGTCTTAACTATTTCTCCTTTATTTTTTTGACATATCAAACATTCTGCCCCAAATTTCTACAAAAAACCCTTAAGGTCTTCCCAAAAAATCCTTCTTTATATGGTAATAGGTCTTTAAGAACTTAGAAGGCCTCCTACAGGTGGTTACCCACCAAACTACGTAACTTTTCAAGATCAAGGGTATGCGGAATATGGAGGCTACTTCATACCTACTGATACTGTTGCATCCGAGGATCTAAAACATAGATGTAGACATGGTGCAGTCAAGGGCTACTGCTCAAATAAAAGCATCTAGGATTGGCTTCAGGACCCCTTGTCCATGGGAGGGCCCTATACTGAGACATTTCAGCCCGTAGAAAAAGCTGGATTTCATGGTCGAGATGTACCCACAACTTGTAAAGTGGGTTGAGGATATAAAAGCTTATGAGATTGATGTGAGACAACCTTGTCAATGGGTAAGTCCACCACCATATCATAGTATTTATTTTTCTCCTTCCTAATGTACACCATCTCAACCCGAGCTTCAATTTCTAAGCTTCTTACCTACCGCCCATAATGTGGAATCCTTTTCTCCATTTTCTACTCTCTCCCATCCCACCTCAATTTCTTTGCCCTTTTACCCTCCAAACCCAAGTCCCCTCCACAGAAAGAAGAAGATATACCTCCTCTCCCACCACCAACAAAGCAAAAATCAGTGGAGACCCCACCCACCACTCCTCTCATAGTCTCGAATCCATGTTGGGAAGAAACTCAAAAAACTAGTCAAGAGGAACACAAAGGAGAAGAGCCCAAAAAAAAAAGAAATGATTAGAAACTTGAGAAGTTGGGCTCTAAGATTCGGGATTGATAAAATACCCTTAATGGTTAAACCTTCAAAGGAGGCTGAGGTCCAATCACAAGTGGTGCAACCTGATTTTGCAGTAGAAATGGAGCAAGGACAAGAGGAGGATGATCAATAATCCATCTGTTCTGAATGCAGTGTCCATATCGACACTATATTTTTTAGGGCTTACTGATCCACCATAACTAGAAAATTCATAAGAAGAAGAGGCAACTCCAAATCCATAAGAAGAGGAGTATGTGCAAGAAAATGAAGAAAAGACCCCAACTATGTAGGGCATCTCAATGGAATGTAGTGATCCTAGTTTCCCCACATGTCTATAGCTTATTGCTTTACTGGAAGGTTGCATTGATCCACCAAAACCCTCATCATTAGCTGCAACCAACTATGGGGAACTTCGTGCTATGGAGGAAGTTTTTTTAGTTTCAAAGGATTTGACTAACAAATAGGTTATGGAGGAAATTACAATCCTTTCTTCTCCTGCATCCTTCCAACAATATGATTTTTAGGATGAATTTGAGGTAAAAAACTTCATGTTGGAAGATGAGGATACTCACGGTGAACATATTGCAGATCCAGAAGCCACTGTGGAAGAAGAAGAATCCTTGGCATATTTGAAAAACAAGGAGGATGATTATTTGTCATATTTGGAGGATAACATTGGTGAAGAGGGAGTTGTGGAACTCATTTCTTTTGCTGACCCATCACCTATCCTTCAACAACATGGACCTTTTTTTCATGGAAGAGAACATACAAGAAGAACCTGATGCTCACAAGAATCCTATTGAGTCAGAAATGAAGGAAACTAAATCAGATTCCGAAGCCCTTGATGAAGATGCAATCATTGAAGGATTCTTGTTGTTAGTTGAGGAGCTTAAGCTTGTTGATGAATCTACAATGATCAAGGAAGTGGAGGGAGATAAGGATGAAACCATTACCATATCATTCATCAAGGTAGAGAACCTTTTTTTTGTGTAGAACAAGAGGAAAATCAGGCATAGTCACCTTTTTCAGGAAGGTTTACGGGAAGACTTCCTTATTGGAGTTGGAACTTCAGAGTAGTGGGCATATTCAATGGATCAGACCATGGCTCATCAAGTACTTATCTTCATTGGATCCAAAGGAGGAGGCACAACCAGTCATGCTTGCTTCTGAGCATGAGGGTGAGCTACAAAGTACCAAAGGTCAGCTGTCAATGCCTCCAAGATCTAAATGCAGAAGCAACTTGAGGAGGTATTTTTTCCTTGATGCTGATACTTTGGTTAAGTTGGGTGGAATTTCTTCTATGTTGATTTTCCACTCATCCACATGGCCATGATCATTGCCAAATTAATTACATGGCTGCCACATTTTGTAAAAAGGGAAGCTATTTCTCCCTGCCTGTTGCAGGATTTGTTTAGCTTCCTTTTGTCTCTGGTTAGAGTAGAGTAGGTAGGTTTGCTTTCAGTAGAAGAAGTGCTTGTGCACACTCTGCATGGTTCACTTGGGGCATATATGATTTTCATCTTTGTACATAGTTTTGTGTGTCGTTTTGCTGTTGCACAGTTTATTGAAGTGGCATGTTCATGAGGGAAATCAAATTTTGGGGAAGTTTTCAAAAGAGCATCTCTCAGCCCCAACAGATCAGTTGTAGGTCCAGGGTTCTCAGTGCCTTTGCCTTGGTCAAATTTTTAGTTTTGGGGAATAATTTACAAGTTTTATCCAAAATCCCAAAATCAACTTTATGAACAGACCAAGGAGGTTTCAGTCTAGTTGCTAAGATCACACGAGTCTAGGGGATAAATTCAAAAGGAACAAATCAAAGTTTTGTAAGTTTCAGGCTTGATTCCATGCCCAATGAATGCTTCAAGGCTACTAAGTCTCTTCATCTAGCATGCAGATGTCCTTGAGAGGTCACCAAATTGTTATCTCAAATTCACCCCTGGGTTAATTTGGATAAACTCATTATAAATGGACATAACCATTCAAATTACGCGGATGCCGATAAGGCCATCAAATTTTAGCCCCAGGTATCAGAAGAGAAAGACAGGTGAATCTGAGCTAGGACTAGGCGGGACAGAGTAAGATGGTATGAGTCATCCGGCCGGAGTTGCCAAAAGTTACGGGAAAGTTAGGGAAGCCATTGACATTTGGGTTGTGAGCGCCAAGTTGGTGGGTGAGCTAAAGGTTCACTGAAGCTAATTTGAAAGGTCTGGGACAAAATATGACGAACTTGATGAGTTGGCATTGTGGAGCTTTGCTTAGAGTGAAATAGGTGAAACTAATGCCACGTTGGCTCACCAAGTTGGGGGATTGATCAAGGGCCATTTAAATGGATCGGAATTCAGTGAGCTCCAAGCTAGTTCGTAGAGTCTGGGACATAAAGACGACGTAGGGTTGGACAGGGTCGAAGATGCCGACATCCAACCCAACCAGTTGGACATATTGTCCAACCATCACAAGTTTGATGACCAAGGTTAGATGGCAGACTGTCAGGTTGATGGTCAGCCCGAGCAATCGTCGAGGGCATTTAGTCCAAGGTGGTTCATGCTAGGGATAGGGTTGAAAAGTTTGGCATGAGTTTTCACCGAAGATGCTATGAGCAAGGATTGCCCTGCGCCCCTGTCGGCCACATCAATGGATGCCACGTGCTTCCAAGTTTAAGCGAGTCCACAAGGCAGGATTTCAAATGAAATCCCAGGTCGGAAGATGTGAGGTTGGACAAAGGATAGACGATGCGTCCAACGTGTCATCTAGTTGGGACTATCTAACGCGATGGAAAGATTTCATACAACATACAGGTAATTAACTTGATGCCCTAAAGCTTCAACCTGCAAGTTTGGACATGACTCAGATTAGACAGTTCACTAATCACAATTTTATGGATGGAGGATATACAACCATCAAACCTAAGAGGTTAGACAATTCATGGTGTAAGGTCCATCATCCTATGGTTGGGTGACTACAATAGGGATGTATGACTACTAAGTTGGATGGCTTGAGGGTTGTATGACGCAGAGGTCAGACGGTTGTTTGATCAGGCAGCAGAGTGGTGCGGAATCAAACATCCTGATGTGGTTTGTATAGATGTTTAGATGGTCATCTAACCCAACATGGTTGGATGTGTCGCAAGCTAGATGGCCCGCGGGTCGGTCAGTTATTTGCTTGGAGAAGGTTGTACGACCATATATATTTGGATGGCTATCCATCCCAACCTGGTTAGACGGCTCACGGTTCGCAGAAAAGGGTAGCTACAGCTCGTGGATTGTAATGGGTCATAGATCAGGTGAAGTAGGTGGGAAAAGATAGTTCTCAATAACCCACATTAATGGTGGTAGTTGAGGTAGTTTAACTACATGTCAGGGATTTAATACAGGGTAGGTGAGACAAATTTTCTATATAATGTAGTCGACCCCCTCATTTTTAGAGAGACATTCTGAGAGCTAGGGAAAATCTTGAAAGTTTTTTCCTCAACTCCATTGAGCCATGAGCCTTCTCTTGGGCCTGACGAATCTATTTGTGCCTCTATTGTATCAATGTAATGGACTGTGTATATTCTAAGAGTAATAAAATTCATGTTTTTGTGGTGGTTTTCAATCCTTTCTCATGTTTTATTGTATCTCCTTGCCTCTCCATTATTATTATTCTATTTTGTGCATGTATGTCTCATTTGCAGGTTCAAGTTGTTGTGTTTCATGGAGATTTAATGGTGAATGGAGATTAGGGTCCGTGTCACAACTATTTGGCCTCTCCATACTATATTTTCCTTCTTTTTATCCCTCAGTAGAGTATCTCACCCCCTTTTCTTGGTGCTATCACCACCCTTAGCTTAGGATTTCCCCTTTTTGCATTTTTCTAACCCTCTCTCTCTCCCTGGTCCCTTGGAATAGTTAGTTTAGGATTAAACAACTGAATTTTCCCATCTAGGATGTAGTGTTAGTATTAGGATTAGCCTGTAGAGGAACTGGACTTCTCAGGAGGTCCATCTCAAGTTCGCAAGTCCCAAGTCCCACAACTTGAGAGATGGACCCATGTTAGAAAAGTCACACCAATTTCCCCCACATACACGTGATAAAAAATTAGGGGGTGCTGTGATTTTTACATTACAGGTATATAAACAAAAAATATAGAAGTTTTAAGGTCAATCTTGAGGGTTGCTAGCTCAAGAAAATGATTGCAAAAGGTAGTAGAGTCTTGAGAAAAAGGAGAGAATTGAATACTACTTTATTATATATAAAAACAAGAGTGTGTGTGTAGTGAATATTGCTGACAGAGTGAATAAAATAGAGTTCAAAGAGGAAGTGTGATGAATATGTGCTAGAGTGTTGATAGAGATAGAATTCTCTAAAAAAACTTGAAACTAAGCCTAGGAAACTTGTGAAATGAATGTATGTGACAATTTGAGAGATGTATGAGTGAATAATGTGCAGGGTACTGCATTGATAACCAAAGGAAGATAATGAACAGTTTAAGAAGTCAAAGAGAAAAGGAACATTGTGTAATGAATTGAGGAATTGATGAAATTGTTGGAGTAAGAAACTTAATGTGCTAATTTAGGGTCAAAATCAATTTTCCAGCAACAAGTTAATGTATGTGATCAGATTTTATGTAATTACTAAGTTATAGATTAGGACAATCAAAAAGTTGTAGCTTGCTTATCATCAAGCTGTAGCTTGATATGAAGTTGTAGCTTCATTGGTTGAGTTGTAGCTCAACAATATTGTAACCATTGTGAAATTAGTCCTTTGGTTCAGTGGGGTTTTTTCCCAATTTGGGTTTCCCACTTAAAAATCCTCTCTCTCTATTGTGTGTGTTCATTGTTACATTTAATTTTTGTTGTTGCAATCTGATATAATAAATCAAGAATCTTATTAAAGGTTGAATTGTCAACAAAAATTTAATTGAACTGATTCACCCCCTCTCAGTGTTCTAGTTTATAACAATTGATATTAGATCCTAGCCCTAGTGTGGTAAGTTTAACAGCTCAAGGGAGATCCAAACAATTCGGTCATGGCAAGCAATCAGTCACAAAGTGGTTTTTCCACCTCCAAAGCTCCCTTATTCAATGGATCAAATTATGCCTTCTGGAGTGTTAGAATGAATACTTACCTCATGTCACTTGGTTTTTGACATATGGTAATCAATTACCAGTGGCTATATTATTCCAGCTACACCTCCTAGTGATGCAATGGGAAAGAGAGAAAGTGAAAACAATTCTAAAGCCATGAATGCAATTCTTGTGGGTTGGTTAAGGCTGAGTTCATAAAGGTCATGCAATGTACCAAACTAAGGAAATGTGGGACAAATTGAAGACTATATATGAAGGAGAAAGTAAGGTAAAATTGGCCAAGTTACAGACTTACCATGCTCAGTTTGAAAGCATGAAAATGAAGGAAGGTGAAAATGTTGCATCATACTTGCAAAGAATGGATGAAGTTATAAATCTGATCAGAGGCTTAGGAGAGAAAATAGAAGAGAGTGTGGTTGTTCAAAAAGTGTTGAGATCTCTATCTTCAAAATTTGATTCCAAAGTGTCAGTAGTAGAGGAAGCCAAGGATTTAACCACCTTGAAAATGGATGATCTTTCATGGAATTTTAACTACATATGATATGAGAATCAGTGACTCAAAGGAGTCAAGAAAGAGGAAGCCTTCAAGGCTGATAAGGAATCATAGGTCAAGAAGGAAAAATTTGAATATGACATGGAGATAGATGATGAGAAGGTGGAAGCCATGTTTTTGAGGAAGTTGAAAAGAGGATTAGGTAAGTACAAGGGTAAACTGCCATTTAAATGCTTTAATTGTGGCCAAGTTGGTCATTTTTCTTCAAAATTTCCTAAAAAACATAAGGTGGATCAAGATGATGAATAATATTCCCAAAGTCAAAAGAATAAGTTTAAGAAATAAGGGGGAAAGAATAAATACTTCAAAAACAAGAAGAATTTCTACACACAAGAAGGTTCAAGCTCTTCTCAGTCAAGTGACTCCAGCAGCTCTGAGAGTGATGATGAAGGGACACAAGTTGAAACATTGTTCATGGTTGTGGAAGTATCTACTACAAGAAATTCAAAAGGAAAAATTCAGACTGAATATGATAGTTCAGATGAAGAAGAGGTAGAATTTAACCTTGAGGTTGAATTAATCAGTGCTTTAGAAGAGTTGAAACATCAAAGAAAGAAGAATCAGAAACTAAAATTGATGGTGAAAGAGTATGAAGGAAAAATCAGTCTTCTTGAGGAGAAAAAAAACAAAGAAGCTCAAGAACATGAAGATATGGTCAAGGAATTTGAGGCACAAATCAAGTTGATTGAAGAATCCTTCAAAATCAAGGAAGAAGAGCATCTAAAGCTCAAATCTAAATTGGAGCTGTTGCAGACTCAATTGGATCAGACCTCCACCAAATTGAATACCTATCACAAGTTTGAGAAGAGAAAAAATGATCTAGATGACCTTCTAGGAAAGCAAAGAGATGTTAATGAAAAATTTGGTCTAGGATTTGAGGAGAAGAATGAGGATGACAAATCAACAAGCAAGAAGATAACCAAGACAACTCAAGAACCTCCTAAAGCTAAGAGAGATGATTTCAGGAAGAGATATCATGCAAGTAGAAAACATCATGCTATGAGGTATGCTCATTCATTTTATGGATATTGTTTTTCATGCAATGAATTTGGTCACAAATCCTCAAAATGTAGAAATCATGCTAAAGGTCATGGTAGACATCTTGATTTTTATCATTTGAGAAGTAAGGATGAGATGATTTTCTACAATTGTCAAAAGTATGGGCATATAGCTAAGTTTTGTTATCAAATACCTCCAAAGCAAAGCAAGAAGGTTTACATGGTCAAATCAGATCCTACAAATGCAAAGGAACAAGGGTTGATAGCCAAACTTCCTTCCATTCTCAGAGTGAAGACATGGAGTGGTATATTGACAGTGGGTGCTCAAGCCACATGAAAGAAAATAAGAGTAAGTTTATCTCTAGAAGAAAATGCTTTAGGTACAGTGAGATTTGGAGACAATACCTCAGCTAATATTGTGGGAAAAGGTAAGCTAAGTCTTGACAATGGAAAAACCATCACTGAAAATGTGTTGTATGTTGAGGGATTGAAGCACAATCTTTTGAGTGTCAGTCAAATGTGTAAACAAGGATATATTGTATTGTTTCATGACAAGGGATGTGACATAAAGAAATAAAAATCAGGTAAGGTGGTTGGAAAGGTAAAGAGAACTAAAAATAATATGTATGTTCTAAATAAGTTAAACGAAGAAAAATTCTTCACAAGTAAAGTAGATAAGAGTTGGCTTTGGCATAGAAGACTGGGACACCTATAAATTTTGATAACCTTGTCAAAATTAGCTCCATGGGATGTGTAAGGAACATGCCTAAGATCATAAAACTAGATGATAAGCTTTGTAAAGCATGCCTTCATGGGAAACAAACTAAGAGAAGTTTCAAAACAAAAGAATACTCCACTACAAAGCCTCTAGAGTTGATACACATTGATCTTGTAGGACCAACCAGAACTGAAAGCATATAAGGAGATAGCTATTTCATGTTGTTGATTGATGATTTCACAAGGATGACATGGGTTTCCTTCCTCAAAGAAAATTTAGAGGCACTAGAAATATTTAAAGCATTCAAAGCACTAGTGGAAAATGAAAAGAATGTCAAAATAAAGAGTTTAAGGTCTGACAGAGGAGGAGAGTTTTGGTCAGATGAATTTGATGAATTTTGTGAGACTCGTGGAATAAGAAGACAATTCTCAGCTGCAAGGACACCTCAAAAAATGGGGTAGTAGAAAGAAAGAACATAACTATACATGAAATGGCTAGAACTATGCTTAATGAATCAAAATTTATTGATGGATACTGGAGAGAAGCAGTTGGTACAACAATATATATTTTAAATAGAGCTCAAATCAGAGTTAATCACAAGAAGACACCATATGATCTTTGGAAAGGTAGACCTGCAAGTGTGAAGCACCTAAGAGTTTTTGGAAGCAAGTGCTACATCAAGAGAGATGATGAAAATCTGGGTAAATTTGATTCAAGGTGTGATGAAGGTATTTTCTTAGGCTACTCAGTTGTTAGTTCAACATATAGATGCTACAATAAGAGCCAAAAAAATATAGTTGAGAGTACTAATGTCACAATTGATGAATCCTATCCAAATAAGGTCATAACTCAGCCCAAAGAGACTCCACAAACTACTGCAAATCAGGATGATGAAGAAATTTCAGAAGTTGAACATGAAGAAGAAGATGAAGAAGAAGAGAGACCTGATACTAAGGCACCTTCAAGGTAGGTTAAAAGAGACCATCCTCCAAGTCAAATCATAGGAAATAAAGAAGCAAGCATCCAAACAAGAAGAAGGCTGAAAATTTCTCAAAATCAAGAAAATATTGCTCTCTTATCCAAAATAGAACCAAAAGAATGTCATGGAGGCTAGTAAGGATCAAAATTGGGTGAATGAAATGAATGAAGAGCTAGACCAAATTGAAAAGAATGAAACATGGGAGCTTGTACCTAGGCCAAAGGAAAAAAACATTATTGGAACCAAGTGGGTGTTTAGAAACAAATTGAATGAAAAAGGTGAAGTTACTAGAAATAAGGAAAGGATGGTTTGTAAAGGATATGCTCAGGTGGAAGGAGTAGATTTTGATGAGACATTTTCTCCTGTGGCTAGGATGGAAGCCATTAGGATTTTCTTAGCATATGCAGCACACAAAGGCTTCAAAGTATATCAAATGGATGTGAAATCAACATTTCTCAATGGGCACTTGAATGAGGAGGTTTACATTGAACAACCAGATGGTTTTTCTCTTACTGAGGACATGGATTATGTGTGTAGGATGAAGAAGGAACTTTATGGGCTTAAACAAGCACCTAGGGCCTGGTATAGCAGGTTAGACAAGTACTTGATTGAGAAAGGATTCAGAAAAGGTGTAGCTGATAACAACTTGTACATAAAAGAAGAAGAAGAACACCTGTTGATTGTTGTTGTCTATGTAGATGACATCATTTTTGGGAGCAATAATGAGAGCATGTCACATGGTTTTTCAGAGGTAATGAAAAAGGAGTTTGAAATGTCAATGTTAGGTGAACTCTCATTCTTCTTAGGGCTGCAAATTCTTCAAGACAAGGAAGGAATATTTATCTCACAAATAAAGTACATCAAAGAAATGCTCAAAATATTTTAGATGCAAGATTGTAAGCCAGTAAGCACTCCCATGAGTGTAGGATGTAAACTCAACAAGGAAGATAGCTCACCAAAGGTAAATCAGACCCTATATAGATCCATGATAGGTAACCTTCTATATTCAACAACATCTAGACCTGATATCATGTAGGAAGTTGGTTTGGTTGGAATATTTCAAGAAGACCCAAGGGAATTTCATCTCCAAGAAGTCAAAAGAATCTTCAGGTATCTCATGGGGACATTGGACTATGGTCTTTGGTATCCAAAATGTAATGAATTTCAGATCAAACATTTCACAGATGTTGATTGGATAGGCAACATTGATGATAGGAAAAACACAACTGGTGGATCCTTCTTTGTAGGTAAGTGCCTTATATATCATGGTTAAGTAAAAATAAATCTCTTATAGCTCTTTCTACTTGTGAGGTTGAGTATGTTGCAGCAACCATTTGTTGTACACAAGTGATGTGGATGAAGCAAACTCTTGAAGACTACAAAATTGAAAGTGAAGGTCCTATTCCTCTATATTGTGATAGCACAAGTGCTATAAGTGTCTCAAAGAATCTAGTGTTGCATTCTAAGACAAAACACATACCCATCAAGTATCATTTTTTGAGGGAACAAGTCAATGAGCAAAGAATAAGGCTTGAACATGTGTCTACAAAAGAAGAAGTAGCTGATATAATGACTAAACCTCTACCAAGAGTGGATTTTGAATAGTTAAGGCATAAATTGGGGGTAAGATCAGCCCCTAACAGTCACTAAAGATCTCAGAATGATAGGGGGAGAAACTCAAGTGCCAAAGTTGCTCCAAGAAGGCTCAGGTTGAGTCTAGATAGGGGGAGTTAGTTCTCTAACCCAAGGCACAAGTCAAGAAGTCCATAAAAGGAATGTGTAGAAAGTGAAAAGGATGAATATCAAAAGGGACTAAGCTCAAGGGGGAGTATTGTAGGTGTTTAATGAAGAAATTCTTGCAGTTGATTGAGTTTTATCAAGTAAAAGAGAAACATCTTTCCATGGGGAGAATCTTGAGGTAAGAACATGATTTATCATGTTTTTTCTTTCATGTTACTCATGTTTTATGTGTGTGCACCTTTTTCATAGATGTCAAAGGGGGAGAGTGTGTCAGAAATAATAATTCATTGGCTTGCATATCTGAAGATGTTGGTGCATTGGCTTGCCATCAAAGTTTCTGAGCTTGTTGTCATCAATGACAAAGGGGGAGATTGTTGAACCCTGTTGCATTGGTTGGTGTTGTCATTGATGTCACATGGCATTGATGGAAAAGGAGGAGTGAAATTTCATGCAGATAGGTGTCTGTCAGTGGTGTATAATGGTCTCAAGTTGGTTCTTTGAGCTTTCAGGATGGTTTCAGGGTGGTCTCAGAGTGCTACAGGCTTGAACAGTGAGGTTGATGTCCACTGAAGGTAGAGTGATGGTTGGTATGCTTGGATCATATGTTCTACAGGTCAGAAATGATGGTTTTAACATGGGAAAGAGCTCTTGGAGTGAGTTTCAAGTCATCTTTTGGAAGTCTCAGTTGAAACTGGCTCATTTAGGCCTAGTTCTAGAGCCTAATGAGGTGTGAGAGATTAATACAGGTCATGAAAAGACTAGGTAAGCATGGTATGAGCCTAGAAACATTTCCTAAGGCATGTATGAGAGATTAATAGTAATGCTTATTTCAGCTCCTAGAGGCAAAATTCAAAAGTTCACCAAAACTGCCTTTGAGTGTTGACAATGAATGTTGAAGTAAATGAGATAGGTTTGAGTTGTAAAGGAAAATTATGGCTAAAAAACCTATGGAGTGTGTAGAGGGGTGTCTTTTAGTGCTTCATTCCAAATTTCATCAAGTTCTAAAGAGGTGTGTGGAAGTTATGCAAGTTTTCCTAAAATTGGTTTCTTAAGGAATGCAAATTGAGCACCCTATCTTCTTAGCATCCAAGAAAAATATGGATCCTTATTCAAATAAATCATCAAAGGAATTTTTGAAGATAATTCCAAGCCCGAGTGTTTGCAAAAATTTTGAGGGAATTTGGTCAAGAAGCAGAGAAGTTATGATCATTTTTCTAGCATTTTTTTTCTCTCGATGAGTAAATTTAAATATTTTCGTGGTCTATTAATGATGTATCCATTTTCTTTGTGTTATCAATGCTTTCCAAGCATGTGTGGTTCAGTGCAAGGTCTTCTCAGGGTATGCAAGTTTTGTGCTTGTATGTGTAGTGTGAGATAGTCCATTCATAGAAGTTGTGGTTGAATTAAATTTTGAGGTTAGAACAGAAGTTTTATTCCTATTCAAGTACATGTTTAATGGCACAATGGAACTTATATGGAAAAAATAATGGCATGATTCTCCTTGCTTCAAAATATGCCTTCTAGGAGCACTCTTCACGGTTGAATCTTGAATAGCTAAGACTGGTTTCAAGGTCTATGAAAATATATTTCTTAGTTTCAGAGAATTTTAAATGAGGTAGTGGTTCTCAAATCCTCATTCATGATTTCAAGAATAGGGTAGAGGCATTTTTGAATTTGATGAAGTTTCTAGGTGATCATAGTGTGGACTGTGTTCGACTGTGCAAGGAGATATTTTCAAGGTAAGGTGAAATTTTGGTATTTCGGGAGGTGTGTGATGTTAAAATAAGGTTGAGAATATTCCACTAATTCATCATGATAAGAAAAACCTTAAAGAATGTTTTTGAGCTTAAAAAGTAAAGCATTGTCAATGTTTTTGGTTATTGTGTACATTTTTTGAGTTGCTGGGAGTATTCTGTGTTGGAAACATTGTCATTGATGTCAAAGGCTTAATCATTGATGTATTGTTATTAGCCAATTTTGACTTTGCAAAATTGTTAAAAAATAATTAAAAAATGAAAAATTAGAAAATTTTGAAAAGCGTTACTTTGCATGGTTCATTGGACTCATCGTGATCGTCTTATTTTTGTGATCGTTTCGGTCTTTGTTTCATGATTTTCGGGCGAGAACTCTTCCCGCCAGGCTTTAAAACGCGTTAAAATACATTAAAATAATTAATTAATTAATTGCTCCTTGTTTGATTAAATTAATTTTTAAAAAAAAATCACTTAAGGAGTATTTAATTAAATAAATATAAATTAAAGTTCATTCGACAAGTTTTAGTGCTGGGGAAGTAAGCTTTCGTTTCCAACTGCTGGGAAGCCAAATTGGCTTACTGAACCCAGATTTCCACTTTCCTGGCAATTTCCTTCAAATTTCCCGCATGTGGGTTTTCCTCTGCCAATTTCCAAATCATGGATTGGCAAACGGGCATAAAATTCCCCAATTTCCCACATGGGGAAATTGGACGGGGATTGCCAACCCATTTTTCCATTCCCATTGGCAATTGTCCGTTGCTTTCCCCATTTCCCCATGGCACTTAAGCCACTACCAAGGAAGAGAGGAAGTTAGATTAATTCCTCGTAACTTCCTCCATCAAACCCGTTGGAAAAGTCATGCGAAGCTTTCAATTGCTTCTTATTTCTTCAAGGAAGACATAATATTTTGTCAGCATCATGCAAGAGAAACCAATGCCATTGTGAAGGAAGAAATACAAGAACAAGTTTTCAAAAGGTGCATGTAAAACATGTAGGTATTAAGGAGTTTCCAAACAAAGAAAGAAGAAAGGACTGTGTATTGACAAGAAAATAAGGAAGGAAAAGAATAGTCCACGTGGATGATAAGAAGGTTAGAAGAATAAAACAAACAGTATCCAAATGCAGTTTTAAAAGGAGAACACAGGTGCCTAGTATATAAGGATAGTTTTTACACATAAAAAAAAGGAATAACACACAGTCCACACTCCACAAGCAAGGGAAATAAGAAAATAGTCTTTCCATAACAAAACCAACATTGAAGATATCACATGGGAGGAAGAGAACAGTCTTCCATGCATCTGTCCACACAAGCCATGCACAACCAAGGAAAAGACAAATAAAAGCTTCTATTTTTGTCTAAAAGTGCCACGTGGAGGTGAAAACTAGCTCCCACGCCCAGCTAAGAGGGTAAAGACCATGCATTGGTCTGAAAGAAGAAGGTTTTTTTAAGAAAGAAAAGAGATTAAAGGAAATTAAACCTGCGCCCAGCCAAGAAGATTCATTCTCCATGCATGCAGAAAGGAGCAGCTCCATCATGCATTGAATAAAGAGATAAAGAATTGTTTTTACCAAATCCATGCACTTATGCGCCGTAGGGAAAAAATAAAGGAGAAAAGCACTTTTTTTTGAAATCATCCCATTGAAGGGATCAATTTTTAATTGATAAAAGACACAACCAAGGAAAATTTGCGCCCAAGGTTAAAAGAAGACAGCTTGAAGAGCAGAATTTCACACACAGATGCTGAAAGAAGGGATCCACAGCCACCTGACTTTCCAAGCAGCAGGCTTATTGCAGTATAGTAGAAGCTTTTTTTGAATGCTTCCAACAAGCAGGTTGTCCAACTATGTTGTTATCTGATTCAGTATGGAATGCATCCTCAAATTCGGGATTTTTCCTTCAAGATATTTTTATCAAAATCGATTAAGTGACAGTGAGAGTGTTACCAGGAGACCTGATGAAATTTATTACAAAGATTCTCTATTGAGACCTTACTTGTTTTACGATGTAACTCATGGAATAGAATCTCATAGAGGTGGATCTGTTTCATATCAGAATATTCATGAAGCACAATTTGCTTTGCAATTATATGAGCATCTTCAACGAGTCACTAAGTTGGCAGGCATAAAGGTTTCTATTGGAATTATCACACCTTACAAGCTATAGCTGAGATGTTTGCACCGAGAGTTTGATGTTGTCCTCAAATCTGATGAAGGAAAAGGTTTATATATCAATACGGTAGATGCCTTAAAATGAATTGTCTTTGTGACTTGTTATATTCTACATTTTCAGCGGCCTTCAAAAAGAATGCGTAATGCATATGGATGGATCTGGGGCCCTGATAAAGCTTACAGTTTAATTGCTAAAAGCTGCAACAAATGAAGGTCACAAATAGCAAACATAATGTAGCTGTAAGCTTATCCTTATTCTGAACTCAGATCCATGGCAGCTGCAGGAAACAAATATTCACTACCGTGTACAATGGCTTGGGAGAAAACATTCAAAGCTTCATCTGACCAGAGACTAGTTGCTGAAATGGGGGCATTGAAATCAAGTGAAAGTGAATCAGCTTTTGGATTGGTAGGAGGTTCAAGTGCAGCTAACAGTGAAGATTGTTTGGACGCTACAGGAGATTCAAAGGCAGTGGCAGTCATACTTCCATCATTTCAAACAAGGAAAATGTTATTTTTGGTGATTATTGGTGATGTTAAGTGAACCAATAAAAGATAGGCTATGCAGTGAGATGGAAGAGTCAGGTTATTCAATTTGTAGAAAGTGTTTGCAAAACTAGACAATGCTTTCGACTTCATCAAATCAGATGTATAGTGCAAATAACTGGTTATATTTATTCATGGGGTGTTTGTTAAAGCCATGTTTTGTAATACCATTGGAGGTGAATTACAATTTTGGCTCTTGGAGATCTTCTCAATGGTGAAAGACCAGAAGCTAGATTCTGATAAACCAAGGTGGCGTAACGACTACGGTCTCACGACAAATGAATAATTTACCATGGAAAGGTACTTGGAGCATGTGGAGAATTGTGAATGTGAATACGAACTGAAGACAAATTTTCATCACACTAGGATATTGCTCAGACAGAGGGGTGGATGAATTGCTCAAGTTTCAAGCTCAACACTCTTGTCATTTGGAGGATTGCAGAGCACAGTCAATGAGTTCATTCCCGTATGATCGGGATAGGCGGACTCTTGGCCCAATGGATAAGGCACTGATCCTAGGTGTCTTGATCTGGGTGGCACATTGCTGACTAGGATGTCTATGTGTGCGTACAAGTCATTTAAGTGGGTCCACATGTACCCATTTCTTTTATTTATGTATTTTTCCTTAAATGACTTTTTAACTTAAGTGGTTTCTATTTTTAGTCACTTTTTAAAAGTTGGTTGAAAAAGTCAAAGTCACTTAAGTGCCTTATTTAATGTGCATTTAAAACTCTAACTACTTTGTAACCAACTTTTGGGTTATAAAGGAAGTCAGGGGCTCATTTGTAAATGTGACTTTGAGAGAGGAGAAGAAAATACTTTTGTGTAAGCTTTGTTTCAAGAAGAAACTTTGTGTTCTTTGTGAAAAACATTTTGGAGTTAATAGAATAAGAACTTTGTGTCTCATTCATTGTCTCTTGTAACATTTGGTGTTCTTATGGTCATTAGATGTTAGGTGTTTGAATCTTGCATGCAAATATTATCTTTGATCTTATTGTCAACATTAGTAATCAGTTGTTCTAGTTCACAGTGATCAAGCTCTGACTATCTACTTGCTCATGTGTGTTCCCTTTTGCATGTTCTTGTTTGGCTAACTCAAACTCCGTTTTATTTGTGTTGGTTATTCAGCTTTCCTCTTCATGTAATATTAGGCTTTGTTTTTACCTAACCCTTGCATGTTCTTTCAGTTCATTCCATTCCACTCCTTTCCTTCATTTCATTCTATCTCCTTCATTCACTTTTCTTCCATTGATGTTCCAAAACACCCCCCACATACAATTTTGAATGTACAGATGTAAATACAGTTTTGGTTTTCAATAAAGGCAGCCTCATGTATTTGGTTAATGGAAATGTGTAACGGAAGTTGACGGAAATATTGACGGATGTTGACGGATGGATGTTGAAATACAACGGAAGTTGACGGAACTATTGACGGATGTTGACGGAAATGGTAGAAAGTAACGGAAATAACCAGCAGTATAGAAAGGCTGAAAACGAAAGTTTAACTACATGAAAAGAAGTATTGTTACATGGTATAATAAGCGAGATATACACAGCTGTACATATGAGAAAGATATCAGCATTTTAAGGCGTTCATATGCCATGTTTCATGGTGAAAAAGAAGATTTAATGATGGCTGGCAGCGATTTAATGATGACAACAATTTTATTAAAGAAAGGGCCAGCGCATTTAATGGAGTATATTGCATTGTTTAATGTGCATTTAATAATTTTTATGGGCTGCATTAATTACTTTTGGTTTTAAGCCGACTAATGCACTTAATTAAGTTGTGTTAATTAAATAATGGAAAGGTTGTGTTGGTTAGAATGATGTGTCTTTTCGAAAGGATGTGAGAAGGATATATAAGGAGATAGAATCATTTGATTTAAAAAAAGCACACATATTGAATATTTTGTGTGAAGAGAGAAAAGGAAGAGCAGAATATGAAATAAAAAGGAGTGAAGGGCAGATTTATTTTTGATGAAAAGTTGCAGCGATTTATTTATGTGAAGGGACTGAAATAAATAAAAAAGGATATTCTGAGCAGCAGTTTTGTTCTATCACTTGTTGAAGCAACAACAACATAAAAGATAGAAAAGAGTTTTTTTTTTTGTGAGGAAGGTTGGTGCCTTCATATTTGAAGAGATAGGTGTCTCTTGCTGAGTTGGTGCTTAGCAAAAAGGGGTTGGTGCTCCTGTAGGTTGGTGCCTACAAAAATTGTAATTTGGGGATTGGTGTCTCCCGTAGGTTGGTGCCTACAAACATTTGAGAAATATAATAAAGAAGATTTTCTCCGTGGTTTTCTCCCGAAAGGGTTTCCACGTAAATCTGTGTGTCTATTTGCAGTGTGTTGGTTTGCTTTGCATTCATTGATTGCTTTGATATATTCTCTGTGAAACTGATTAATTGTGATTACGGATCTGAGATTAAGTGTTAAATTTAAAAGAATATCATAATACTGATTCACCCCCCCTCTCAGTATTATCTTGTGCTTAACAATTGGTATCAGAGCGGGTGCCTTCAGGAACAATCTAACAATTGGAAGGTAGATCTCAGAAGCACATATGGCTACTCATCAAGTACAAGAAGGTTTTTCTTCAAACAAGGCTCCATTGTTTGATGGAACAAACTATGCATTTTGGAGCATAAGAATGAAAACATATCTAATGGCACTAGGGTTTGATATTTGGCAATCAGTAACAGTTGGATATACAATCCCATCAGTTCCACCGACAGATCAAGCCGGAAAGAAGGCTTTTGAAAACAATGCCAAGGCGATGAATGCTATCCTATGTGGCCTGTCAGAATCTGAGTTTGTTAAAGTAATGCAATGTGACACGGCGAAGGAGATATGGGACAAACTTCGAACTATCTATGAAGGTGATGACAAGGTTAAAAGGGCTAAGCTTCAAACTCATAGGAGACAATTTGAGAGCCTGAAAATGAAGGATGAGGAGAATGTTGCAGCCTATCTTCTTCGCGTGGATGAGGTTGTCAACGCCATAAGAGGGTTAGGCGAAAATATTGAAGAATCCATAATCGTTCAAAAGATTCTAAGATCTCTACCATTAAGATTTGATGCTAAGGTGTCTGCCATTGAAGAAATGAAGGATCTTGATAAGTTGAGCATGGACGAACTACATGGAATACTGACCGCGTATGAAATGAGGACTGAGTCAAATAGACCATCAAAGAAGGAAGCTGCATTCAAAGTCTCAAAGAAAGAGAAAATCAAAGAACCTGAGTCGAATGAGAACTCAAGCAGCGAAGAAGATGATAAAGAAGCCTTGTTCATTCGAAAGTTAAAGAAAGGATCTGGAAAGTACAAAGGTAAGTTACCATTTAAATGTTTTAACTGTGGTAAAATTGGTCATTTTGCGGCTAAGTGTCCAGAGAAAGAAGATAGTGATGATGAGGAAAGCAAACCTAAATTCAAAAGGGAATTCAAGCAAAACAAAGGCAAGAAAAGATTTGGAAAGCAAAAGAAAAGCTTATATTCAAAAGGAAGTAGTAGATCATCCGAAGAAAGTGGGATAAGTGACTCAGATAGCGATAATGAAGAAATATTATTCATGGCTATAAAAGATGACTTAGAAAGAGATGAAGACATGGAAGAAAAAGGTGAAGTGAATCTTGAAGAGGAACTTATCTGTGCCTTGGGAGAGTTGAAAGCTCTTAAAAAGAAAAATCAGAAACAAAAGTTACAGATCCTAAAGTATGAAGAAGAAGATCGTAACTTTGAAGCTAAGATATCACAATCTCTTGAAGAATCAGGAAAGATGATCGTGGATCTAAAAACCCAAATTGAAGAAGCAAAACGAGTTGAAGAAGAATTAAGAAATCAGCTAAGGACTAAGGAAGAAGATTGCGAAAAGCGTGAGTCAGAGATCGTTGCTTTGAGAAAGGACTTGGAAAAGGCAATGCTAAAGTTACAAGTAATCTAAAATTTGAGAAAAGAACTGAGATACTAGATGAAATTCTGAACCAATAGAAGTCAACATCTGACAAGACTGGTCTTGGATATACGGAAAGACAAGACACCGCTAACACAAAAGGTATAGAGTCGTGAAAGGGACAAGAGCAGAGAAGTCAAAGACCTATGCAGAGACACTCAAGGAACCTATGAAGAATGAAGAGTTGAAAAGGGAGAAGAGCTTTATGAAGATCAACACTTCTTACAAGGAAAGCAAAGATGAGAACAAGTTTAGAAGACCAAATCCTCCAAGATATACTCACATGTTCAGGTTTGAAAATTCTTTCTATGGCTATTGCTTCTATTGTAATCATTTTGGTCATAAAGCAATAGATTGTAGAATACGGGTGAGAGACAACAATATAAAGAACAAAGGTGTGTATGGATTCTCAAATAGAAATTACAACTCCTTTGCTCCTTTATCGAACTATGTTGAAGATATTGTTTGTTATAACTGCAATAACTATGGACATATGGCAAGATTTTGTAGAAGTGATTTTGTAGAACCATCCAAATCGAACCAGAAGGTAAATGCTCCAGAAATAAAGAAGAAAGAAGCTACAAAATTTTGGAAACAGAAGAAAGAGGATGATGGGCAAGATAAAGAGAAATCTATGCTTGTTCAAACAACATTCCATGCACAGGATGAAGGGCAGTTGTGGTACATTGATAGCGGATGTTCAAGACATATGACCGGAGATAAAAGTAAGTTCATCTCATTGAAGAAAGTAAATGAAGGTACGGTAAAATTCGGTGATAACGCTAAAGCAAAGATCGTTGGAAAAGGTACGCTGAGTCTTGATAATGGTAAAACAAAAATAGAGAATGTTTTATATGTTGATGGATTAAAGCATAATCTCTTAAGTGTAAGCCAAATGTGTGATCAAGGACACACACTTAAGTTTTATGCTGAAGGGTGTGAGATAAGGAAGGCAGACACGGGAGAGTTAGTAGCAGATGCACATAGAACCACAAATAACCTATACATGCTCGGAGAAGTAAAAGGAGAGAAATGTTTTCTAAGTCAGGTTGAAGAGAGTTGGCTATGGCATAGAAGGATGGGGCATATAAATTTTGATAATCTTGTGAAAATCAGCAACAAGCAGGCTGTGCGGGATATGCCTAAGGTAACGAAACCTGCAAGTACTCTATGCAAGCAATGTCAGCATGGAAAGCAAACCAGAGCAAGGTTTAGAACGAAGGAGTATTCGACCACCAAACCACTGGAGCTGATTCATACGGATTTGTGTGGACCTACCAGAACAGAAAGCATACAAGGTGAGAGTTATTTCATGTTATTCATTGATGACTACACTAGAATGACTTGGGTAGCCTTTCTAAAAGAAAAGTCAGAAGCATTTGAGAAGTTCAAAGCTTTCAAGGCTTTAGTAGAAAATGAAACCGGATTGAAAATAAAGTGCCTGAGGTCAGATCGTGGAGGTGAGTTCACCTCAAATGAATTCATTGAATATTGTGAAGATCATGGAATCAAAAGACAGTACTCAGCTGCAAGGACTCCACAACAAAATGGAGTGGCAGAAAGAAAGAATCGAACCGTCCAAGAAATGGCTAGAACCATGTTAAATGAATCTAAGCTATCAGATAAATTTTGGAGAGAAGCGGTAAATACGGCTGTTCATATCTTGAATAGAGGGCAAATCAGAGTTAATCATGACAAAACTCCTTATGAATTGTGGAAAGGAAGACCAGCTACTGTAAAATATTTCAAAGTGTTTGGGAGTAGATGCTTTATTAAAAGAAATGAAGAGAACTTGGGCAAATTCGATTCAAGAGCGGATGAAGGAATTTTTCTTGGCTACTCTATTAAAAGCAAAGCCTACAGATGCTATAACAAAAGACTACAAACTATAGTAGAAAGTGCAAATGTGAGAGTGGATGAAATCGTGAATCAAAAAGCTAAAGAACCTACAGAAGAGCCCTTAGAAATACCCGAGGTAGTAGAAGAAAAAGAAGAGGAAGAAGATGTTGAAAAATTAAGTAAATCTGAAAGGCAGGACACCAAAACACCATCTCGTTTTGTTAAGAAGAATCATGTTGAAAGTCAGATCATTGGAAACCTTGATGATGGAGTACAGACAAGAAGAAGAATTGTAAGTGCATCAGAACCAGTAAATTTATCCTTATTATCCAAAATAGAGCCGAAGAACTTTGCAGAAGCCAGCCATGATAAACATTGGATAAAGGCAATGGAGGAAGAGTTAGATCAAATTGAGAAGAATGAAACATGGGAACTTGTACCTAGGCCAAAGGATCAGAATGTGATTGGCACTAAGTGGGTATTCCGAAATAAATTGAATGAAGATGGGCAAGTCACTCGAAACAAGGCAAGGTTAGTATGTAAAGGGTATGCTCAAGTAGAAGGTGTTGATTTTGAAGAAACTTTTGCTCCTGTTGCTAGATTAGAAGCAATTAGAATGTTTCTTGCTTTTTCGGTATTCAAGAACTTCAAAGTCTATCAAATGGATGTCAAATCAGCATTTCTAAATGGGAAGTTAGAAGAAGAAGTATACATAGAACAGCCTGAAGGGTTCCTCCTATCAGAAAATGAAGATTATGTGTGTAAGTTGAAAAAGGCCTTGTACGGATTAAAACAAGCTCCCAGAGCATGGTACTCAAGGCTTGATAAGTACCTACAAGACCAAGGGTTCAAGAGAGGACTTGCTGATAGCAATCTTTACATTAAAACTGAAGGTGAGCACCAACTGATTGTTGTTGTATATGTAGATGACATAATTTTTGGAGGAGACAATGAGGAAATGTCCAAGAAATTTGTCAAAGACATGCAAAAGGAGTTTGAGATGTCTATGTTGGGAGAGTTATCATTTTTCCTTGGATTGCAAATTTCTCAATCTGATAAAGGAATATTTATATCCCAAACCAAGTATGTGAAGGAAATGTTGAAGAAATTTGGTATGGGGGAGTGTGCACCTGTTAGCACACCTATGGCTACCGGGACTAAGTTGAGCAAAGATGATGAATCTCCGAATGTTGATCAAACTCTCTATAGATCAATGATTGGGAGTTTACTATATATGACGGCATCCAGACCAGACATCATGCAAGCAGTGGGTATGGTTGCTCGTTTTCAAGCAGGGCCGAAAGAAACACATGTGCAAGCTGTAAAACGCATATTTAGATATCTAAAGGGAACTACGGATTATGGGTTATGGTACCCAAGGGGTAAAGACTTCACATTGGTAGCTTATACCGATTCAGATTGGGCAGGATGTGTGGATGATAGAAAAAGTACAAGTGGAGGAGCATTTTTCCTTGGAGACAGCCTGGTATCGTGGTTAAGTAAGAAGCAAAACTCTGTATCCTTATCCACAGCAGAAGCAGAGTATATAGCAGCAGTGTTATGTTGTACTCAAATTTTATGGATGAAGCAAACCTTAAAAGATATCAAAGTAGAGTATGATCATCCAATCTCCATATTGTGTGATAATACCAGTGCGATAAGTATTTCAAAGAACCCGGTTATGCATTCCAGAACAAAGCATATTCCCATAAGATATCACTTCTTAAGAGAGCAGGTGGCAGAAAAGCAGGTAAAGTTGGAATTTGTTGCTACATCCGAACAGATAGCAGATATCTTCACCAAGCCACTTCCAAAGGAGACATTTGAATATCTACGACAGAAGTTGGGAGTAATATCCTTTGCTTCTTCCCATTGAAAAATCAAGAGAAGCATCGGTTGAGGGGGAGCTAAACATTGCAATATTTAGCTCCTAGATTGGCCCTTTGCCATTGATGTCAAAGGGGGAGAATGACTGTAAGGGGGAGTTACAGCAAGGGGGAGTTGCAGAAAAGTTTTTTTTTGAAGGTTGCCATCAATGACAAAGGGGGAGATTGTTGGAAATATTGTCATTGATGTCAAAGGCTTAATCATTGATGTATTTGGTTAATGGAAATGTGTAACGGAAGTTGACGGAAATATTGACGGATGTTGACAACGGAAGTTGAACTATTGACGGAACGGAAATATTGACGGATGTTGACAACGGAAGTTGAGAACTATTGACGGATGTTGACGGAAATGGTAGAAAGTAACGGAAATAACCAGCAGTATAGAAAGGCTGAAAACGAAAGTTTAACTACATGAAAAGAAGTATTGTTACATGGTATAAGCGAGATATACACAGCTGTACATATGAGAAAGATATCAGCATTTTAAGGCGTTCATATGCCATGTTTCATGGTGAAAAAGAAGATTTAATGATGGCTGGCAGCGATTTAATGATGACAGCAATTTTATTAAAGAAAAAGGGCCAGCGCATTTAATGGAGTATATTGCATTGTTTAATGTGCATTTAATAATTTTTATGGGCTGCATTAATTACTTTTGGTTTTAAGCCGACTAATGCACTTAATTAAGTTGTGTTAATTAAATAATGGAAAGGTTGTGTTGGTTAGAATGATGTGTCTTTTCGAAAGGATGTGAGAAGGATATATAAGGAGATAGAATCATTTGATTTAAAAAAAGCACACATATTGAATATTTTGTGTGAAGAGAGAAAAGGAAGAGCAGAATATGAAATAAAAAGGAGTGAAGGGCAGATTTATTTTTGATGAAAAGTTGCAGCGATTTATTTATGTGAAGGGACTGAAATAAATAAAAAAGGATATTCTGAGCAGCAGTTTTGTTCTATCACTTGTTGAAGCAACAACAACATAAAAGATAGAAAAGAGTTTGTTTTTTTGTGAGGAAGGTTGGTGCCTTCATATTTGAAGAGATAGGTGTCTCTTGCTGAGTTGGTGCTTAGCAAAAAGGGGTTGGTGCTCCTGTAGGTTGGTGCCTACAAAAATTGTAATTTGGGGATTGGTGTCTCCCGTAGGTTGGTGCCTACAAACATTTGAGAAATATAATAAAGAAGATTTTCTCCGTGGTTTTCTCCCGAAAGGGTTTCCACGTAAATCTGTGTCTATTTGCAGTGTGTTGGTTTGCTTTGCATTCATTGATTGCTTTGATATATTCTCTGTGAAACTGATTAATTCTGATTACGGATCTGAGATTAAGTGTTAAATTTAAAAGAATATCATAATACTGATTCACCCCCCCTCTCAGTATTATCTTGTGCTTAACAATTTTACCTAGGTTAATTTAGCATAGGTAATTTATTTATTACCATGGTAAGTTGTTATAAACAATTTTTTGTTTGTATTTGGGAATAGTATTCCCGTAGCATGTTTTTTTCATTATTTGAGTTGTTATATGGTTATGTATTGTTCAAACCATATATTTGTAATTAATTGTACATGGGAGTGTTTACTGTTGCATTGTTGCAACATTTTTTGTCTACATATGGCTGTCCAATATCTATAAATATTGCAGCCCATCTTCTAATTTGTACTTGATTTCCAACATATCAATAATATTTGTGAGGCTTCTGTCCCTCTTTTACATTTGGTACCAGAGCAGGTTGGAGCCCTTGTGATTAGAGAAGGTGTGCAGAGAGAGTGCAAAAGAGATAGAGGAGCTTGGAGAAGCATTTGCAGTAGTTGGAGAGCCAGTGCAGCCTCCTACAACTTCCCAGCCCCACCCCTGCATCCCCACAACCTCTTGTTCAATCTCCAGGTGATTGGAAAGTAATTTTTTTTTGCACTGGTGCCCCCTACACTAGGAAAAATTTTTTCTGGAGCCATTCTGATTCAAGAAAATCAGAATTCAGGTTTAAAAAAAAATATCAACTTTGTAGACTTATTTCCCCATTAGGGGTTTCTGAGCTAAATTTATCAGAGCTCAAATTATTTACTGCTAGCTAGATAGTTGTTGGATTAAGGCTGGGTCCTGTTGAGCAGATTGCACAGATCGAGTTGAATTTTCTCCCATTGGTTGGATCCTGACCAAGCTTTGCAATAACCAGGTTTCTTTTGAGTCTATCAAATTGAACCGAGTTAAGAGGTTTTGCATTGAAAAAGACAAATCCTTGTTATTGGACATGGGAGCCAAGGCATTGATTGAGATTAAGAATCAGACTGAAATTTGTGAGTTCTATGTTTAGAACCGAACTAGACCCCTATAACCATTCAAGCACACAATTGTGCAATGATGGTCAAGTCATGTTGATAAGTTCCTGTGCGACATTTTTTAGTGGATGAGTCACATTCAACAACCATTGCCAAGTTCACCATGAACAATTGGAACGGGCCACACAAGCCTCATCTATGACAAAGTAAACATCCATTGACTGTTGTGGATCAAATGATCCATGTTGAGTCGAAAAATGAGCCCACGAATTCCATTGATCAAAGCTCGGCTCACGACCGTGTTGAGTCTTGTTTCCTGTTTCATAGGTGGAAAGGATCAAGAAAGCTCGAGACCCAATGCAATCAAGACAAGAAATCTCTAGCTCCCTACCTGCCATTGCAAAACAAAAACTGAGCTGTCCATAATACGTAACAACTGATCGACACAGTTCTCCAAACACAAGCAAAAAAAGCGGAGGAAAAACAAACAAGACAACGAATGGCAAAGAACAATGATAAACAAGAAAACAACTGATCTATTTTTGGTGTAGAAAACAAATAAGACACCATCTTCCATTGAAGCCAAGTGGATCATGCCAAGCTCGCCACATCAACATTTAAAAAAAAGGTTAGTCCTTTTCATTAGATTTAAATACAAAATTTATCCAGGTTTTTATATTAAGTGCTATAAGTGCCACAGTTGGTTAGGTGAAAGGTTTGATTGGAGAGGTAAGGTTGACCCCCACCCCAAACCCATTTTTTATAAAACATATTGAATTTGGAGGTTTATTTAGC
This sequence comes from Taxus chinensis, assembly GCA_019776745.2. Taxonomy (NCBI): domain Eukaryota; kingdom Viridiplantae; phylum Streptophyta; class Pinopsida; order Cupressales; family Taxaceae; genus Taxus; species Taxus chinensis. The sequence goes on from JAHRHJ020001621.1 coordinate 187,787, forward strand.
AGAAACTACCAACTATAGAGGTAAAAACCCTACTAAACCCCTTAACCATAGCTAAACCAACTACTAAAAAAATTTAGTAGGAGAAAACCCTAATTTAGGCAAAAATTTTTTTCTCCCACATGCTTAATTTTTTCATTTTGAGCATTTTTTTCTAAAGGAGGGGCATATAAAACTGCAATTTTAGTTTTTTTTGTGGTTTTTTACACAGAGAGCCATTTGGAGCTCCAAAGGCCACCAGGGCCTCGCAAAACAATTTTTTTTCTGCCATTCAATTTTTCCAGCATATTGGATGTAATTGTATATATTTCAGTGGATTGTACTAATTTGCAGGTTTCATATTCAACCACAAACATTGTAACTGCTAAAAAATGGTAGAGATTTGTAAACAAAATCAGTGAAAATTTGGTTCTGTAACACTCACGAGATCTTTAGATCTCTTTCAAAGCATTCGGTATATACAATGCCTCTGGGAAGTGCTTATGGGTAAAGCCGTCATGACTACTACTGCACTTAACGCCTAATATAGCTGCAACAATGTCATCTGGGCATCGTCCCTATAAATTGACGGGGAGTAATAAGGACACAATGCACACACTTTGAGCCATCCCATTTGTGTGTGAACGATTGCACAACATAAATTTAGACACTGAAATTATCTGAGTATATAGCGAAGTTACGCGCGTGTATGAGGATATTTCTTTGAGCCGGTGTCAATAATCACATAGACCCCTTTCAGTACTATCTTGGTACCATGTATCAAATTCTTTCATGTACGTTAATGCCTCTTTCATGTACTACCAAGTATATCGAAAGGGTGAGCTTCTTCCACGTACCGATGGGTATATCGAAAGGGCGCATATATAGAAAGGTTTGGTATATCAGACTGACGGTATATAGATTGGGAGACCATATACCTGGAGTGATAAGAGCCTTACCCTTTGTCAGTGAATTCAGAAAATGGGCACCAATGCCCCTAAGTTCTTTCTTCTAGACTCACAACTCCTAAGAGGAGATAACTATGTTGCATGGAAGACTAAGATCAAAACAAACCCTGAGTTTGAAGAGAACTGGAATGTTGTGAATGGTTCTGTAACTAGATCACCAGATGATGCTGCCCAACATAGACAATTTGACAAGGCCAATCAGAAGGCCAAATTCATAATCTTGTTTGCAGTGTCTGATGACGTGCAACCCCACATTCGAGATGTCAAAACAACCAAAATAAGTGTGGGATAAGTTGAGCACCATATATGAGGCCAAAAACAAGAACACAATTCTGAATTTGTAGAGTCAGTTACACGCACTAAAATTCAAACAGAATGAGAAAGTGGAATCTTTCTTAAGAAGAGTTGCATAATTGAGGGCTTCACTTTTAGCCCTGGGAGAGGAGGTCACTGATATAGCTCTCGTTCCCATTGTTCTGAGAGCACTCCCTCCTTCATACCACATTTTTGTGACAACACTAAACTTGTCAGATCAGACAGTTTCTTTTGACAAGTTAGTGAATCTACTGCAACAAGAAGAAGCTATGTACAATAAAGATGATGAAGAGGAGAAGGCACTATCTTCTCATCAAAAAGGAAAAGGAAAAGGAAAAGGAAAATCTCATTCCTCTCAAAAGTCCCAAAAACAACATCAACATGGGGACAAGAATAAGAACAAGTGTCCTATCTGTAACAGAGGACATGATATAAAATATTATTGATACAATACATATAAGAAAGGTTCATCAAGTCATTCTGGACCTCGAAATCAGCAATCTCATAAGGGACAAGTCACACTACAATCAAGGGCATAAAAAGGGGAATTGGCGAAGAAAACCCCATCAACAAGGTAATATAGTTGAGCAAGAAGAACATTCAGAACATGAATGCTTCTTGTACACTTCTCGTTCCAGTGAACCATCCACGTCATCTAGTGATATTTGGTATGTTGATTCAGGAGCCACTCAACACATGACTGGGCACAGAGACTGGTTTACTACAATGAGGGACACACCTTCAAAAAATCATGTTTTGTTAGGTGATGATTCTTCATACATAGTATAGGGGATTGGGAACATTTCTCTACCTCTTGGTTCACAAAATTGTAGACTATCAGATGTATTATATGTCCCTGGCTTAACAAAAAATCTTCTATCAGTTAGTTAGCTTCTAGATCACAATCTAAAGATTGAATTTGATAGTCATTCCTGTAAGAAAGTGTGTTTAATTCGAGACAAATCATGAGGCTAAAAATTGTTGCAAAATCCTCCAATGTGGGATGTATGTTCTAGCTTGAATTTTTCCATAGAGATGATCAGACACTTGTGGCTAAGAATTATTCATTAGTGTAATTGTGGCATTGAAGACTTGGTCACATCAGTTTCAAGTATCTCGAAACACTTCACCAGTACAACATGGTGAGAGGATTTCCATCTCTCTAGAAGGATACAAATAAGTTTCCTAATTGCTTAGCAGGTAAACAACACAAAGCTTCATTCTAGAAGAGTACTTATCGAGCTCATGGTAAGCTTGATCTAGTTCATGTTGATATTTACGGTATGATGCAACTAAGTCATTCTGGATTTCAGTACTTCATGCTTTGTGTTGATGACTATTCAAGGAAAATGTGGATATATTATCTTCGTAAGAAAAGTGATGCTTTTGAGAACTTCAAAAAGTTCAAAGTGGCTATAGAGAATGAGACTGGTCATCACATCAGATCTCTCCACTCAAATTGAGGGGGGAAATTCACCAGTAATGAGTTCAAATCCTACCTACAAGCTCACAGGATTTGTCGACAAATGCCTCCTCCACACACACCATAGAAAAATGACGTTATTGAGAGAAGAAACCATACTATCATGGAAATGGTGCATTGCATGATCGATGATTTGTAGACTAGCGAGGAAATTTTGGGAAGAAGTAACAAACGACTTCAGTTTATTTGTCAAACAGAGTGCCCACATAGTTTCTCTTGATGGAGTGATACCACATGAAGCATGGTTGAAGAGGAAGCCATCTATTGCACACCTCAGAGTATTCGGGTGCAAATAAAACATGCACATACCTAAGAAAAATAGAAAGAAGTTGGATATGAAGTCACCAAAACTCATCTTCATTGGCTACAATGAAGAGACTCTTGGGTAAAATTTATGGATCCAAATACTAGGAAAGTATACACTAGTAGAGATGTTGAGTTATTTGAGAAGAAGGAAGCTGAGACTCCTCCTCTAGACTTACCTGATGTAGATATTCCACCTGTTGTAAAAACACAAGATGATGTTCCTGTAGAAGATGAAAATGATGATGGGGATGATGGTGATGATTATATAGAAGCACGACCCATGGGAGAAGTTCAATGTATGCCCAAGTGGTATACTAACATGATACAAGATGCAAAATTAGATGCTCCACTAGATACATCCACCACTGGACCACTAAATCACACTAAAGCATGAGAAGAAGTAAATTTTTCTTTAATGAGAAGAGTTATTGAATTTTTTGAGCCATATATAGTCCAGGAATCCCCACAGTCAAAAGCTTGGAAAGATGCCATGTATGTTGAATATCAGTCAATGATGAAAAACAACACTTGGCAGCTTGTCGATCTTCCACCAGAGAAGAAACCCATGGGTTGTAGATGGATATTCAAAACGAAGTACAAAGTAGATGGGACCATAGAAAAGCACAAAGAAAGACTGATAGAAAATGGGTACGTAAAAAATAAGGCATAGACTATGAGGAGACATTTGCTCCCACAGCTAAGATCAAAACAATCAGGATGATCTTTGCTCTAGCTGCACGAGTTTGGTTAGAAATTCCATTAGATGGATGTAAAGAGTGTCTTTCTGAATGGATATCTACAAGAATAATTCTACATGACTCAACAAGAGGGTTATGTTGTACATGGAGAAGAAACAAAGGTATGCCAACTTAGGAAATCTTTTATGGCCTTAAATAGACATGCCAGGCTTGGTACATCAAAACCAATGAACATCTTGTTCAACATGGATTTCATCAAAAATCTATATGATCCCAATCTCTACCTCAAAAATAAGGGGGGGAGATTTTGATTGTTGTTTTCTATGTTGACGATCTATCATCAGTTCACTGAAATGATTGATCAATGAAGAAAGATCTTAATCGATCGTTCGACATGACAGATCTTGAGCTCATGCACTACTATCTTAGATTGGAAGTATGGCAAAAAGAGAATCACATATTTTTTTTTAGTTGAAGTATACCAAGACAACACTTGATAAATTTAGGATGATGGATTGTAAACCTATTGCTACACCTATGGAGATGAGATTGTAGTTATCATGTTCAGATACCACAGAGATCTTGAGATATCAAGGGATACAATAGATCTTGGTCTAGAATAGCAAGATGTATGATCAATTATTCTTGAATGGATATTTGGATTCAGATCATTTAGGTAACATTGATGATAGGAAATCCACTTCTGGATTTGTATTCTTTTTGGGATCTAGACCGATATCATGGGGAAGGAAGAAATAACACTTTGTTTCTCACTCTTCTACAAAATCTGAATATTGTGATGTAGGTGAAGATGTCTGCGAAGCGATATGGCTACGTCACATACTAAAAGGACTTGGAATTCCACAGGACAAACCGACCACCATGTATGTTGACAATGAAGGTGTTCTCAAACTTTTTTGCAATCCAATTTTTCACAAGAGAACAAAGCACATTGAGGTACATGTTCATTTCATATGCAAGCATGTCTTGAAACACAACATACATCTTCATTCTTTCCCAACAGATGAACAATTTGAGAAGATATCTTCACAAATTCACTTACACATGACAAGTTCGAGTTGTTCAGAGATTTCATCTCCTCGTCTCTTGAAACAATGAAAAATTAAGGGGGGGAATGTTAGGTAAAAACATAGTTTACCTAGGTTAATTTAGCATAGGTAATTATATTAGTATTACTGTTGTTATGGTGTGATTATAAACCATATTTTCGTTTGTATTTGGGAATAGTATTCCCATAGCATGTTTTTTTCATTAGTTTAGTTGTTATATGGTTACGTATTGTTCAAACCATATATTCATAATTAATTGTACATGAGAGTGTTTACTATTGCATTGTTGCAACATCCTGGTTGTCTGCATATGGCTGTCTAATATCTATAAGTATTGCATCCCTGATTACTGTACTTGATTTTATTGCATATCAATAATATTTGTGAGGCTTCTATCCCTCTTTTACAACATTGTTCTCCTTGACAGTTTGCTTGAAAATTAGGGTGCTATCTCTTTGTATAACTTTACAAGGTTATTAAATGATTTTTCTTCATTGTTGAAGATTTGGGACTCTATGAAAACCTAAATAATGCTAAGGAATGGCTAAATGAAATGAAGTTTGTTATTGAATGGGTTTGAAAGGATGAAAAATATGTGACAGTGGTGAAAATAAAAACTAGTCTCCTTGTTTTTGTTTCAGTTGCTTGAATAATTGCAAATTTCCTTCAAGAGGATTATGAAATAGTAAAGCATGATAAAATTGACTACAAAGGGAGTTTGAAGGAGTGCATTTAAAGCTTCACGTGCATAAAAAGTGTTAGCTCAGTTCATTCTTGTTGCTCAAAAAACTTTAATGTTAATGTTGATTGAGTTGTTAAGTTTTTGTTTGATCCCCATGTGAATTTGTGAGCTTAAAAGTCATGAAACATGAAACATGGTTCCTTATTCAAAGTGAAGGAGAAGCTCAAAGGTCATGGAAATTTACAAGCTTGGAAGTTCCTCATCTAGTTTGAATCATTCTTGAGAGAAAGACAAGAAGGTTGTTTTTTCAAACATAGTGAAAAGTCCAAAAGGTATATAAACCAAAAAGATAGAAGTTGTAAGGTCAGTCTTGAGGGATTGTAGCTTGAGAAAAAGAGTGAAAAAGGTGGCAGAGTCTTGAGAAAAATAGGATAGAAGTGAATATTACTTTCTTATATACAAAAACAAGAGTGTATATAGTGAATGTTGTTGACAAAGTGAATGAAACAAAGTTGAAAGAGGAAGTGTGATGAATATGTGCTAGAGTGTTGACATCGATAAAATGATCTAAAAAGAACTTGAAACTAAGCCTAGGAAACTTGTGAAATGAATGTATGTGACTGTTTGAGAGATGTATGAGTGAAGATTATTAGGGTATTGAATTGATAACCAAATGAAGATAGTAAATGATTTAAGAAGTCAGAGAGCAGGGGAAAAGTGTGTAATGAATTGAGGAATTAATGAAATTGCAAGTGGAGTAAGAAATTTAATGTGTCAATTTAGGGTCATAATCAAGTTTCTAGCAACAAGTTGATGTTTGTTTTCAAATTTTATGTAATTACTAAGTTGTAGCTCACTACAATCAGATTTTTTTATCTTTCTTACAAGTGGTAGTTTGCTTATTATCAAGTTATAGCTTGATATGAAATTGTAGCTTCATTGGTTGAGTTGTAGCTCAACAATCTTGTAACCATTGTGAAATTAGTCCTTTGGTTCAATGGGGTTTTTCCGAAATTTGGGTTTCCCACTTAAAAATCATGCCTCTCTTTTGTATGTTCCCTTTGTTGCATCTAATTTGTGTTGCTGTAATCTGATATAATAACTCAAAATTTAATTGACTTGGTTGATTTGAACACTCATTCACCCCCCTCTCAGTGTTCCAGCTTCTAACATTGGAATGCATTCATAGTGTTTTCATGCATGGATTAATAAAAGATAAAGTATCCCTAAGTGTTTACAAATATTTTGATGTTATTTTAAAGTTTTGAATCCATAGAATAAGTGAGGTGTTAGAAAAGGACTCTTTTTGGGCTATGTGATAACCCTAACCTAGGGTTTATGAGAAAAATTCCATAAATGGAGATAGAGTGAATAGAATATTATGTAAATTTCACCATATGTTCTTGACATAATAAGGAGAGATATTTGCAAGTTTTAGGGAGTTATGACATTGTATAGATGCTCATTTTCTTGACCATTTTATATTGTACACAAGGACACCTAGTTAAAAGGAATAAATTACAAACTGGGTAGAATTATTTCAAAGACATGCTACAAGGTTTATAAGGAAGACATAATGGTTAAATGGGTACTTAGAACAGGTAAGTATTATTTTTGAAAGTGTATGCATCAAAATCTAGGAGTGGATTCTTCATGGAGTAGGGCTAGTAGCATGCGAAGGAAGAATAGAGAAGTGGAAGAGAGAAAGAAGCTCTTAACTTGGAAATTTGTCATAAAATGGAGTTTTGAGTCATTGAATGGATCTTGATAAAGTTGATAAACAATGTTAAATAATGAGGCTCATTAGGTTGACAAGATAGTTAGTTCTGTGCATCAATGATGAAGAAAATAGAGGGAAAATGTGACTGTCACAATGAACAAACATGAAGAATTCAAGCTATGAATGTTTGGTGACTTGATTCATGTTGTATTAAATCATTCCTATTACATCATTAATATTATTAAAATCTTATAGAAGGTGTATGAAGATTGTTTAAGGTTTTCAAGACTACGAAGGCTAAAGAGGTGTTTTGGTTGAGGAAGTGATAAACTATAGGTCTGCAAATGAGAACTAAGATAGGGGGATCTAGTCTTGGTCTCCTATTAAATTTTTTAGAGGCAAAAGGGATTGGTATGAAGGTGAATAAGATGGTTTGAAAATAAATAAATGAGAGTGGTTGAAGAACTAACTATGGCTAACTTCATAGCTAGGTGCAAAGGATATTATGGTGACCTACAAGTTTGTGTATATAACTCCTCAAGTATGAAGGGTTAAGAAGTGTGTGCATGAGTACATTTGGTAATGATCATAAAAACCAAGTGAATAAGTTAAAGAATGTATATTTAGCCATTTTATTTGGTGTATGCATCATGGTATGTGTCATAGTATAATTCAAGGCACTGGAGCATGATGAATCCATATTATAACATACTACAGGTCTGTGAAGAGCCATCAAGGTAAGGGAACATCATTTATCATCCTTATAGGTGAATGACATGTTTGGTAGGGATATTGAGATATTTCAGGCCTTGTATATTCTATGAGAGTAGTTTTCATGATGTGACAAGAGCTTCGGTAGGTATGTGTTGAGAAATTATTGTGCTACATGTTAGAAAAGACATTTGATACAGGGAGATTCCATGTAGACTCTCAAAAAAAGGAGAATATGTGTTATAAGTGATTTAGAATGGCTTGCATAAAAATGAAATATGATCACATGTATATTTACTTGGGGTATAGGTAATATATCCAAAAAAGAGTGAAATAACATGAAGAGAGACTTAAAAAGATCGAGGAGGAGATTTAGGGAAGTGTTGAAGTGTTTGATCCCTTTCCAATGCATGAAAGCAAGGTAAGAATTTTTTTTTTGTTTTATACTAGAGAAGGATGGTATAAGACTAGGGGGATTCATAAGGAATGGATTCATGTTGTGATTGAGATCCTAGGGCTTCCCAAAATTAGTCTAAAGCACACTAAAGAAGTTGATTAGGGTTTTCAGTCCTAGGTGTTGAGTGAAGCCCAGAAATGGATGTGTCAAGAAAAATTTAAGCCTTATCAAGTTGAGATGGACCGAGAAAGAGGTAAGATAGTGTTCTGATGGTAAACCATGGTTGTTGACACGGGTAAATGCCTTGCATGCATCAAATCAAAGTCTACTGCAATACCCTGATGGAGGAAAAACAGAGTATGAGGAAAGTGAAATAAGTTCCTGAGCCCAAATGGTGATGTTGTGTGATGTTTTCACTCAAGAAGAAGGTAACATGATGTTATAAGCCCTTATTTAGGATTTTTGGCATGTGATTAAGTGTTTTACCTCTAATCAGGGTCTACTACAGTAACCACAAGCTGAGAAAAGAGGTCAAAAATAATGTTTTTAGTGAGAAATGTTAATATTTTCATGCTCGTATGAAGGCTTAATGACGTTTTCACTCAATAAGGAGGCACCATGATGTTATAAACCTACATTTCATGGTTATTAGTATGTATGGGTGTTGTGTATGCTCTTTCCCAAGGGGATCTCAGTTGTTTCAAGCTATACAAGGTGGTCAAATCAGGTAAAGATGAAGAAAATTAGGTTGGTGTGCTTAATTTTAAGACTTTTTTGATGTTTCTAACCAAATTTTGATCCTAAGAAGCTGAGAAAGATATAAATTAGTTTCTATAGGCACGTACTTATTCATTAATGTAAAAAGAGGGAGAAGTTTAGGTAGTTTTCCATCAATGACAAAGGGGGAGATTGTTGGCATGTTAATTTCTATGTGTAAACAGTGATGTAAAAGCTCATTAATTAAAAATAGGATGATGGAGTAGTGTTAGAGGATGCTAGGTAGGATGATGTAATGGAGATTCATATGGTTTTATGATGGCATGAGGTGATTTAGTTATATTTACTTGGTCTGGCAAGCCGAGTCAGGTGACCTAGCTAGCATAAGTGATGGAACATGATGGTTTGAAGTTGCTTAGTGGCTTGAGGAACATGGTAGTGGTATGGAGAGCATGTTAGGAGTGTGTTTAGGAACTCACATGAATTTTAGGGTGTAGGTATAGGTTGAAGACTCAATTTCAGGTGCTCATGTAAACCCAGTTTAGGTGCTTGGAGGCATGAGGATGAGTTGCAGAGCCATGTGAGCTCATTGAGGCATATAGGTGAGTGAGACACGATGTATCAAGGGTGTTAGGATATTTTAGAGAGGTTTCATGATGAGTTAAATTTTGGATTAAGTTGAGTCTACTTTATTTTTCTCTTCTAGGTAGGTGGGATGAATGGGTGAAGTTCCACATGCTAGACTTTGTTCCAGTTCTTCCGCAGAATGTTATTTTTCCTTGGCGCACACCTCACCCACTACTTTGGTCTCTACCTCAACCCTTCTCTTTTCATGATCCTCTAATTATGCCTCAAATTCTTCCTTGAATGTAGTGTAGTCCTCATCCTCGTCTTCTTCTGAGCCTGTCACGAAAATTGACATATCGTGTACTTTCTACTTTTTCTGTTTCAACTCTTCCTCCTCTGGCTGCTTCTCTTCCTCATGATTTGGCTGTGAAGCCTCAGTGATACCTTGATGTGATGTACTCATGCACCCACTTCTATTCCGATGCGTGCAATACTTACTTTTTTGGGAAGTGTCTAGTTTCTCCTCACTTCATTCTTCTTCTTCTTCTTCTTCTTCTCCTTATGCCTCTTCCTGGACCACCTTCATAAGTGGGATTGACACCTCCTTTGGTATTAGAAATGTGGAGTCTGTGATCTACAACTCAACTCCTTCATGCATCTTAGGGAATAACTACACAAATACCCAGTTGATAAAACCCTTAATGGTAACATTGACATGTAGGTATAGATCTAGAAAAAATGGATCCAAAGTATCTTTATACGTTGGCCTGGTGTCATATTTGTATGTTGCACGAAGGGTGTGAACATCAGTGTCCACTTTATTAACATCGATGGTCAGATTCTATGAATATTTTAACCGATTGATGGCACACTTCAGATACTTAGCAGTGAATGTAAATGGAAGCTTGCACCAAGGCCCCATTTCTCCTTTGGCCATCATAAACTTTGCCAATCTGAAGTGTTGCATAAATACTAACTTCACATGGTCCCCAAAAACTTTAGGAAACTCATGTGGGATACACTACTCATTTTCAAAAGCCTCACACAGTCTCTCATACCACTTGTTCATCCATGCCTTGTATGTGCTCATGATGGTTCCATCTCAAGTGAATTGTAAAAATTATACTGCAGGAGACAAGTGTGCTGGTGGGTGAACAATTACATTTCCATCCAGCCCATCAAGGATACTGATCTCCAAAATAATAATAAATCAGTAGTATGGATCCCCACATGATCTTGGCCCCAACCTCATTTTGCACTTGCACCTCCTCAATGATATTGTTTGTAATAAATTGAGAGAAGTTGTAGTGCACTCATTTGGATACCCTATATGCAACGTACATGAATATCCTATTGATATCCGTCCATCGTTCAAAAATGCCTAACTTACAGCTGATGAATTGGGCTACAACCTTTAATGTCGAGTCAAAAAGGTCAGAAATATACTGAGCCCTTCCTCCCTTCTCATAGTTCAACTAATTCACCAATTCCTCAATTTTTTTAGTGACACATAAATTAAGTGCCATGTCCTCACCAGTGTTCCACATGCATGTTACTGTTCTAATTAAATGGCACATAAGTCTCATTCTCCTCCCCACAAAGTAGAATAAATCCCCATGCATTGGCACCATTAATCACATAAAGAGAAGGGTGGGTTTAGCAAAGAAGGGAAGCTCCCAAAGATGAAAAAATATAGTTTTATACAAATCTTGTTACACCGAGTCATCAACCCTAGGGTTTCTGATCTCATCTACCCCAGGAACATCTGAAACTAGATCCACGCACATCAGTTTCTCATTTTTACTTGTACCATGGTTAAATTCACTAATCTTACACCTGTAAATCTTCGAACTCCATTTTTATGTGTTAATCACACTAAGGGAGTACTATATTTCAGAGTATAACTCAAGGGGTTCCTCCTTCTCCACCACCAGCCTCTCGGTTCATGCCTTCTTGGGTTCCATTTCTATTTTTTTCTCTGTACCATATGTGTTTCACAATATCCTTGTCTACCCAAGCTCATTGAATTCAAAAGCTTCACTATTACACAACCCCTTGCTGCCCTAATATCTTCCTTCCACCTTGCTATACCTCAAGATCTTATCACAATTCGCACAACTCCCTTGGTTGGTAAAAATTACTTCGCTACCTTGTCATACTTTTGTCGCACTTCAATCACACAGGAGCACAAAATTGTTTGAAGGTAAGGTAGTTAAAATCACTACCCTTTCCCCTATTTATACTCTTCCAAAACTTTAATATCCCTTCTATCCACACGCCGTAACATATCTTTTTAATAAAGTACCTTTTTCCACTTAAATGAACTTCCGTGATTCCACCTCGGGTGTTACAGTCATAAGCTTCTGGTATGTTATTATTAATTCCCTGACACAGACCTCCTTCGCGCACCCTACTACACCTAAGTACTCAACCTCTACACCATCTACCAAGTAATATCCCAAGCCACCACCTACCTAATGTTATACTATGTGATCCTTATTTCTCACCTACGTGGTCTCCATTTTTTCTCCAAACACCTCTACAACACAAGTTTGAAAATCTCTTATACACCATAGCTCGTTCTTCTTTCTTTGCGCCAATCATCCCAGAATGAGTTTTCCATCAATCCACCCTCCTTAGAAACATGCCAATCATTTTTCTAATTTATATGCCAATCCACCCCACACTAAAAGTATGCATGGTCCTCTGCGCAATGGAACCACTTAAAATGTCATTAGGTACTAATGCACCAATGCACAACACAACACATGGTTAAAAATACAAAGCACAACGACGATGAAAGGAAACATATATAAGGGAAAATGCATGAAAGGGAAACCTAAGCTAAATGGAAACACTGACTTATTAAAAACAAGAATTATTATTTATATTAGGGTTTCAACCTACTTCCGTTAAAGTAATACTTCCGTTAAAGTAACCAAGAAACTGTGTGCCATCCAAATCTTCTAATTGGCAAGCCCATGAGTCAAGGATGTAAGTTATGACATATGGTTCCAACCAATGCACTTGGAACTTCCTTGGGTGGCGCAAAAACTTGGAGTCATATAAAAGAACCATTTGTCCAACCTATAGCTTCTTGTTCTTAATGTATCAATCATGTCAAGGCCTTCTTTCTTGTTTTTTCCATCCGTTGGCTCCATCGGGAAATAACACGCCTCTCATCCAACTGAATTAGTTTTTCTATGCGCTCTTCAAGTGATTTCTAATCAGCCAATCCTCCTACGTGCGCAATATGTAAGGATGGTAACATAAACTCAACTGGTAACACTTCTTCCACGCCAAACACCAACTGAAAGGGTGTGGTTTTGTTCAGTCTCTTGTAGACTGTTCTATATGACCAAAGTATAACATAAAGTTGATCAACCCAATCCTTCCTTCCAACATCACAAATATTAGTCAATGTGTGGTTAAAAATCTTATTAAAGGCCTTAACAGTCCCACTGGCTTTGGGTGATAAGGGGTAGCCTTATGATGGGCCACCATAAACTCCACCAACAATATTATAATAGTCTCATTCAAGAAATGAGTACCCCTATTACTTGTTAAACTTAATGGAAATCCATACCTGCTTATGATATTTTCCCAAAGGAACCTTTATGTAGTAGTTGCAGTGTAATCCTTTGTAGGCGCAACCTCTGATCACCTTGTAAGATAGTCAGTATAAGTAATAATATAACACAAACCCGTCCTATGCCTTGGTGGGGAAATAGGGCATACGAAGTCAATTTCCCATTTTTTAAAGGGTTCCACACTTGCTATCGGCCTTAACAACATTTCATCTCTATGTCCAGGCTTCCCAAGCCACTAACAATGATCACAACCCTTAGTTTATTCTGCGTACTCTTTGTACAATATTTACCACTATAAACTAGCCATCAAAATCTTACATGCAGTAGCTCGACCTGCATAATGTCCACCAAAAATCCCCCATGAGATTCCTCCATAATGCCCACGCGCTCATGCTCTAACACACACCGATGTAAAACCTCATCCCGACCAAGTTTATATAGATATCCACCAATTAACATATAAGGTGTGATGTGAATTGCGAGCTATTTTATTTCTATACTCTTCATTCTGTTAGATGCCACACCTATTCATAAAAAGATAGCAATATATTCCAAATTAGAGGGTGTGCACTGTAATCTAAACAACTGTGCATCTGGCATTGTGTCTTTAATGCTCTATGTGTCCTCACCTGAATAAATTCTTGAAAGATGGTTAGGTCCTGAAGTGCACTTTCCTAGTTTGACTACCACCAAAAAGTCAAACTCCTTAAATAACAAGACCTAACGTCATATGCACACCTGTAACACAGGATTTTTCACTAAGTACTTAATTACCATGTGGTATGTATAAAAGATAAATGGAGTAGCCAACAAGCACTGCCTAAACTTATGCAACACATAAAATCCAAGACAATGCTTCACACTCAGTTGTGTAATTCTGCTCAGCTGGAGTTAACTTTGTACTTGCAAAACATAAGGGGTGATAAAAATCCCCTTCTCTAGGCTGTGCTAGAACTAATCCAATTGTCGTACCTGATGCATCCACATAGATGTGAAAGGTCTTGTCCTAAGAGGGAAAACAAAAAATGCGCGCAATAGTAAGAATCTCTTTGAATGTATTAAAAGCCACCTGTTGTGCCTCATCCTAGTGAAACTTTCCTTTGTGCTTCAAAAATTCCTCCAAAGGCAAGATAGTCTTGGCATATCCTTTGATGAATTTTCTATAGTATCCTATATGCCCCAATAATCCACGCATTATGCTTTGATTGGTAAGCTCTTCCAAACCTAAAACGACAACAATTTTGGTAGGATATAATAATAAGCCTTGTAAATAATATTTCCTAACAATGTGCCAAAAGGAGTAGCAAACACATATTTCTTAATATTTAGAGAGATACTTAACTTTTTGCATCTTTCAAACATCAACCTTAAGTATTCACAATGAACGTGCCTTACTACACCTTCTAAAATTTCATCCCTAAAAGGCGTTGGAAAAGGGTCAATCAAACATGCAACATTCAAATCTCTGTGGTCCACACAGATTCATATTCTCACATCCTTCTTAATACTAATCACCATTGGGCTAACCCATTCAGACTCTTCAATAGCCTCAATGATCCTATATGAAAACATTTTATCAGTATCTTCTTTAATCTTTACACACAGATTAGGATTCATCCGATAAGACCTCTTCCTAACTAGGTGCACACCTTCCTTCAACTTAATTCACATCTCTCCGAAGGAGGGATGAACTTATTTTAATTCATATTATCCACGTGGGAACAAATCTTGATTATCCTGCAACAATTCAAATATCTTTGAAACCTCATGTTATGTCCAAAAATCACCAATGATTTCTTCTTTCAGTTCTGCTTCTGTGCCAATGTTGACCTTTTTATGTCTTTAAAGGCTTATGGTAAGCACACACCTTCTCATCCACATTGTCCAATACCTTGTATGTACCTTATGTATGATCAACATTCAGGTTCTCGACTTCCTCATCATCTATCAAGTAGACCTTTTTTCCTTTCTCCTTTTCTAGGTAGGCGTGCTCAAGCTACACTTCATCCATTTCTTCCTCTTCAATGCGTGCCACCAAATTAGGTTCCCCTATAAAATATAGGATAAGGTCCTCATATTTGGCACTATCTCCCAAAGTAATGCACATAATTACCTGTAAAGCTTCATTCACTGATGGTTTAGAAGATATATACTCAAAGGTCTGCATAATACCAGACTTCTATTCTTTCCAATTTCTCGTCTGACGTTATAACTCTGAATGAATATACCATGCACACGCACAACACTCTAAGGTGGGATAAAACTTATGCACCTAGAGGGAAGGAGGTAAATCTTCTGGGCCTTCCATACAAGTTTTCTCACGTTCCCAAACATGGTATGAGGCAGGTTCCTTCCTATGATAGTCATCTATCTTTGAAGGTGGATTACTCCAGAGAAATATAACAGAGAATGTGATTCTTACCTCGCACCACTCTATGAGACTGTCTTGATGAGTCATCCACCAACACATTGCTATCCCACACAAGGTATAAACTAGCATATTCATCCATTCTACTGCACAGGTCCACTTGTTATCCAATTTCACCCCCCAGGGTTGAATTGATAACATACATCAGGATTCCCAAGTCCCAGGCTGAAAAAGAACAAGCTCTGAGAGAATGCGAGAAGTTGCAGAAAATAAGCCTGGGCCAGAAAAAATTGTGAAAATCGGCTAAGTCCTTGTCCTAGAAATATTTGGGACATGCGGGACACCAAGGCGCGGTTCGGCCGAAACGCCTCCAGGCAGGCCAAACGAAAAGGGACATCTGGGACAAATGGACGTGAAATGCCTGAATCGGCCGAAAGAAAGAAAATTTGTCCAAGTCCTTCACCGAGAGCAAGCGGGACAAGAGTATATGCGAGGGACGCGGAAACCGGCCGGTTCGGCCGAAAGAAGAAACTTTCACACTTTGAGGACACCGCCCGGGGCCGAAATGGAGAACTTTGTACTAAACATTTGGGACAAAGGACGCGAACCGGCCGGTTCGGCCGAAATGGAAAATTTTAGCACAAGGACAAGTGGGACAAAGGGACGCATGGGACGCGGAGAGCCGAAGGAGCCGAAAGCCAATCAGATGCCACGTGTCACTGGCAGAAAGGGGACATGGAAGCCCATTTCAGGTGAACCGGAAGAATTTGTCCCATGATAGCATTGGGACATCGGGACAAAAAGACATGAGTGGACGCGAAAATCCGGTAGGCCCGTGGACGAATCACAGCATGACACGTGTCGTCAAGGAAAAAGGTCCAAAAAGTCAAAGGGGCGAGTTTTCGAGCACTGATCCGAACCAATGAAATAGTGCCACGTGTCCAAGTTTAAGGGGCCCACAAGAAAAACCCATGAAAAGGTGGAGAGAGGGAATTGCTCAGCGAATTAGAGCCCGCCACGTGTCGTCCAGATGGCAGAGCACGGGAAAAGAAATTTAAAAATCTGTTTTCACCTGTTTTGTGCCCTAAATCTTCAGATCATCATATCTTTCGATCCAGAGCTCGGATTTGCACGTTCTTTATATCAACGGAAAGCTGTTGAAATTCTCTACATGATTCTGGGGTCAATCTTGCATTTTGGTGTAGTTTGGAGGGAGAAAATTAAGAAAACGTCTCTGACGCGTGTAATGCTTCAACAACCAACTTTAATACAGTAGACAGCTCGCCGCTCCTGTTAGACAGCCCGCCGTTTTGCCAGGATCCGCCGCTTCTACCATAATGAGATGATTTTAAATGTACCAAGAAGTGGTTGTGGTAGATTCTGAATTTCCTCTCTCTTTCCTCTCTCATTTCTTGATATATATTGTAAAGAGGAGCTCCTTTAACAGGTGGGACATTCTTGTTTTGCATCCTCCCTTCTTCCCTGCTTGCAGGAGAATTTGTGGAGCTTTTCAAACCTCCCATATGGATTGTAATGCCAGTTTTTGCCTCTTGGCCACTGCAATGTACTTGTATCGACTCTTGAGCAATATATATATGTTTGTGATTGATTCTCAACCCTCTCATGTATTCATTGCTGTTATTTTGATCTCTTATTGCAGTTTGGTTACCTGTGCATAGTGTTTGTATTGCATCTATGTGGTCTGTGTTAGATTTGCAAAATGAGTGTCTAACATTCCTTGGTGCATCACCTCTGTAGTTTAGGTTTTATTCTATGCATTTTCTCACCCTGTCTCCTTGACAAGTTAGATTAGGTTTTAGTAAACCCTCTGCATTTTTGTGTGCATCTGAACAGAGGAATAGGAACCAGCCTTCTCTGGAGAATCCTTTCTCATCTTTACAAGTCCCACACTTGGAGAAAGGATTCCATGTTGTGCAATCACACTGGATGCCTGAACATCAACCTAGAAGCCTGATCTGCATCCAGGGGTGCTGTGAGTCTGCAACAACAGTTTTGGCACGCCCGGTGGGACACTAGAGGTCTCATTTTTATTGCAGCAAAGTTGATATGCATCTGCTGCAGTTTTCTTGCTTATAAGAGCTATTATTTGCATATCTGGCGACTCCAAGGGGAAGAATCAACTGGTTTCAGTAGTGCAGGCCTGAAAACTCATGAGAAGAATCACCACAAGGTCAAGAGTCAGAGAAGAAGAGGTGCTGTTTGAATACCTGCAGTTATCTCTGAGAAGAAGGCAAAGAGGAAGAAGGATTCAAAGGTCTCCATCTCCACCAAACAGAACTCTCTCAACTCCTCCACCTGACAGGCCTTTCTTTCAATATACAAGGGTTTTAAGACCAATCAGAATGGCTCAGAACAACCCCTACGTCAACTTCACAGGTAGCAGCCCACTTGCTCTCAATGCACAACATCCAGTTCCTATTGCAGCCTTGAAGAACATTCCCTACTTCACTGGAGAAAATCAGACTACTCCAGGTGATCATGTTAAAGATATTGCTAACCTTTGTGCAATCCATGAAATCGATGAAATGCAAGTGGCTGTCAAATTACTGGCATCTTCATTCAAGGGTAAAGCATTGCAATGGTTTAGGAGCCTTGGGGCTGGTTCTATTACAAACTGGAATCAGCTGTGCATTGCACTTCATGAGCAATTTGGAGAGAAGGGAGACAACTTGTCTCTTTTGGAGCAGTTGACAACTATCAAGAGAGCCCCCAACGAGCAGCTGACTGACTTCAACTTCAGATTTCAAAGGTCTTGGGATAGGATTCCAGTGGCAGTCAGGCCAACAGCAGGAGGTGCTTTTCTATATTACCTTAAAGCTTTGAATTCTGATATTTCTATGTTAATTCAGTCCATGGGAGGCAAAACAATCCCTATGGCTTATAGCATTGCCATTAGAGCCGAAAACTATCTTATTCAAGCTGGTAAACTGGCTCCTAGGCCTCCTATGCCCTTGTATCCAAACTTAGAAAATCCAAGCACTAGTCAAGCACCCACTTTGGCTCCTGTTCCCACTCCTAGAAATCAGAGTTCGAATGAAGCTTCCACTTCATCTCCAAGTGCTTCAAATGAACTCCAAGAGGTCATGAAACAGTTGCAAAATTTGGGAAATGAGCTGGTTACTATTAAGAGGCAGCAAGCCCAAGGTTTCAGACCTTCTTATCAACCTCAAGCTCAGCCTAATAGGCAGCCATACCAACCACAAAGACCACCTAATCCAACTGCAAATATGAATCAAAATCAAAGCCAAGTAAGGCCTCCTGCCAATAGACCATTCCAGCCCTATAATCCAAATGCCATATCTGCCTCTAAGGCATTAGTGCCAACACAGAACAACATTGCTCAGGAATATGATTGGTGCTTTCCATGCAACGAGCCTCACAACCAATCCATGTGCTTCAATGGTGCTCTCAATCAAGCACTAATGGTGACAACTACCGGTGTGGAGGGCGAGGGCAGTCAAGGAAACAGCCAACAACCAGAAACATTCCAACAGCAATCAGCCCCAAATGACACTACATTGGTGAACTGGCAAGCAGAAGATTTCTGTGGCATGAATCAGGTAGTTTCTCAAGGTGTTGCAGCCAACACAAGGTCAAAAAGGAGGAATCTGGGTGAAGAACAACCATTAGCCCCAGCCAATCCACAACCTTCCACGGCTCCACAAATGATTGGCAAGCAGAGTCCAGTTTCAAATACACAAGGGCAGCCAAGAACAGCCCCTAGGCCAACTCAAATGCCAGCTGTTGCTGCCCACGTGCAGGGAGTAAACGTGCAAACCAAAGGACAACAGAGAGATTCTTCATCACCATTCAGTATCATTGATCAGATGAAGAAGACAAACGTTAACATATCAATGTGGGAATCCCTATCTATCCCAGGCCAAAGAGATCTGCTGCAAGCTGCCATGAAGGATTGGACAACTTCGAATCAGCGGGTTCAGATGCAAGACAAAGTGCTTACAAATGCTGCCCAGCCTGAAGGAAGTCATGGAGGACAACAAGGTAAAATGTTGAAGCCCCCTCCTTTCTATGTTTCATTAATCATTGGGGATAAACTAGTACACAATTGCATGATTGATTCCGGGGCAAGTAGCTCCGTGATGCCCAAGCAAATAGCTGATCAGCTGGGTCTCGAATATGAAGTAATATCTAAAGGAGTAGTGCAATTGGATGGGACAGCAATAGCAACAGTTGGAGTGATTAAAAACTTGAGTCTTACCTTGCATGCATGTCCAAATGTTGTTGTCTTACAAGATGTATCAATCATAGACCTTCCACCACTCTTTGCCCTTTGCTTGTCAAGGGACTTCACAGCCAAGATTGGAGGGTATTTGTCTGCTGATTGGTCTCACATGCTGTTTAGAACAAGGTATGGAACTAAGGCCACAATCAGATCCGAACCCATTGCAAACTTCCATATTGAGCCTTACACCCCAAGTCAGATTAATGCCAATTGCTCAGCATTTGATCAAGAAGATCACCCTAGTACTGATGAGGCTGACACCAAGGTTGGAAGTATCCCGGACCTAACTCTTGATGAATGGGCAAACAAGATACATGCTTTTGATCCCTATCAAGAAGTAGAAGAATCTGAGCTGGGAGTCTATTGTATACACGAAGAAAATCAACCTGTTCCTAGCATCACCAAGCCAAGCCATAATGATGACAACGAGGTATGGCAGCTGTTTTTTGACGGATCAAGGAGTAGGCAAGGTGCAGGAGGTGGAGCCATGCTTGTTTCACCCCAAGGAATAAAGTACTATTCAGCTTTTAGATTTCAATTTGCATGCTCCAATAACACTGCTGAATATGAAGCCTTGGTGCAAGGGATGCATTGGGCAATCAAGAGAAAAATAAAGAATCTGCAAGTCTTTGGGGACAGTGAATTGATTGTAAATCAGGTCAAGGGACGGCATGCTGCCAAGAATGATCTACTCAGGTGCTACAAGAACAGGGTGTGGGACCTCATGGAAGATTTTGAAGGTTTTGGCATCGAATCCATTCCCAGGAAAGAGAATCAAGCTGCTGACAGGCTTGCAGCAGTAGGGGCAGCCTTTGACATTACGAAAAGCATTCAACAAGACAAGGTACAGCCAAACATCCACGTGATTGTGAGGCCTTCAGTGCCGGATAACAATGTCAGTTGGCAAGTGTTTGAGAATGACCAGCAAATCGTCAATTTCCTACAAGAAGAAGCTGAGTTCTCTGCCAGGAATCAAGACAAGTTGCATCAGCAGTATGGTGACCAAGTGGTGCAGTTGAGAACTAACAAATTACCAAAAGGCCTCATAACCTTGGAGTCAATCTTCAACCCGAATGATCAGTTCCGGAAGGAGAAGGAAAACATTCAAGTAAAGGGTGAGGATTCAGAGCCTATTTTAGTGGAAGAAGGCAAAACATTGCAGATTGGCAAAGTAAGTACCTCACAAGAGAAATCTGATTTTGTTCAGCTTTGCCAAGAATTTCCAGATGTCTTCGCTTGGAGCTATGAAGACTTGAGAGGATTCAATCCAAATTTGGCACAACATACCATAGAATTGGATCCAGATGCTAAGCCCATCAGGCAGAAGCAGAGACCAGTCAACCCTCACATTGAGCCTCTGATGAAGAAAGAGCTAAATAAGCTAATAGAGGCAAGCATTATATTCCCGATCAAGCACTCAAGCTGGGTTGCTAACTTGGTTCCGGTCAGGAAGAAGAGCGGAGAAATCAGGTTGTGTGTGGACTTCCGAGACCTCAATAGGGCATCTCTCAAGGATCATTATCCACTCCCTTCCATGGAGCAAATATTGCAAGTAGTATCCGGTTCAGAGAGATTCTCTCTCCTAGATGGCTACTCAGGGTATAATCAGGTGATGGTAAAAGAAGAGGACCAATTCAAGACAGCCTTCACAACTAAATGGGGCACGTATGCTTACAAGAAGATGCCATTTGGGCTGTCAAACGCTGGTGCTACCTTTCAAAGGGCAATGGACATGGCGTTCAAGGGCTTGATCAACAAGATAGTGCTGATATACCTTGATGACATCACTGTATTCTCCAAGAATGCAGCAGACCATCTCTTTCACCTCAGGCAAGTGTTTCAGAGGTGTAGAAAGTTCGGAGTGTCTTTGAACCCCAAGAAGTGCATCTTTCTTGCACATGAAGGAAAGCTCCTTGGCCATATTGTCTCGAAAGAGGGACTGGCAATTGACCCAGAGAGAGTTGAAGCCATAAGAGCACTGCCATTGCCAAGTCACAAGAAGGCTCTTCAAAGCTTCTTGGGAAGGATCAATTTTGTCCGCAGGTTTATCCCAGATTTTGCAGCCCTTGTCAAGCCCATCACCAAAATGTTAAAGAAGAGCATGGCTTTTAAGTGGACAGCAGAAGGCAAGGAGAGTTTTGAGGCAATCAAAGAAGCTATCTCTCAAGCACCAACTCTCATTAACCCAGACTTCTCCAAGGATTTCATCCTCTATGCATTTGGAGGTGATGACACTATCTCTGCCATTCTGGTACAGCAGAACAAAGATAATGATGAGCAGCCGATTGCCTTTTTCAGCCAGAGCCTAGATGACTGCGAGGTGAGGTACTCTTTTATTGAAAAGCATGTACTTGCAGTAATCAGAAGCTTGAAGAAATTCAAGCATTTAGTCTCAAACAACAAGGTCCAGTTGCTGGTCTCACATGCTGGAGTTAAAGACTTCCTCCTCAACAAGGATTTGAATGAGAAAAGGGCAGGTTGGATCACCCGTGTCATGGAGTATGACATTGATATCAAGATCACCAAGCTGGTAAGAGGGAAAGGACTGTGTGAGCAACTGGTTTTGGGGAAGCAAAAGGAAGTATGCAACGAAGAAGAGGCTGTTTTGACAGTCCAGGACAATCATGAGCCAAGTGGCAATCAAGAAGAAGACAATGCTTCCCCCACTCCTTGCTGGACCCAAGATATTATGCACTTCCTAGGTACAGGCCAGTGCCCCCTAGAGATGAACAAGACCCAAAGGAGACACTTCAGGTTGCAGGCTGTTCCGTATGCCATTGTTGATGGAGTTTTGTTCAAGAAAGATGTGAATGGAGTGCTGCTGAGATGCATTAGCACAGATCAGATTCAAAGGGTGTTGGAAGAGTTTCATGGTGGACCAGCTGGTGGCCATTTTGCACCAAGAGTGACAGCTCTAAAAATCATGAAGGCTGGTTATTATTGGCCTAAAATCTTCAGTGATTGCTATGCATGGATCAAGAGGTGTAAGAATTGTGCATTCTTCACAGGAAAAGAGAAGTTTGCTGCCCTTCCATTGCATCCAATCTCAGTTGACCAGCCATTCATGCAATGGGGTTTGGACTTCATTGGAGTCATTAACCCCAATTCAAGCCAAGGGCATAAATGGATTTTGACAGCCACCGACTACTTCACCAAATGGATAGAAGCAGTAGCACTCAAAGAGGCAAATGAGTCTAGCATCCTAGACTTTTATGAGGGAATAACAACCAGATTTGGTGTACCTGCCACAATAATCTCTGATAATGCATTGGCATTCATTGGATCTAAGGTGACTGAGTGGGCCGTCAAGAATGGTATTTACCTGAGCACTTCATCGAACTATTACCCTCAGGGTAATGGCCAGGCCGAGTCTACAAACAAGAACTTGTTAAGGATCATTAGGAGAACTCTTGATGAGAATCAGAAGTCTTGGCACACCAAGCTGAAATCAGCCTTATGGGCTGATAGGATCACTCCCAAAAGATCCACAGGTAACTCTCCATTCAGGCTTGTCTATGGAAGAGAGGCAATCTTGCCCATGTCACTTGAGTTACCAACATTGGAACTCATGAAGCAGCTGGAGTTACTTGAATTTGAGCCCATGGAGGTGAGATATGCAGAGTTGATGGAGCTGCAAGAGATCAGAAATCAGGCATCCCAAGCAATGGAAAAGGATCAAGCTTTGATCAAGAAAACCTTCGATAGAAAGGCCAAGGATAGATCTTTTCAAGTTGGAGATCTAGTGTTGAAATGGGATGCGGACAGAGCAAAACCGGGAAGGCATTCAAAATTTGATGCTATTTGGAGTGGCCCATACATGGTCACAAAGTGCAAGAGCAGCAATGCTTTCCAATTGGCCTCATTGGACGGTGAAGAACTGCAGATTCCAGTAAATGGAATCTATCTCAAACATTGCTACTGAAAATAAAAGGTTCACCCTTGTAAATATTAGTCTAGATTTCAATTCCTCTAAGTGCGTATGCACATTGTCTTGTTGTAGTTAGGTTTCAGTTTCCCTAAGTGCTTTGGCACAGGTTTTGTTGCTCCTGGATTGAGTTTTTACAGTTCAGCGTGCTCTCGTAGAAGGAGTTGCAGTATCAGGCTCATTTCAGGTCATTGCTTATGACTCCATGCCCAATGGATCGCTAAAAGGCCACTGGTCTTTTCATCTAGCAGGCAGATGACCCCGCTGAGTCACCAAATTGTTATCCAATTTCACCCCCCCAGGGTTGAATTGATAACATACATCAGGATTCCCAAGTCCCAGGCTGAAAAAGAATGAGCTCTGAGAGAATGCGAGAAGTTGCAGAAAATAAGCCTGGGCCAGAAAAAATTGTGAAAATCGGCTAAGTCCTTGTCCTAGAAATATTTGGGACATGCGGGACACCAAGGCGCGGTTCGGCCGAAAAGCCTCCAGGCGGCCCAAACAGCAAAGGGACATCTGGGACAAATGGACGCGAAATGCCCGAATCGGCCGAAAGAAAGGAAAATTTGTCCAAGTCCTTCACAGGGAGCAAGTGGGACAAGAGTACGTGAGGGACGCGAACTGGCCGGTTCGGCCGAAAGGAGAAGAAAAATAGCCAACTGCTCGGGACATTTGGGCCTTTGACGGAGGACGCGAACCGCCCGGATCGGCCGAAATGGAGAACTTTCGCACTAAGGACAAGTGGGACAAAGGGACGCGCATGGGACGCGGATAGCCGAAGGAGCCGAAAGCCAATATGATAATGCCATGTGTCACTGGTAGAAAGGGGACGTGGAAGCCCATTTTGGGTGAACCGGAAGAATTTGTCCTAGACAACACTGGGACATCTAGGACAAAAAGACACGGTGGACGCGAAAATCCGGCAGGCCCGTGGACGAATCACAGCATGACACGTGTCGTCAAGGAAAAAGGTCCAAAAAGTCAAAGGGGCGAGTTTTCGAGCACTGATCCAAACCAATGAAATAGTGCCACGTGTCCAAGTTTAAGGGGCCCACAAGAAAAACCCGCGAAAAGGTGGAGAGAGGGAATTGCTCAGTGAATCAGAGCCCGCCACGTGTCGTCCAGATGGCAGAGCGCGGGAAAAGAAATTTAAAAATCCGTTTTCACCTGTTTTGTGCCCTAAATCTTCAGATCATCATATCTTTCGATCCAGAGCTCAGATTTGCACGTTCTTTATATCAACGGAAAGCTGTTGAAATTATCTACATGATTCTAGGGTCAATCTTGCATTTTGGTGTAGTTTGGAGGGAGAAAATTAAGAAAACGTCTCTGACGCGTGTAATGCTTCAACAACCAACTTTAATGCAACAGACAGCTCGCCGCTCCTGTTAGACAGCCCGCCGTTTTGCCAGGATCCACGCTTGGATCATAATGAGATGATTTAAATGCTACCAAGAAGTGGTTGGGTAGATTCTGAATTTCCCTCTCTCTCCTCTCTCATTTCTTGATATATATTGTAAAGAGGAGCTCCTTTTAAGAGGTCGGACATTCTTGTTTTGCATCCTCCCTTCTTCCCTGCTTGCAAGAGAATTTGTGGAGCTTTTCAAACCTCCCATATGGATTGTAATGCCAGTTTTTGCCTCTTGGCCACTGCAATGTACTGTATCGACTCTTGAGCAATATATATATGTTTGTGATTGATTCTCAACCCTCTCATGTATTCATTGTTGTTATTTTGATCTCTTATTGCAGTTTGGTTACCTGTGCATAGTGTTTGTATTGCATCTATGTGGTCTGTGTTAGATTTGCAAAACAAGTGTCTAACATTCCTTGGTGCATCACCTCTGTAGTTTAGGTTTTATTCTATGCATTTTCTCACCCTGTCTCCTTGACAAGTTAGATTAGGTTTTAGTAAACCCTCTGCATTTTTGTGTGCATCTGAACAGAGGAATAGGAACCAGCCTTCTCTGGAGAATCCTTTCTCATCTTTACAAGTCCCACACTTGGAGAAAGGATTCCATGTTGTGCAATCACACTGGATGCCTGAACATCAACCTAGAAGCCTGATCTGCATCCAGGGGTGCTGTGAGTCTGCAACAACAACCTCCATAGTCTCTTGGTAAACCTCCTTTTGATAATCAGATCAGGGTACTTTCCATGTAACACCTCTTCCCTTGTAATGATAGGTCTTTCCTTTGGCATTTTTATGGTGCATGTAACTTCAACATGTGTAGTTACTAATACAAGTTCCAGCTCTGGATTAGATGCTACCTTAGGTATGAACAAAGGCTCAATGTGCTTCACACTAACCATTCCCACGCATTTATCCTTATTTTGATTCTGGCTCATGTGATCATATAAGTCAGGGAACTCTTCATACTTATGTTTCTCTCTACACCATAACATTGTAGTAAGTCTAGGCACTCATGCTTGTTGTGATATGTAGATCCAAAATTGAAACAAGTTCCATGAGGGAATTCACTCCTTCCTTCGCCGCAACCACCCCGGCCTTTGAATCCTCCATGAAAACTTCTTCGTCTGCCTCCACCATCTTCATGGACTTCATGCTGACATCCTTCATTCTTATAATTGTTTGCAATGTTGGTTTGGCGCACACCAACATCAATTGCATCATAGATTTGATCTATCAACCATAAATACTTTGTATCACAAGTATTAAAGGTAAAACTATTACAATAAGAAGACAAATTCTTAGGGAGAACGCGTTGTAACAAAGGGAATCTACTTGGATTATGATCCCCATGACAGATTTAATAATCTAATGACATGACGTGCATCGATCTTCGAGAGAAACTATCCTTGGTGTTTCCTTCTACATCACAATTCGTACTCCAAAGTCCACTGCGAGTCTCATGTGATGAATTCATAGATAATTTCTCAAGTTTCTTTGCCATGTAAGCAATCTGTGCTTCAAAAAGTGACTTACCCTAGTATCAACACTTCCCATGGCCTCATCACGTAAAGTAGCCTCCAAGGCCTCACACGTATCTGTGAACATCTTATGAGAAAGTGCCCACCTAAAAGGTGTTATCAAGCTACTAATGAACCACTGAGCATGCTGAGATGGATGGATATCATAAGATAACTTTGACATAAGAGTCTTGAAACATGCGTTATGCTCCAACACACTTTTTTCCATATCCTGTTGAATCTCCTTAAGCATGCTGATGTTTTTTTTCTCAAATTTAAGGATATAAAAAATCCACCAAGAAAGCATCACACAGTGCTGTATAATCCACCACTATCTAATGTGTGTCATACTTTTGGTACCAGCTATGTGTGCACCCCTGCAACGTAGTTGAAAACTAGCTTGCCTTCCACCTCAGGGTAGTGATCCCCTTATCGCGCCATATCAATTCACACTTATGTACATGATTTGCAACATCCTCAACACCTTTATAATCTGGAAAATGAAGAGAAATTTTGTAAAAAACCTGTTGCTGGGGTTGAGGCCCTTTTCCACTAGATCTAGAACCTTGATTCCCTTATACATTTCCTCCTCCACCAGATCCAATAGATCCACTAGCTTTTGTTCCACTAGATCCTCCTCTTGTAGTAGGTACATGGCCTGAAGTGGTGTTACTCTACATTCCCACCATTGTGCTAAAATGAGTTCCAACAATCTACGAAGCTAAACTGCTTCCAGACGTGACCCCCACGCTTTGTGTGCCCAAACCTTGTCCAAACGATATGCCTGGAATTCCACCAAACACTAGAAATGTCTACGTGGTCATAGATGAATTAACTAAAAAATGATATCTACCTAATGCTACTTTCTCACCAACACTAACTGGACTAGAAATACTTGTGTTAAAAGTTAGAAAACTAAGCGTAAGGGCTAGGTCACCAGGTGGGTTTAGATGCGGACCTACAATCCTCCTTTCTTCATCTGATAGATCTCACCTGAAGTTGAGGAGGTTCTTCCCTAGCGCTTGCCAAGATGGGGTAGCACAGACTGCTCAAGATTTACATCCTTCGTGTGAACCTCAAATCCTTCCTGTAACATATGCGTCCATACATCCATCACTCCTGGAATCCTACACTGTCTCACCAATTCCCTTTCTCATGATTCATTGTACTTGAGCCATCTCTCCTCTCTTTCCACTTCTGCTATAGGATCCGCCATCGCTCACCACACCATCTTTCATGCCCTGCGCCTAGTAGGAGTTTAACTATCCATAGGAAATAATTCTAAACTCAAAGTGATGATCAAGATATTAATGGATAATGGAATAACACACAAGAAAGATCCTTCTGGTTCTCGTAAGAAATCAAACTCAACAACTTCTAGGAAAGAATAAGTAGAAATTGCATATTCCACATGTAGCTAGTCAACATACCACTCCACCAATGATCAACAACATGAGTCTAGATCAGATCAACATGATGAAATAACTGATAGTCTTCTTGACTCCAAACACGAGCTTTGTAATAACAACCCCTCCTTGATGCATATGTCAACAGATATTCATACAATTATATTGGAAATTAATGAAAAAATGTCTCTTAGAGCTCATAATACAAATACTCCTCCACCCATGCACATGCATTAAACTCAGGTCTAATGTTGAATCTCCATGCATACTCATCATCTGTGTTCTTAAGCCAAGTTTCTATGATGTACAAGGTTAAACGTTCTGACATCACACACCATTCTTACAACAGCTTCAAAATAGGTCCCAACAACGGAACCAAGATGTCGTTCTTTTCCCAACCCTTAAACTCCCAGGCACGCCGAAATATCACCCAGTCTAAACTGAGCACTCACCTGAGTTGCACACAGGTGCCGAGCCCCTCTTTTATGTGAGCATTGTAAGAATGTTCACCATTAATGGGGGAATAGTGCACAAAAATACATCTAGACATTCTAAACTAGAAATAAAGAAACTAGATCAAAGCATAAATGCACCATAATATGAATGAAAACATTGTATCAACATAAAGGAATCAGATCCAAATCATGAGTAGTATGAAGATCAGTAGGGCTTGAATCCATAAACATAGATATACATAACAACACCATCATATATATTGATCTCCTCAATTGTTTACAATAGCCAAATACATCAAGAGATCCATAATTGGACTAGATACATCAACACAATCTCAATATTAATCTCTAATGGCTTCATTACATAAGTTATAACAGTGATCAAACACATCTCTCCTAACACTCTCCATATTCTTTCTCACACATAATTCACAGACTATGCATACCCCACTATTCCTCTTCCATACCAACCAACTAACCATCCCTTTTAGTTGTTATGCCAATCATTACATAACAAGGTACTTGAATGAATCTCCTCTTACCATCCACTCATCACTCAAAGTGATCTTCCTGCCAAATGTCATCCATGTCTTGCCATACTCAAGTATTCTCAACATGCAAGTGCCAACTAACCATAACTAACACCACTTTTACAGCTCCTAAACATGTCATGATAACCATAATAATACCCCATAATATTCTTTCCTTGAGCTGCAAGTATTCATGTCTTAACCTTATCCATAACTAATTCTGGTTGCATCTCCATGTGTTCCTCTATTGTGACTTTAATCGTGATCCAAAATGCGGTTAAGTCCTAACCTTGTTATGCTTGGGCACTAACCTCTGCGCTTTCCCTAGAGTTACATTTGCACCAACCTCTGTGCCCTACTGACGCATGACAAAACCTTCTGTGCCTTAGGTCCATAGCTTCCTTAGGGGCCCAACATGGCATTATATGCCGCTTCTTGGCATACCGTGAAAAATTATTTGATATGTTCTCTTATATTTGGGTGTTTCAAAGGATTTAGGGAAAGGTACATGAAACATGTCCATATCAAATGAGTAAGGATGTAGTTCACAAAATTAAATTGTTTTGTATGCTTTTGAGGTCACATTAATGTTTCTTTCATACTCTTCCATTCTTGTGCGAATGGGGAGCTCATTTGAGGAATGTCCATGGTCATGTCATTGTCATGTGTTGATTTGTGTTCTTCCTCTTTTTTAGGATTTTCACTGTCTACGAGTTGGTGTGTTAACTCTTCAATTTTAGCTATCAAGTATTCTTTTGATGAATCAAATGTGGTAGTTGATTTTGTATTTTTTATTGCTAGACTTAGGTTTATCTATTATTTTTTTAAGTGTTCATGCCCAAAATATGAGGGTAATTTTTCCCTCATTTCTAAGAGGCGAAGCAGATATTGATTTTTATTTTGCATCATGAGGTTATTAATAGCTTCTTTTTATATTTCTAATTGTTTAGGTTGTTCTTTAATGTCTTTTTCGTCAAGAGCATGATGACCTAAAGGGTTGAATCTTCCAGCCTCCTCATGGGCACTATTTCTCTCGCTACATGTAAACACCACTATTCTATAGGTGAATACCTATGTGAATAGTGATTTTGAGATTTTGTATAAGTTTTGATGAGGTTTGAGTTAAAAGATGGATAAGAGCGATTCTTCTTATTTTATCTTTATTTGATAGGATCAAAACATAAGTTTAATATTTGGAATCTGTTTTGATTGAATTGGATTAAATTTTACTTAGTACGTGAATAAAGTGAATATTCAACATATAAGGTTTTAATTGCTTATGATTTGACTAAAATTAAATAAAATGTATATTCAATACACAAGGCTCTTGATTGAGTATAGTTTGATATGATTTAATACATGCATAAAGTGAATATTCAATGTATAAGGGGTTTGATTCAATTGGATGTACTTAGATAATGGTTAAAGTGAATATCCAATGAAAAACACTTATATTGTGATTTAATTGGATTTTTTCTTACTTCTAGGATTTTTTTGGTGAAATCAAAACTAAAGCTAAAAATGATTGGATTTGATTTTGATAAGTTCATGGAACAAAATGGAATTAGTTAGCCCTAATTTGTTAAGCTTTCTAGGAGTTTAGGAAGATTATCTCACCAATGCTTGTCCGAAAGTACACGTAACATAAAGCTTCTGATTACGAGACTTTACCCCTCAATCAATTAAGAATGAGGCCATTACCACATTCAACATTTGGTTTTCCTCACATGGGTAATACTAGTCAAGTAGGATGGCTGCATTACTCGTTTCGTTGGCCAGTTTCCTCAAATGTGCCAACTACTTTGGGGTTCATGTGGTACTCCTCATAATGAGTTTTTGGATTATGCCCAAGTAATTCCCACAATTAAGTAGAACAGGTTTTATCCTTATCTGAACCTATAATAACAATGTGTTGTTTATTTTAATTAACAAAGTTTGATTTGTCTTTAACCAAGGAAACTAACATGAAAATTTATTAGTAGTTTGATTGCATGATATTGCTGATGAAAATTTTCCAATTTTGCAATTGTTAATGATTAGTAATTTTCTTGCAACCATAATATGAGAAGAAAAAAATAACAAACAATCATGGTCATTTTCTGATTCTCAAAATCGCTTAAGAGGGCAAGAGAAGAACATAGTGTGGCTTTGATATTGAAAAAAATGAATGAAGATGAATGAAAACTTCAAATGTTAGCACTATTATCTTGTAAATGGAGCTCAAAAATGCATATAAAATAGTATGAAAATGAAAAAGAAGATACTAAAAATTTGAGAAAATAAGGTGAAATTTATACCCCAGAACCTAAAGTACCTACTTTATGACGGTAACACACTTTTTATAACGCTAGTGCAGCACAAGAGAACGGTAGCGCAAGTAAACAATATGTTAGTGTAGTAAATGAACACTAACACATAGGTAACATGATGGTAGTGCAAGTAAGTTGACACTAGTGTAGTGTAAGTGAACAACTATGCAGCGTATGAAAAAAAATGTGCTAGTGTATAGCACAAGTAATAGCACTAGTGCAAGCAAACAAACGATAGCACAAAAACAACACGCTCGAGCAAAAAATAAGGACACTAACGCAAGAAACATCATGGTAGTGCATAAGCAACAATATGCTAGCACGTTTGAAACCACTATTTGTATGATAGTAGCTCACTTTATGGGCTACTCAGATAAATGTTTGATACAATGGTAGCATCAGGAACCTGTAGCTGCACAAAAAATTGTGAAATCCAGCCTAGAATGATTGGTTTTTCAAGAACTGCTTCACATGAGAGCTCACCAATGGACCTGAAAATCTATTAGTATGTTGCAAACACTTCAAACAATATTAGTACAAAGTTAAAATGACAAAAAAAAAAGCAAGAGAAATTATGGGTGTGTCACCAAGCGTGTCAAAATGTGTACAAGGAAAACTGAAACAATGAAATAAACAAGCAATACAAACAAACTAATCCTTCTTCACATTCTCTTGCAACCTCATATGAGATGGCTGAAGTGTGGAATAAAGTACCACACTTGTCTGAATCTCCTTGGATGAGTTTGGTTTGTGGATGCTCTAAATTAATTCCAAATGGAAGAAATGATGTGCTACGAGCAATGGATGGATTGGTTGATTAATGGGCAGCCTCACGGGTGCAAATTCTAATGGCAATTTGACAGAGTAATGCTACAAATGCCTTAAGCTTCCAAGAGATGATTTGTGAAGGAAAAACTTTTTATTTATAACTGAAGGAGAGGCCATAGATTGTGGATCAAGCTTTGAATGAGTTGCAGGTTAATGAATGCATTTTCCTGAGTTAGCAAGTTGATTTGGTCTGTGCAATTGACTGGTTTGAATAAGAATTTAAGGTGCAATGAATTTGAATAGTTATCTCTTGAATTCTTCAATTGTACGTGCAATTTTGCTTCCTCCTTTGTAGGGTTATAGAACTTGAATGGAGTGAGCTAGTGAAGTCAGGGATGAGTTGAGTGGATAAATAGTTTTTATTTTATTTAAATAGCTAATTAAATTAGTTAAGGAGTATAAGTGTATGCTTTATGCATGATAGAATTAATTTAATTAATTCTAGTGAGATGTGGGTGAATAGTGGTCTAGAATGTATTCTAGAACTTTATTTGACACATTGTGCAAAGCATAGGGTTGATTAAAAATATGTATGTATTTTTAGAGTATCTACAATGTCAATTATGTATTTATGGGCCAAATGTTGGTAAAAGAGGCAGAATTAAAGTTGTCAAGTTCCTTGAACCAGAGTATTGCAATTAGGTATTGAACATGAAAAGAGAAGAGGATTATAGGAAATTGAATACAAAAAGAGGATTATAGGAAATTGATTACAAAAAGAGGATAGGGGAAGGTTGAACAACCGAACAAGGGAAGACCAAGTAACCAAATATATTAATCCTACAATCAACCATCATGTTAGTAGGAGGGCCGCTATAACCTACCAATATAAGAATAATTTTTTGATTGAAGATTATATAATTTTTCAATAGATGTTACATAAGTATTTTCCCAATTTGATAACTATTACCTACAAGGTAATTTTATACACCCTATTTAAATCACTCTTACTAAATTTTTGTTCTTGTGAACACCAATGACATAATAACCTTCCCTGAATAATGTCCTACAGGGCATCACTGAGAGTATGGTGGGTTGGTTAGTGGTGATATGTGTGAGGAAGTTTTGACGTGAATTCAATGCTCCCTTAAATTCCTTATCATATCCTATACACCTCCTAATTATCCTTTTATAACCTCCTATAACATCATATTACTACCCTCTTATGATCACATGCATATCTACTTACAAAACCCTCATGTTTTGTTTGGATCATTTTAAATCAGCTCCACATTCTTCCACCTCATAATCCTCCCTTTTAGAACTTCATGATTATTATTACCTAGATCCAAAGATATTAACCGTGGTCAATACATCTAGTTGTTATTCCTCATTGCCAACTGTATCGACCATAATCAATGTCATTAGTTATATAGGACTATAATAGATAATCATGTTTATTATTTATATATGAAATTTATCAAGAGTATTTACCATTGTCACATCATTCATCTTTCATTCTGATCGCAATTTCCAGACTTGTCTTACAGACTCAAAGGTTTAGGAGTTAGTCTTGTTTATCTTTGGAGAATCGGGTCTAATACACTAAATGAATAGGATTTGCATCAAAAATCACAAAGACTTTAGGAGTCTCTAACTATGTTTTACTTAGGTCTTCTTCTATCCATCTTGTGGTACCTTACATTATCAACTCTCTTATAACGTTTGATAACACTAAGGGAAAGTTAATTCACCAATGACGTCGTTACAAATTATCTATCCAACTCCACTTTTCCTTTATATTATTTCCTTTTAATTGATTAATTGATGCATCATGTACATAGACTAATATAGAGTATCATATTCTCATCTATTTCTCATTATTCTATATCGGTCCTTGCCTTACAATCTACCCTTTGGGTATTACAAGTTATTAAACTCTATATAATCCATGTTTACAATCCTAACTTAGATATCTCTATGTTCCTTACAATCTATTGAATAAATTAGGATACTAGTAAGACATCATCTTCTATCTTAAACCTAGATTTTGAAACCCTCTATTTTTAATAGAGAACGGATTATTATCTTTTAAATCTGCAGCTCTTGTACTTGTTGATTAAATTTTCTTGTGTGTTGGTCGAAAAATAATCTCCTTCATATCATAATCTATATTATTAAGAAGAGAAGATATCCTATCAACCTTCTTAACCTATAAATAAAAATAACATAATCAATCTCAAAAACTTACTAAACATTATTAAGAGGATCATAAATTCAAACCACCAATATTTTTCCAAAAAATGGATTAAGACACAAAAAAAAAGCCAAAAACACAAGTTGGAATAAAAAATTATAGTTCGCTTGTGAATGAAAAACCTTAGGAATTGCTTGTGAATGAATATGATGCACATACTTTGTTCTCGTTTATCCTTCTCTTTCACTCTTCTTGCTTATATTGTTAGTTTAAAATAAAAATTACGGTAGGAAAGAGAATATTGAAATTTCTTTGAATGCACATACTTTTCTTAATATCTTCTCTTTTAGACAAAGTTTTCTTTCCATTTCACTTTGATCTTTTCTTTCCTTCGAAAAAATCTATTCTTATTTTAGGGTTGATGAGAATAAAGAAACTTCAAAGCATAAAGAAAATTCAAAGTAGGAAAAAAAAGTGACGGAATAATAATCGCTGTATAATTTCTTGTTTCGCTGGCTTTTTTGTTTTACCTTTTGTTTATTCATTAATTGAACTTGTAATTTCCTATTTATTATTTTTTTCAATATGCTACAATGTCTGCATTTACATTGTTAATTCAAGGTTTTCTAGTTTTCCAGGATTTTTTTTTTCAATTTGTTTTTAATTGAAAATTGTATTTATATTAATAATACATAATATAATACAAAGGTTAATTTTATAAAACAAAATGGATGGAAAAAATTATAGTCCATGATACAAGTCTTATTAAATTAGATAAAATTTTAAGACAATTGTTAAATTACATTATCAATACAATATTAAAATTAAAACTATAACAATTATAAACATAATAAAGTGAAGTTCAACTAAAAAAATTGTTAAGACCAAGGATCATAAATTAAAAACTACAAAAAAATTAGGCACATAGGCAGCA
Organism: Taxus chinensis; assembly: GCA_019776745.2. Lineage (NCBI taxonomy): Eukaryota > Viridiplantae > Streptophyta > Pinopsida > Cupressales > Taxaceae > Taxus > Taxus chinensis. Next base: position 223,074 of record JAHRHJ020001621.1, read on the forward strand.
ATAGTGAACATGGCAGGGGGAGGAGGTAAGTTGTTAGGTTTGCCCTCACTGGCCGACACCACCTATCTCATAATTCTATTGCCTTTCTTAAATTTTCTCGTCATTTCGAGTAAAAGAAATGGTGAGAACCAAGCGTGGAACTTATTCTCGGAAGGAGCATCCTACCCATTATCACCATAAAGAATATTATTATTATTACTACAAAGATTTATCTTATTTATCTTAGTACGTTTGTAATTTATGTAGTTACTTTTAAATGTTGAGACTTAGTGTTTTCAATAAACTCACTTATAATATGATCAATGATAGAGACTCTATTTTGCGACAATAGATTTAAGAAGACATTTTCAAAGAGACAAAATATTTCAAAAAATAAAAAAAGAAAAGAACATAACAATGTTCTTCTCTGGCTGACTTCATTCTCTTAAATTCAATGTCTACTACAAATATTTATAGTTGTATACATGTTGACAACACACTCAAAATATACTCACAATATTTCATATATTGAAACATAAATCCCCCAACTATCATGTTAAGTTAGGATAGTCATTAATGGAGAAAACCAATTATGCCTTCTCAAATATATGAAATAGTGCAAACGTCATTTTCTTAATTCCATGTTAGCTTTTTATGTTCCCCAACCTACTTTAAAGGATGCCCTTGTCAATCTCAATCTCCATTTCTCATGAGATTAGGTAGATGAACTATGACGTGTGGATAAAACCCACAAAGTTGGAAGGGCTCTTTCAATATGACGAATGGGGACCTATTATTAATGTAGTGATCAAATGTGGAAGAATCTTCTCGGTGATAAAAACATCACCTTCTACCTAAAAAAAATCTACAACCAACCTTCGAATTAAATAAGAACCATAGGAGGACAAGTTAGAGGAGGTAGTGAATATTTTTCATGTTTTTATTTTATTTTACATTTGGTTTGTTGTCTATTATGAGTGCACGACGTTTGGTTAATATTGGTCCAATAAAATTGTCATAATTTGCATTTGTCAAATATTTATTAGAAGGTAGAATTTGTGTGTTAAGTATTGGTTGAAGCTCAGTGTATATTTCATAAAAGAATTTAAACAATGATTTCAATATATTTTGATTGTTATTAACTATTTTATTAAATAGATAAAGAGAAAGATTATAAGAAAATTAATTTTTTGATTGCCATTAATTAATTAAATAAATGAGTAAAGAAGAAATCTATTAGAAAATCAACCAACAGGGTAGCCATTGCTTTGAAAAAAAATATCATTATAAAGTTTTCTCTACTTAAAAATATTATCATCTACACTATAAGTGTACTTTCATCCATATGAGGATTTTAGAGTCATGAAAGAAATTCTAAGATACACATTAGGTAATAATACATGCAGTTAGCTACAATTGAATGGGAAATGAGTTGTAAAAAAATAATCCAAGATGCACATTAGATAGTAAGACATGTTATTAGAAGTAGAAATAATTCTAACACGTAAAATGGGTAGTAAGACATGTGGTTAGAGGGAATTGAACAAGAAAGGGGACGAGGGGCTTTTTCATCCATATAAGATTTTAGAGTATGTACGCTGGTGAATGCATAAAATTACACCAAGGGCCTTATTAAAATGTTTGCTATGAATATATTCATTCAAACTAATATATGTCAACTCTAATACAATTTGAATTAAGTTAAAGCTTGCAATTTAAATGTTATCGATTATTAATTAGGGCATAGAAATGAAACGAATGCATTGATACATGCTGACAAATGATGAAACAAAATGATCAAATAAGATATAAAAGGTGTGTAAACAATAGTCAATTGAGATGTTATGGAAAAGTGAGGGGATGATGTTGAGATTTGAGTGGGTTTTAAAGAAATAGACATGTTCGAGTTAGAACTTGTGTAAGGTAGATAGATCCATTTCCGAAACCATTTAGAGGCCAAAAACCTATATGATGCTGACTATGTAGAAAATCCAACTTTCAAATGCAGGTTTGCCTAATTATTTTCTTCTATTTTTTGGTGATAGAATGCTACGATGACACATTGTGATGTAGTTGAATTATTATCCCATTTGTTAAACCATAACTTGGTTCACCTTAAAGATGAGAAACATTAACAAGGGGTTAGCATTTTGAGTTGGATTGTGTGGTTAGCATTGCCTATATGGTGCTACTTCGAAGAGGTCTCATACTTGTGTAGTTCTCCCACAAGTCTAAGATGAGATACAACTAGCAACATAGAAATATATGCCCTTCAAATGAAACCCATGATTTGACTTTGACACTTGACAACTTGATTGTCGACTTTTGTATGCTTTAGATTTCTTCTCTTAACTAATCAAGGATTACTCTTAGAAGATTTGAATTTTTATGTGTAATGCCTCCGAGTAATGATGATATGTTGAGATGATTCCTATATGGATCCCAAATGGTTCGAATGGCTTAGGTGTGTTTGCATATATATATGACCTTTGTTAGTTTCCTGCTCATTCGACCCTCAACCATGTTAAGGTCATCATAAACAAGTTATCCAAATGAAATTGTGACCATTAAGTAAGTGAATGATATGTTCGTGACACGTGGACAAGTTTGGGACCATACCTATTTGAAATCCACAAACCCATCCAATGGTCAAGAAACTCATATTTGAAAGATGTATGGTGTATGTCTAGAATGAAGGTCGGCTCTTGTATAAACTGAAGTGGTTCAAATGGTGATATATAGATGAAGAATAGAGTCGAACTAGTAGATTAGAGGGTGCTTGGAAGAGGGGAATATGCATAAATAATGTCAATCATTTATTTATGGACCAAATATCGGTAAAAATGTGAAAAGTATAATTGTCAAATGTCTCAAACCAAGGTACTATAATTGGGTGTTTAATGGCAAAAGAGGAGAGGACTAAAGACAATTAAATGAGAAAAGAGGAGAGGAGAAGGCCAAGAAACCAAAAAGAGAAGGCCAACAACCTATCATACTAATCATGCAACCAATCAACCATTATGTTAACAAGAGGAAAATTCTATCTACCAATATAAAAACACTTTTTCAACCCAAGATTATATAATTTTGTAATAGACACACTGTTGTGTCACTTTGCTTACTATTCCCTACAAAGGAATGACTCTAGTCGAATTTCAAAAACTCATTAAACATTATAAGAGAATCATGAACTCAAACCAAAAATACTTTCTTTGTTTGATTGATTAAACTAGCATACGTGGGTCCTCGCCCTAGACATATAAGAGGCCTGCAAAACTATAATTTTCTTCATAGGAGTCACAGGGAAAAAAATGCAAAAGGAACAACCTTAGGAATCGGTTTATGGACTAAAGTATGAAGATAACAATGCCAGCAATTAGTAAAAATGCACCGTATGTTCCAGCTAAAAGAATATCTTTGACAGGAAGGAAAAGAGGAGAGGTCCATTTCACTTTCTTTTCACGTTTCTTGCTTATTCTTTCCTCAAATAATTCTTTTCTCTGCTCTAGGATTGACAGGAATAAAGAAAATTTAAAGTATAAAGAAAATTCAAAGTGAGAAAAAAAGAGTGTCAGAATAATCAACTTACTCTTCAGTATAGAAATCCCTTTCTTGATGTTAATTTTTTCTTGTCATAAAAGAGACAGTCATACATAAATAAGCGTAAGTCATCGATAGGTTCTAGCTGATTTTTTTACAATTTAAAAATTAAATATACGTTGAATGTGATAAACAACTCACTGTTCAAGTGTTGTCACAGATAATTGATAATCTCTTCCCACAAATAAGAGCTGCTGTTAACAATCACAGTCATCTCAACATTAACAAGAATAAACAAATTGTGCTTGCCTTTTTTTCCTAGTCTATTAAGTCCATAATCATGATTGATAAGCGTCATTTCTTTTAAGAGCACATGCTCATGAATTGAACTTGTAATTTCCTATTTATTAGTTCAACGTTCTATAAAGTTCCATGCTTTCACGACCATGAGGGATTGTTTGTAAGAGCTCTGGTTTAAAAAAAAAAAATCCATGTCAGCTTCTTTTCAATATAAAGTGTTAGATTATAATATGGAATGTATTACTACAAAGATTTCTGAAACCTATCTTACTACGATATATAGTTGTATCTATGTTTTTTTTTTTGTTTTGAGATATGAAGAATTATTACATATTCCAATTTAGTATAATCTCTCAGCCTCGGTAAATTTTAGCTTGGTGTGAGGAAGGGACCACCAGTGTGTTGATAACACAGCCAAAATATAATTGCAATATTTCACGTTAAGTTGATGGATTTAGGGGTAAATTAATTAGATTATCATTTTTTTAGAATTGTATTTGTTTATTTTAGTTGTTATTTAAATGATATCTATGATTATTGATTATTGATTATTCCAATGACAATATTTCTTTATATATGTTTGGTATTAATTAAAAGGTAAAGTAATTGAGTTTAATACACAAACATTTATTTATGAAGGGGAAGAATGGTGAATATAATTCACCACTATGGACTTCTTGTCTTTTAATCTCTTTCTCCATTGGTGTGTGTGTGTGTGTGTGTGTGTGTGTGTGTGTGTGTGTGTGTGCGTGCGTGTGCGCGCGTGCGTGTGCGTGTGTGTGTGCGTGTGCGCGCGTGTGTGTGCGTGCGTGCGTGCGTGTGTGCGTGCGTGCGTGCGTGTGTGCATGTGTGTGGGTGTGTGTGTGCGTGCGGGTGTGCGTGTGCGTGTGTGTGCGTGTGTGTGTGTGTGCGTGCGTGTGTGTGTGTGTGTGTGTGTGTGTGTGTGTGTGTGTGTGTGTGTGTGTGTGTGTGTGCGCGCGCGCGTGTGTGCGCGTATGCGGGTGTGCGGGTGTGTGCGCGTATGCGGGTGTGCGGGTGTGTGCGCGTGTGCGCATGTGCGGGTGTGCGTGTGTGCATGTGTGCGTGCGTGCGTGTGTGTGTGCGCGCGTATGTTCATCTTAATTGAAAAAAAATTGTCCTTAAAACGTGAATTCTCATATAGAATATTGCAATATCATATGAGGATTTGGGTGAAGCACTAGAGGATTTGCTTGAATAAAATACAAAAGTACTTTTCGTGTGTGTGTGTGTGTGCGCGTGTGTGTGTGCGTGGGTGTGCGTGTGTGTGCGTGTGTGTGTGTGCGTGTGTGTGCGTGTGTGTGTGCGTGTGTGTGTGCGGGTGGGTGCGTGTGTGTGCGGGTGTGCGTATGGGTGCGTGTGTGTGTGCGGGTGTGTGTGCGCGCGCGCGCGCGCGTGTGTGGTGTGTGCGCGAGCGCGCGCGTATGTTCATCTTAATTGAAAAAAAATTGTCCTTAAAACGTGAATTCTCATATAGAATATTGCAATATCATATGAGGATTTGGGTGAAGCACTAGAGGATTTGCTTGAATAAAATACAAAAGTACTTTTCTATTAATTGTCTATAAAATAAAATGTAGGTTGTACAAAAATAGGTGGATTAGAATCACACTCCAAAAAAATAATATCAAACCAAAAATATCTCAGATCACCAAGATTTAATAACTATAAACACCCTTGCTAGTAGGGAAAATCCAAGCAAGTGAAGAACCTTAAAACCCAAAAGAAGAAACCAAACCCTAAGTGCGTAGGGCAGAAGAAAAATAAATAGTCACAGCCACAACTATGAGGAGATCTTAAAAAAGGAATGGTGAGAAAACTAGAATGGCTTGGTAAATAATCAATAGAGCTACCATACATGGATTTAGAACATGAACAACACCATTTTCATTTCATGCAATCATAATTAGGGACCTCAGTCAAGAGATACCTTCTACCATAAAAATCCCTAAAATACATAGTAGAACTATGCATACAATGCAATAACTCTAGATATTAAGTGGGAACTGAAAATTTTATTTGATTCAATAGAAAATAAATACACAACAATAACACAATCACAACAATCCCACAAATATGATTTACAACACTAGATCTGCAAATATTTTCTTGCTAACTCACTGTATTTGTAAGTATAGCTCTATGCAACATAACTACCTGAGCTGACTAGTCCATATTCCAACTCAAGTTCATGAAGAATTCATCCAACACTTAACTTGGTGTTAATTACGGCCTATGCAGAAATGACTAGTTATAAACATAAGTGCATGAACATGCTTATATAGACCTTTCAATATTGCCTTGAGGCTACAAGTAACCCATATGATACTAAGTGTGTCCCCAGACCTCTATGAAAGATATAACCCAAACATCCATAACATGTACTCGATGCAATTGAGTCATATTAACAGTTATAATTATGGGTTGGGTGAATTCATGTTAGATCTTTAAAAAAACTGGTATTTCAAATGTCAAAAGTTATGCACCACAATTGTGCCCCTTACCCATAAGACTATATACTAGTATCTCAAAGGAATCCCTGCACATTTATTGATTGGTTACACCCTAATTGAATTTATTATATAGGTGTGGGGGGTAATAAAATTTATAATTAGAATTGAATCTAGAAATGATGCACAGTCAAAAAAGTAAATAAACATCTACATTAAAATATGAAAGTACAATAAATGATTAAGAGAAATAGAACTAATTAGAGCACATGTTAAATATGGAAATCAATAAGAAGATGAGTGCACTTAGCTTTCTACTCAAATAAAATTTCTATAATAAGGGGGGTAGTTAATCTAATCTAGGAGGACATAAATGCAGTAAATAAATGTGCTAAAATAGAAATAAAACAACTATATAATATAAGTAATGGAAATAAAAACCGTAATATGCAAGAAGAGGGTAAGGAAAGAACTCAACTGATTACAGATGTCTATCGCAGAGTGTCGCAAGTTTGAATGGAAATTCCATGAACAAGAATGGAGGTGCCGATATCTCAAAAAGGATGGATTTGAGAGATCTAAAGGGACTGGGGCACCTGGAATAGGACTGGGGTGCATACGGGCGCTCTGGTATGCAGAACAAATGCCCTAGTTTATGAAAAAGCTCAGAAATTGATTCTCACATGGTCGGAAGGTGATCTGAAACCCTTGTTGTATGTCACATCAAGTTTGTTGTCCCACACTGTATTTTACCAATAATCCAAGCTTATGTAAAGACTTGTAAGAAGAAAAGAAAGAATTATCAAAACCCTAACAATAAATATGTAGAATGAATGTGTCAGATTGACCTTAGCTGCCACAACAGTGGGCTTACAACTCTGAGTATTGCACTACATTTCGGACCCAAATGTAGTTCTACTGTGTGTGTGTGTGTGTGTGTGTGTGTGTGTGCGTGCGTGCGTGCGCATGTCATGCCCTAGGTGCTCTTGTGCCAGTCGCACTTTGTGAAGTAGCGAGCAATAACTAACTATAGAAAATCTAATAGCATGTGTGCATGGAATAGAATAGAATCCTCCCCCTATGAGGTGTGATGCAGACTCCCTATCATATGCCTTGATGATGGAGCTATGTGGATGTAAATGTAATAAACAGATGCAACTCTAGATGAGTGATAGTAGTAGATGATGCTAGGTCACTCATTATGGTCTCATAATTTTATATTTATACGGTTCTCTTGATCTTATTTCATAATTAACCCCGACATGGCCGACTAGGAAAAAGATAAGGACGAAAAATGGATAGAAAGAGCCCAAAAAGTGGAGGGAAAGTTTGAAAAGGATCGGGATGCCCTAGGTGGGACTGGAGCGCCCATGGGTGCCCTAAATGAGGCTAATGTTGATAAGAGAAAACACTTAGTGGAACTTACACATAGAGTCCGCACGAAAGAATAGCACAGGAGCAAAAGCGTGAAGGTATAGGAAGGCGTCACACACGTGGAGGTGTAGAGTCAGACTCTCAAGGACTTAGCCGATTTTGGAGATCAGGTCTATTCTTAGAGATTGGCGTGCGGAGCACACAAAGTGATGCCGAGATTTGCGCGCCACTCTTCATGGAGATTTTTGAAGGACATGTCAACTCACTCTTGCATGGGCATAAGTTAAGAATAGATCCATCACTTCAGTTAACTATCAACAATCTATAGATAGCATACTTGCATGTATGGCTATAATTGTAAGAAGGCGCATGGCTGTTATTAGCATGCGACCTATTTCTGGTAGAGTTAAGTGGTGAAGGGCTAGTTCCCCACCCTATATATATGTAATGAATTACTTAGAAAATATAGAGACATATATAGAGATATGGATGGAAACATATGTTTTTGAAGAATGAGAAGAACATGAGTACATGCAACTGGATAATTGTAACAGATCCATGCGCGCATGCCTAGTATTGTATGAAGTTTCTGTATTGTTGGTACGATGAATAGATAAAGGAAATTGGCTCGAACAAACAGTGTTTGATGTGTTTTATCAATGCATGTTATTATTTTCATGATGATTTACCTTTAAGCGCTTATAGATCTGGTTAAATATAATGATGAATAGATGGATTAGTTCCTAAAATATATGTTTACTACTTTATCATACCACCATTCTGCTACTGCAACTCTTAAGAGGGACCCGGTACCTTTACACGCTTCGGGTGAGCGCTCAGCCTAGGCTGAGTGATGTGCCAGCGTGACTAGGTGTTAACTAACAATTCTAGGCTGCATCATTGGTTCCGTTGCCGGGACCTCTTTTTCAGTTGTTTCAGAATGGTTCACGATGAAGACATACTGGCTAACCTTGGCGAGCGTTGAAGAATGGATTCATGATCTGGAGGAAGAATACGCATGGAGGTTTGACACTGGATCCAGATTTAGCACACGTACTTGGGTAGAGCAGAATCTGTATGACAGTTTATATGAAAGCTTCTTTGCTATCTTTCCAGTAGAATTATATGAATGGTTGACTGCATATGCATCTAAGTGGAATTGGAGGTATCGCACACTTGTTTGGACACAGGAGGAATTTCAAACACTATATGATGCTGACTTAAGCTGGACTCGCGTGGTAGATACCTGGTTTCACAGTGTCCTAAATAGCTATATTTTGGAGTATTCAATTTCGACTTATTCATGCCTTGGAGGTAGCGGAGTTCTAGTTCCTACGGTATCCTAGAGGGATGTATTTGCAAGGTATTCCACTGGCAATCAAAATACTAATGGTAACGTTGAACTTGGAAGCTAAACCCATGGAAAGCTAAAAGAATCTCCATGCGCGGGGGCAGGAACAGGATTGGTGAAAGATGGCAGACCTAGCGGCAGCACGGCAAAGGGAAGAGAGGTGGCTGAAGTATGATGAGGCACGCGAGAGGGAATTATGCAAGAGACAAGAAATTGTAGAACGGATGGTGTTGTGGAGAGAGATGGCTTGTGAAGGATTTGAGGCTCATGGGGAGGAAGAAGAGCAAGAGCATCAGGAACTCCCCCATCTAGGGAAAGCATGACAGAGAACCCTCTTCTACCTCACATGGAAGTGTGTCAGTAGATATGACCTGGGCCACAGGCGTGCATCTAAGCCAACCTGTTGACCTAGCCCTTGTGCTTGGTTTTCCAGTATCTAGTACAGCAGGTAAAAATAGTTTTAATTTAGGAAGTGAAAGCACAGAAATAGGTCAGACAACAAGTACATCAATGGTAGCATAGACAACTTTGTTATTCTTTGGGGGTACATTTTTAGGCTCATCATCTGCACAGAATATGAGTGTGCTGAGTGTGGGAATCACCTCTGGAGCTAGGACCACTTCCTAGACTGTAGGGGTCTAGTATAGTACCACTGTTGGGGCACAGGGGAGTGCATCCACGGGCCCTATTCCAAATTTTGGAGGAGAATCGGGTGGTATGGGTAGTTCTAGTTTCGGTGGTTTGAGTGGTTTTGGAGGAAGAGGAAACCAAGGAGGTATTGGGTTGGGTGGTCAAGGCCCGCAACAAACCTAGAATATTTATATGGAGATGTCCCTTCATCTCCCAGAATACAGAGGTATCGAGGATGCTGCTGAACATGTTTATATGTGTGAAATATTGTGGTGCGCAAAAGGTATTATGGCCTCTGAGCACAAGGCAAGTCAGTTTGCTACTACATTGCAGGCGTGCGCGCACAACTAGTATAGGAAGTTTGATCCCAATCAAACTTGTATTGACTATGCAACATTGAAAGATGCTTTCTTAAAAGAATTCCACATCCCAGAGTTTGAGCAGAAGAGTATAAGCACACTCAAGGATATAAAGCAAGGCACTACTGAAAGTGTACGTGAGTATGATGCACATTTAAAACACTTCTATCCAAACTCTCTTATGACATTCATGCAAGTCAGCATGCACAATGGTTTGTCAGGGGATTGATTACCCCATTTCGAAGAGCACTATCACATAAGACTTATACCGATCCGTGTGAAGCATTGGAAGCTACTTTACTTGCTGAAGCAGTTGGGAGTATTGACACTGGGGTTAGTCCATTTTTGGAAGCTCAGATAACAGCTATGGCAAAATAGTTAGAGAAATTATCGGCAAACTCAGCTCATGAAATGTGCTCAGGAATCTGGTGTACAGATTGTGAAGTGGAAGGGCACACTAAGGATAGTTACCCTCGCAGAACTATACGTTCGTTGTTATTAGACTGTGAGATTTTCCATTTGAATCATGATGCTAGTCACTACCCCCTACTACAATGTGTAATCAGGAAGTATGTATTCTCCTTTTGTAAAATTTGTAGGTCCACGACCCATGATACTGAGGACTGTAGATTGATTGGCAGATCCATGATGCCATTGATATTGGGGTCAGACAGGTGAGTGTGGCTGATAATTCTAAAGGGAAGAATGAGCATCAGGATAGGGATTATAATAAAACGTGCTATGACAGGAATGACGGAAGGTTTGAAGGGGTTCGTGAAAGGGGATGAGGATATCAAGGTGGATATGGAGGACGAGGCAAAGGTGGAGGAAGGAGTGAATTCCCTCGAGGAACTTTCTATACATGTGGTTCACCTGACCATTATAGGCGCGAATGCCCACAGAATATTTCCTGTTCATTTTGTGGAAAGGGGCATAGTTATGAAGAGCGTCCAGACTAGTATGAGCATCTCAGTAAGCAGCACAAGCAAGAAAACAAGGGCGCAGGGATGGTTAGAATCTAGCATGTTGCAGAGAACCAGTGGATGCCAAAGTTAACCCCAGAACCTGAGGCGGTAACAGTCAAGATAACCACACGAGCTGAGGTGGCACGTGCAAGAGAGGTGTTGCAACAGAAGCCGACAATCACTAGGGAGGAGGTTTTGCATGCTAGATATCCAGATCCAGCTCATCAGAAAGAAGTCTATCAGGACACAATGGAGGTCCTTAGGAGCCTTCAAGGTGAGATACAAGGTTTAAAAGAGCAGTCTCAGAAATTGGAGCACAAGGATACAGAACAGGTCCCGTCGGATATTGACGACATCAGAGAGGTATGTAGAATGTTGCGCCAGGAGAATATTATTCCTTTATTAGGAAATTGGTTGAAAGGGAATACTCCACATGTGCATGGGAACTGAAACTAAGAGACAAACACTTCATGTGAATCTTCCCCCGATAGCATTGACTATGACAAGGAGATCACTTTGAATGCTGTTGTGGACGGATGACTATTGAGCAATATCTTGATTGACACAGGTGCGGAAGTAAATGTACTTACATTAGATGCGTGGGAACAAATGGGGAGACCCCCATTGCAGCCATCATCTAATGTATTGTTCATGGAAAATAGAATGAAAGCTACTCCCATAGGAGTTTTGAAGGATGCATCTATCACTATACAAGGGGCCAAGTTCACAGGAGACTTTGAAGTGCTAGTGCTTGCGGAAGCAGATAGTTTCCCAGCTTTGCTTGGGTGCCCTTGGTGTTATGCGAACAATGCTGATTTGAGGTTTAACAAAGGGTATATCAGCTTCGAGAACAAGGAGGAAAGGGTCATAATACCATTGACAGATGGGAAATCCGTGCCATATGTGGAACCTTTAAGTGAAGAGGACTTGAACAGAATCTATGTACGTGCTATTCGGGACCCAGAGGTCAATGATCCATCTAAGGAAGGAATCCTTCATTGGGAAGATTCTCAGTCAATCAGTGATACTACTAGTATTGCTTGTGATAATTGGGCTCATGGCACTTATGAACTGGTGGGGTGTGAAGTTAAGTGCGTGGTTACTTGCAAGATGGGTTTTCACTCTGTTCGATGTATAGGTCACGCAGTACCCCGCTATACTGGATCTAAAGATTTGGCTGGGATTTTTATAGGTCATGGAAACAAACTGGGTTGACCAGCTTAAATGATGAGATATGTTGTCATATCCTTTGGGTGGGATGGCCACGTGCTGGTGGGTAGTCCACAGGGATAATCTCTTAGAATGGGGAATGATTGGGACCACCTTATCAACCAGGTTTTCAAGAAGTAATGCACCTACAAACATAAGCCCTTATCATGGTGATCAACCTGCTCAACATCATATCCAGTAGTGTGAGAGACTCTGGATAGTAGGACAGGAAGCATTACCACCCTCACTTTGGGTGCATCAGTTTTATTCTACTCTACAAGGTTATGCGCGTGCTTGGTATGTCTATGCTGAATTACATCGCGACACTGGCAGTTGGAAAACTTTGACTGTAGGGATGATCCAAACTTTTGACTTCTTTTCATCTACACCACCAGTGAACACAACTTTAAGCTTTATCAAGTGCTTAACCATGGGAGACAGTGGGAAAGTGGAAGAACTTGTTCAGGAATTATTTGGTGAGACAGAGACAGGGGCACGCTTTGCGGATGAAGAAGATGATATCATATTACTTGAGTGCACTTCTCTGGAAAAATATAAGGGGAAGATGGTTTACATAATTGATGAGGAGGAAGTTGAGCACTTGGACGTGGATCATTCACATGGAGCACGTGAAGTGTTATCCAGTGTGGATGTAGATACATGCATATCACGAACCTATGAAGACAACAAAGGTCAATATAGGCACAGAAGCTGAACCTAAGGAGGTGATAATTGGGGATTACTGGTCAGAATCAGAGGTAGCAAAGATCATAGAGTTACTTCGAGACTATGAGGACTTATTCCCAAGAGGATACCATGAACTTAAAGGCGTGCATATATCACTCAGAGAAATGAAGATAAAGCTCAAGGAGGGTGCGCGCCCTATTAGGAAGTGACCATATCAGATGAATCCTAATTTGCATGAGAAAGTAAAGGAGGAGATTGACAAGATGTTGAAATCTGGGATCATTCGACCATTGGATGAATCAGAATGGGTCAGTCCTATGGTGATAAGCATAAAAAAGGATGGTAGGATTTGAATTTGTGTTGATTATAGGGAGTTGAATGCAGCATGTGTTACAGATCCCTTTCCTACGCCATTCATGGAGGAAATATTAGGAGTGGGTATTCATTTACAGATGGGTTTTCAGGGTATCATCAGGTTAGGATTGCCCCAGAAGATCAAGAGAAGACCACCTTCACTACTGAATGGGGAAGCTTTGCTTATACTATGATGCCCTTTGGATTGAAGAATGCACCTGCTGTATTTTCAAGGATAGTGGTACAAGCCTTCAAGGATTTTATTCATAACTTCTTACAGGTCTATCTTGATGATTGGACCATTTATGGGCTGATTAAGGATCATTGTGACAATCTGTGCTTAATGTTTGAAAGATGTCGACAGTTGAGTATCTCATTAAACATCAAGAAGTGCATCTTTGCTACTCCCTTTGGCACACTTTTAGGACATATTATCTGCAAGGAAGGGTTGTTGGTTGATCCAGCTAAAGTTGCAGTCATCATTGGCTTGAAAGCACCGGCCAGTCAGCGTGAGGTGCGTGGATTTTTGGGTCATACAGGGTATTACCGGAAGTTTATAAAAGGGTATGCAAAAGTTTCCATGCCCTTGGAAGAATTGCTCCAGGGAAAAGGTACATTCTACTGGGGGGAGTCACAACAGTGCGCATTTGAGATATTGAAGAAGAAACTTACTACCGCGCCTATCTTGCATTTTCCTTCATGGGATAAACCTTTTCATGTTCATGTGGATGCCTCTGGCACAACCATTGGTGTTGTCTTAGCTCAACCCAGTGAAGGTATCATTGATCATCCCATTTGCTTTGCTAGTAGGAAGTTGACCCCTGCAGAACAAAATTATACCACTACAGAGTGCGAGGCCTTGTCCATGATCTATGCCTTGCACAAATTTCATCAGTATTTGTTGGCTACACCCTTTGTGTTTTATACAGATCACATGGCATTAAAATATTTGGTGAACAAGCCCATTTTACAGGGGCGCATATGCCGATGGATACTCTTATTTCAAGAGTTTGACTTTACGGTTGTGGTAAAACTAGCAAAAGCAATTCTGGACCAGATCACTTGTCTAGAATTCAATCAGGGGAAGAGGCACAAACAATAGAAGAGACCATGCCTGATGCACAACTGTAAAGGTTACAACCCTCGCCATCAGAATTAGAGGAAATTATTGTCTTTCTGAAACTGGTATGGCGCCTGAAGGCATGAAAGCTTTAGAGAAGAAGCAAATTGCTATTCGCGCAGCACCATTCATGTTAATTAGTGGTGATTTGTACAATCTAGGTAGAGATGAGGTGTTACGCTGTTGTGTCTTGGAGCATGAACGAAAGGACATAATGGAAGAAGCACATGGTGGTATTGTAGGTGGCCATTATGCAGGTGATGCAACACGTGCAAGATCCTACTTGCTGGGTTGTGGTGGGAAACATTGTACAAGGATTGTAAAGAGTATTGTAAGACATGTGACCATTGTCAATGTCTCGGTCGACCAGGACAAAGGGATGAGATGCCCCTATGACCAATAACAAGTGCAGAACCCTTTGAGAAATGGGCAATTGACTTTGTCAGGCCTATTTCACCAGCCGTGCAGGACTGGATCGCGCTATATCATCACTTGTACAGATTATCTTACCCGATGGGCAGAAGCAACACCTACAAAGGACTGTACAGTGGCTACAGCAGCAAGGTTCTTATGGGAGAATGTTCTTACAAGGTATGGTTGTCCTTTAAGTTTAACAAGTGATAGGGGCACACATTTTTTAAATGAGACAATAAGAATTCTTTTAGATGAGTTTATGGTTGCCCACCATAAAACTACACCCTATCACCCTCAGGAAAATGGGACTACTGAGGCTTTTAACAAGATTTTGAGCCACACATTGACCAAGATTTGTGATGTTGAAGGAAAGATTGGGATGATAAAGTATCTACTGTTCTTTGGGCTTATAGAACAACATACAAAAGATTGAACAAAGCCACACCTTTTCAATTGGTGTTTGGCACGGAAGCTGTTCTTCCTCTAGAATTTATGTTACCTTCTTTGCGCATTGCGTGTGCTGGAGGTCTAGCTGATGAGAAAGCCTTGGAAGAATGGATTGTGAAGATGGTTCAACTAGATGAGTGCCGAGCCATCCCACGCTGGAGTCAGAAACAGGAGAAAGCGCGCCAAAAGGCATGGCATGATCGACACATCAGGGATAAGAAACTTGTGGTGGGAAAAATGGTACTACTATATGAATCCAAGTTTTTGCACCATCCAAGAAAGCTCAAGGTGCATTGGTTGGGGCCATATGTTATCACTCATATACTTGAGTCAGGTGCTTGCCAGTTGGAAACAATTGATGGCACAAGGTTTCCCGGTTACTTTAACGGGAGTAGGTTGAAGCCCTACTATAAATAAGTCTTCTTGGTGTTTGTAATAAGGTAGTATTGCCAGATACATTAGGTTTCCCTTTATGCATTTCCTTAATGTATTTCTTTCATCGTCGCTATGCTTTGTCAATTTTAGCTCTTGTTTGTGTAATAAGCGTGCTTGCGCGCATGAAACTAACTACAATATGAAGCATGTTGATGTGCAGAGGACTGCACATCCTTTTCATGTGGGGTGGATTGTTGGTGACTCTCAGGTATATGCTGTGAAGATGTCATGTTGTGGGTGTTGAGAAAGAAGGTTGCTAAGGGTAACTGACAAAAGATTGCTTCTCAAGATAAGAAAGGATGAAGATGGATGAGGGAAAGTATAACATGAGGTAAGCGGCGGCCATGGTAATTACCAGGAGATGGTGCAGTGACGAGGTACTTGGGTGCTAGAGCGTGCACTGAAGAGAAGTCTGTGACAGAGGGTAAAGAGGTGCTAGAAGGTTATAGCTTTGGCGTGAAAATATACCACACGGAAATGATAAAAATGGGTCATAAATGAGGAGAATTTGGTAGGTGGAGGAGCAATTAATGCAGCAAAAAGTAGAAATCTATATAAGGATGGGATGTGATTTCATTTTTACTCTTGCGACTACGAGAATTCGATAAAGAGCCTATATGCAAAGAGCATAAAGCTAACTGATTCAAGGTATGAAGCAAGCGAACCAGGTGCAGAGAAGAGATTTTTTTATTAGAAGGGCTTGGATCCCCTAGGAAAAGGGTTTGACGAAGTAGAGTAATAAAATAGAGCTAGGGTGTGCAAGTTCGTGATTACAAATTAGGGCACGGAAGAATCGGGTTAGGGTTCGAAGCAAATTACTCAAAACACACAGCAACTGATCTACAAAACAAAACCCTGAAAGAAGAATGGCACCAAAGAAGAAAGCAGCACCGATAAAAGAAAAGAAGAAGGTGGTGGTGGAAGAAGAGGAGGAGATGGCCCCGGAGAGAAATTTCTCTGAAATGCAGTACCCTGAAGAAGTTATTGTGGGGCAGGAATGGAATACCCACATAAGACAGAGTAAGATAAGTGAATACAATCACCGAACCAGTGAAAACCAGAAGAAGTTAGATGACCTGCTCACTTCTCGAATGAACAGGTGCACTGAGGATGGCATGCCGATATATGATGATGCCGGGAAAAAGCTACTCAAAGGAAATGGTGTCTACCAACTTTATGAGCTTCCATACTTTGGAAAGTATGCACCCTTGTATAGATGGCTGATGAGCCGAGTCCATGAGGACTTCTTCTACTTCGCAGGATGGAGGGTAAGACTGACACCCATCCTTATTGCCACAGTTACTGGATTATGGGAAATAGGCAAAGACATTAAGACTGACTTAGCTGACAAAAGTGCCATTTTGGAGACACAGAAGGTGCTGGGCTATCAGAAAGGACCACGTGGGATGGACATTGACAAATTGAAAAATTGTCCAGTAGTACAGGCAGCAGCACATCTAACCACAAAATTGAATGACCAAGAACGTTGGTCACAAGTTAATTCTATGTGGTTGCATGTGGCCAAGTGCATGTCAGAAGGGAACCACTTATAACATCACCGGATTCATTGCAGAGTGGATAGTTGAGGAAGCGCGCAAAGGGAGTAAGATAAGTTTTGGCTGTATCTTACTGAGTTTAGTCTTCATGGAGATTGGGGTACCAGATGGCCCAAAAGAGAACATATGGGAATACCCCATGAATCATAAGTCTCCAGCTGAGCGATTCAGCAAGTATCTTTGCAAAGGGTCGATGACGGAGGAGGTGAAGGAGCGCGTTGAGATGTGGTATGATAGGCTCCGTGTGGTGTTTGGAGAAGAATGGTGCATACCCAAGGATTTTCCCTCGGTCCTTGGAAAACAGGTACAATTTGTGGTCTACCAGCACTTCTACATTGTGTGCTTCCCAATGGTAGATGGGTCGTGGAGCCCCTGGTGCAAACTACCATATGCATTTCCCGCACAGTACTTCCAAGCTGCAGTTCATCGGTTCACCAACACATGGAGGTTGGTGTTTAATGCAGACAAGGTGGACTGTGAGTATCACACCCTGAGGAAGACTTATGGATATCCAGGGAGGAATGCATACAATGAGAATAACATCTCAGAAATCTTAAGCATTAAGCCAGAGACAGTGGCCATTGCGGATATCGGGGCCGTGCTAATATACCTCCAACTGAAGCCTAAAATGGAGAATAACAAGTACGTGGAGAATGAATTCGTGCTTCCAGGGCCACCGAAGGGAAAACATACTATGGAGAACATTCTGGCACCTAGGCCCTCTGCACCCAAGCAAGATGATGAGGAAGAGGATGAAGAACACGAAGATAGTGGTGGCCTGGTTCGAAGGAGGAAGCAACCATCTGGCCAGGAGGGGGAGTGCGTGATAACTCCCCAGGGAGAAGGAGTTATGGGGGAGGAGCAGGGTGCACAAAGATTTAAGAAGGTGTTTAAGTGCACAAGGGCGCAAGGAGGAACCCCACAGGTGAAGGAGCCAGAGGAGAAGAAATGAAGAAAACTCAGGCTGAGCGAGGAAACAGAAGAATCTGAGGAGAAGGTGCCTTCATCTCCAACTGAAGAAGAGCCTCAACATGAGGAGGAGAAGATGGAAGGAGAGGAAGGGGGTCAATCAGAGGCTACACAGGACAAGGGTGGGGATACATCTGGTATTCCCAACCTTGATGCAGCCATTCCAAGAGGACCCCGATCCCGTCGAATAGGGGAGGATGCCAAGGCACATACCATGGGGTATGCAGAAGACCCAAAGCTGATCATTCGCGCTCGGTTCTAGAGCACCATCGAGTAGAAGGATTTATTTGGATGGGTGCTCATGGATGAGGACAAGGTGACTCTGCGCACAAGGAAGCAGCTTTCATGGTCTATGCACATGCACATGGATGAGCCCGACTTTGATGTCGGTGAAGAATCGTGTGCATCAAGGTGGTTGAAGAAGGCACCTGAAATGTGCCACATGACAATCAAACCAACAATGATGTCAGATGAGTAGGTGAGCAATGCTCTAGTCAAAGTATCCTCTGAAGTAGCAAGAAGAAACATAGATAAATCTGCTACCATCAAGGCACTGACAGAGAAATTAAAAGCCAAGGATGTGGAGATAGCGTGCCTAGTACAGGAAAAGGACTTAATCAAAAGAAAATATGACACTTTTGTTAGTATGGCAGAGGAAATTGGAGATGATGTTCTAAAGGTACGCCCACATCTGGAATCCTGGGTACCAAAAGAATTTCCTTCTGCAATGCATTATGTAAAGACAATAATAACATTAGTGTTGGAAGATGAAAAGGTGCGCGTATCCTCACAGCCCAAGGACTCTAGGGAAAAGACAGAAAAGGCACAGGCTGCAGTAGCTAGGAAGATTGCTACTTATGAAGGTCTACTGCAAGCCACCCATGATGAACTGAAGAAGGCCGATCATGCGCTAACAATATGCACAGCCCCAGATGCGCTGATCATGGTGAAAACATTGGAGGAGGAGAATGAGGTCCACAAGGTGATGAAGGATGCTTCCCTAGGCCACGCTGAATGCTTAGTCCTGGTAAAGAAAAAGTGTGAGGCACTAGCTGCGGCGCAGGCACCACATAAGGAGAGGTTGGAGGAGCTAGGAAAGCTCATTGCTCAGAAGATGGATGTACTGGAAGGGGTGCAAACCTCTATGTCAAGCGTAATGCTTGTAATACAAAATGAGCAAGGGAAACTCTCCATGGAAGAGCTGCAATCCATCATTGCAGACGTGCTTGAAGTAATAGGAGTAGTTCTAATGGTGTGGGAGAACCTGGAAGTAGATCTCAAAGAAGAATATCCAGAGTTGCTGCTTCAGGATGAGATGGAGGGGCCTGAGGCCTAAATAGTTTTGTTAGCTGTGTATATCTTCTTCAAAATTCTTATTCAAGATTCTTATTCAAAATTCTTTATTCAACTATTCTTTATTTATCCATTCTTTGTATAAGTTTTGGGCATCGCCATTGTCGGGGTGACAATGAGATTAGTGTGGGGTAATGTTGATAAGAGAAAACACTTAGTTGAACTTGCACACAGAGTCGCACGTGGAAGAATAGCACAGGAGAAAAAGCGTGAAGGTATAGGAAGGCATCACGCGTGGAGGTGTAGAGTCAGACTCTCAAGGACTTAGCTGATTTTGGGGATCAGGTCTATTCTTAGAGATTGGCGTGCGGAGCACACAAAGCAATGCCGAGACTTGCGCGCCACTCTTCATGGAGATTTTTGAAGGACATGTCAACTCACTCTTGCATGGGCATAAGTTAAGAATAGATCCATCACTTCAGTTAACTATCAACAATCTATAGATAGCATACTTGCATGTATGGCTATAATTGTAAGAAGGCACGTGGCTGTTATTAGCATGCGACCTATTTCTGGTAGAGTTAAGTGGTGAAGGGCTAGTTCCCCACCCTATATATATGTAATGAATTACTTAGAAAATATAGAGACACATATAGAGATACAGATGGAAACATATGTTTTGAAGAATGGGAAAACACGAGTACATGTGGCTGGATAGTTGTAACAGATCCATGCGTGCATGCCTGGTATTGTATGAAGTTTCTGTATTGTTGGTATGATGAATAGATAAAGGAAATTGGCCAAACAAATAGTGTTTGATGTGTTTTATCAATGCATGTTATTATTTTCATGATGATTTACCTTTAAGTGCTTATAGATCTGGTTAAATATAATGATGAATAGATGGATTAGTTCCTAAAATATATGTTTACTACTTTATCATACCACCATTCTGCTACTGCAACTCTTAAGAGGGACCCGGTACCTTTGCGCGCTTCGGGTGAGCGCTCAGCCTAGGCTGATTGATGTGCCAGCATGACTAGGTGTTAACTAACAATTCTAGGCTGAAAGGTATGTGCTGTCATGGAATGTTTTTGTTGTCATCATCATTGTTGTTGTTTCCCCCAATTTGATTACTTATTTCTAATACGGTTGGACATGCAAGGAGAAAATGACCAAGTAGTCATATATGTATGTATGTAAAAAATGCTATGTGAAATAAGCATGTATATGTAAAGTATGCAAATGTAAAATACGTGAAATGAAAAATTGTAAGTAGAACATGTGCACCTGATCCATGTCGAGAGAAAGAGTGTAGAAGGATATCCTATACTGCAAGTTTTTTGGGCAATCTCATGCCACCCTGGATGAAGAAGTGTAGGGAGGAAATGCTCTATGTTCTCCAAGCTCTAACCACTTTTGCTGAAATGTGTGTGAAGATATCTCTATAGTGTCCTAGTTTTTTGGGTGATCCGAAGCCACTGGATGAAGCAATGTAGAGAGGTACACCCAATGTAACTCCCAAGCCTGTAATAGCTTCCCAAAAATACTAAGGACACCATGTTTTGTAAAAGCCATTGTGTATGGGGTTCATAGAATGGTCTGAACCCACTCGATGTAGAAGACTGAACCGTGTCGGTATAGAATCTATGTGTTAGTATGTAGAAACCCCAAAATGATGCCCCCCTCTTTGGGGTGCATGCGATGTTGCTGATAGGAGAATGGCCCCAAAAGATGACCAACCGCACTTTGTGCTGTGTACCCTGAAAAGTTCTTGGTAAAGAACCAAGGCACCCACAAACAAGAAGGATAGCCAAAGACAAGTGTAAAGAAAACAATGCATGCATATAGAAAACATGTGTAAACTACGTAGACAATGTAAAACACACAATAGAATAAGGATGCCACACAAAGTGGGTTACAAACAAGGGACATCACTCATGATGTTGCAAGACACGCAAGGCCATCATGGCCACAAAAAACAAGCAAGTGTGCACATAAACAAAGGGAAAATCTCATAGACAATAGCAAACAATAGCAAACAATTACATAAAAGAAAACAAGGATTCATGGAAACATATAACCCTGCAAAACAATTACTACACATGGAACACATGTTAACATGTTATAGAAATAACCAATATGTCAAAAGCGTGTATGATCAAGTAAGGTAAGGTGATAAGTGCAAAATGAAACAATAACACATGGATAAGACTAATGTGGATGCACCCAGCGACCAATATAGTAAGGGTTGAAGGTGAGCATTCATGCCGTGTGTAGGAGTCATGTATTTTCGATCACACAAAACAAATGTGAGAACGCACATGTGTGGATGGTATAGATAATGAAATATAAGAAATCAATCTAACATGTGTAATAAAGTGATCATGTAAAACACTAGTACAAGCAAGAGTAAATGCACCAAGATAATGCAATATGTTGCGGATGGATGAAATGGAATGTAATATGGAATGATAGAGCCGCGTGCCACCTGAGTGAATGGAATTATATGTCAATGAGGTTCATTTTTTTCCCCCTCAGCAAGTTAAGAATGAACTGATAAACGAGAGTGCATCATCGGGAAATGGTTGAGTAGTGTTTTTTGTTTGTCTAATGCACTTTTATGAGTGTGTATGTAGTGGTGATGAAGTGTGATATATAGAAAGGATGCACATGAACCCTATAGCCAAAGCGTATATCACGACTTGATGAATGAACGAGTGATGATTTAGCCTAAGCATATATCACTATAAGATGTAAGGATGAGTGATGATTTATCCCTAAGTGTATATCACTATAATATGAAAGGATTACGAGGATCGATGATTTAGAACTAAACGTATATCACTATATTCAATGAAAGGATAAATAGGAGTGATGATTTAGCACTAAGATTATATCACTATATGATGAAAGGATAAAGAGTGGTGATCTAACCTAAGGTGTATACAACTACAAGATGATATAATGGAGTTGGTGATCTAGCTTAAAGTGTATACCACTACTAGATATAAAAAGTGAGTGATGATTTAGCCTAAAGCGTATGTCACTAGCCTAGGAATGTTGTAGGATGAAATGTCTCATTGTGAATGTAAGGTCCATTTGATTTGTAAACCCTTGGTAGTCGAGTATGGACCTAGGAACTAAAGTGCATCATAGGGTGGTGAACACAGTGCATATAAAATAATGTAGTAGGTGTAATGATGAAATGACCATGTGGTAAAATGTGTAGAAGGTGTAAATGTGTAGAATCTAACGCTAGAGTCATATGTGATGTAATACCGGTATAGTATATAGGATATATGTGATGTATAGATACATAGTGTACAATGTAATGTATGCACGTAGATAACCTAGTAATGTATGTGATGTGTAAGATGAATAATGTATGATCCTAAATGCGTAGAGTTCATATTAATATTATAAATTAGAAATGTGTGATGAACGAATGCGTAAATGTCAAAAGGTTATAGAAAAAATTTAGGATGTGTGGTGTATGACGCATGAGTATGTGTGATGAAATGAAATGTAGAATGCTAATAGTGTAGTGTCTGGGGTTCATTGAAATAATCCCACAATAGTCAAGTATAAACCAAAGCACAAGAGTGCATCATCGGGTAACAATCATATTGAAAATGTGAGATATGCGTAGATGCTAAGATTAGGGGGGATGTGGGATGTTATGCCCCCCAAGTGTATGATAATGCATGTACTAGGTAATAAATGATGTATGAGGGTGATGAAGCATTATGGATTTCATTCGAGTGATGATGCATAAGGAGCGTTAGGAATATTATAGATGTGTGTATGTATAGGTGGGGTTGTAATTAAGGAATATGATAATGTAAGATGAAATGAGGTTCTTTATGGAAAAAGACCCCTCAAAAGTCATATAAGAACCATAAGAATATGAGTGTGTCATCAGGAGGATAGAGTGACAAGAGTCACCTACCAAAGACCAAGTTTGCATGTGGTGGGACCTTGTTGGTCAAGGTTTACATTAGAAGT
Source organism: Taxus chinensis (assembly GCA_019776745.2). Classification (NCBI taxonomy): domain Eukaryota; kingdom Viridiplantae; phylum Streptophyta; class Pinopsida; order Cupressales; family Taxaceae; genus Taxus; species Taxus chinensis. The sequence goes on from JAHRHJ020001621.1 coordinate 246,532, forward strand.
AGGTGGTTGTGGTGAAAGTGAAAATATATTGTAAAAATTAGAAGAAGGATTAGTAGCTTTAACGTACTTAATTGGTTGGAGTTTAGATTTGAGAGAAGGCCATGTTGCACTGAGTTTTAAAGATGGTTCCTTAGGTTGACTTTGTATTTCTATAAATGACTTAGTAGGAGGAGTTAGTGAACTAACATTGATAGATGGTTACTTAGAAACTACTTGAGTGATGCTAACCTGATGCTCATTAGATGGAGAAGAAGCAACATCATGAATAGGAGAAGTGTTTGTCTAACTAGGAGAAGGATCACTATGCACAAGTGAGGGGTTGTCAATATCATGGATGTAATTAATAATATAATCATCTAATTCCTAGAGAGATTAGAGGGTGGCTCTTGTAGCCATATAACATGGTATATTAGCTGTAGATGAGTATGTCGTAGGTGCTTGCTTAGATGGATCTTGACTAGTCAAATGAAGAAGAGACTTAGGAGCCCATGTGGACATAGCCTTAGGAAGGGGATGTTGTGCTTTAAATGAAATAAGATATTTATGATTAATACTTTTGATTAAGTGATGTAAAGTATGGAAATCATTTTCATTATGTCCATTGATGCGATGATAATTGCAATATGGACGACCTTGATATTTTGCTAGTCAATAAGGAGGATAGCAATGAGTAGGCGGTAAAGTGATCAATTGATGACTAAGAAGCTGAATAATAATGTCATGTGGCATAGTATTATGCTCAAATATGATAGGATTAGGAAATGGTGTGTCTTGAGGTTTAGCTAGATGACATGTAGTGGACATAGATTGCATATAAGATGTAGAAGGAGCACAAACATGTGATTGAAAAGCATCCTTAAGCTGTTGAATTTCAGATCTAAGGTATGTAATGGTTGATTACATAGCCTTAAATTTTTCTTGAACGACAACATGTAAAGCTTACATTGAATCCAATATGAGTTGAGTAGATGGAGGATCATGAAGATCGGAGTTGTTAGATAAATGATAGAATATAGGACTTATTTTGTGTAGTGGTGTATCATCATCCAAATTCATGCAATCTAGTTGTTTTTGCATAATATCCTAGAAATGGGGATATCTCTTAAGTAAATCATATAAATATACTTGATGAACCATGATAGAAGAAAGAATAAGAATAATCCTAAGCGTGAAAATGGTCAGGTTCACCAAAATGATTAACTAAAATTTGTATAATAATGGGGCTAGTTAATCTAATCTAGGAGGACATAAATGTTGTAAATAAATAAGTAAAATAAATGAATTAAGCTATATAATACAATAAAATTAGAAACCCTAATATGTAAGAGAGAGGGTAAGGAAGTGACTCGGTTGAATAAATATGCTCATTGGATAATGTCACAGACAAGACGGGAAAATTAGGAAGCAAGAATGAATACGCAAGAGGTCCTGAAAAGGCTGGATCTAGGTTGAGATCTCTCGACTGGAGTGCCTAGAATAGGACCAGGGTGCCACGGGGTGCTCTGGTATGCAGAACAGGTGCCCTGGTCTTTGCAAAAAGCTCCAGAAATTGATCTTTCATAGGGTCGGAAAATGATTTGAAATTATCATTGTTTGTTGCATTAACTTCACTTTCCTGTGTCGAATGTCCAAATAATCCAAGATGAAAGAAAGACCTATAAAATACCTAAACAAGTATCAAACCCTAAAAATAAAGAAAAAAATGAATGGGTCGTCCTGACCTCAGCTGCCACAATAGTGGCTTACTAACTGAGCATTTGCACTACATTTAGACCCAAATGTAGTTATGGTGTGTGTGTGCATCATTCCCTAGGTTTCTCTTGTGCCAGAAGCACTATGTGATGTAGTGAGAAATAACTATGTGTAGAAAAATGTAATAGTATGTGTGCATGGAATAGAACAAAATCCTCCCCCTATGTTATGTGTGATGTGGATGACCCAAGATTTGTCCCTTGTATGATGGAGCTATGTGGATGGAATGATCTCCAATGCAAATGGATGGATACAACTCTAGGTGGAGTGAAATTAGTGAAAGTTCTTGGTCCATCATTATGGTATCATAACTTTATATTTATAGGGTTCTCTTGATCTAATTTTGTAATTAACCCTGAAATGGTCAACCGACCAAAAAGATAAAGACTTGTAACAACTAGAAAGTGCCTAAAAATTGGTGGGGAAGTTTAAGAAGGATCGTGCACCCCCAATCTAGGCTAAAATTATGAGAAGAGATGAAAATGGGAATTGACATATTGTGTGGTGGAGGTCAGGAGTACTTTGGAAATAAGTAAAAATGGCCAAGGTACTATGGTTAATTAGTACTTTCTTCTCTCAAAAACCCTCTAAATAGTAGTATGAGACTAGGACTAAATATAACCCAAAGTGTGTGATTATATGTCTACACAAACAATGAAGACAAAGAAAGCGAAAGCAAAGCATCCAGGTGTTGAAGCCAAACTTTGAGTGGAATATCATGTAAAAATCAATAGTTTTTGTCACATAATAAAGAGTAGACATGAATAATTAGAGTGTAGATGCATATGGTATTGCATGTTACTAGCATGGATTTGAAGTTCAAACATAGGCTTCAACATGGGTGTTTGTTTTTATCCATGTATGAAATAGATGTGGTAAGTGTGTAGCCTATGTGTGTGAGGTTCACTTGTTGTTTGCATCATAGGCTAGTGGAAAATATATTTTATAATTAGATTGACAAACATTCATGTAAAAAATCAAAATGATAAGAATTTTTATGTGGAAATAAATGTAATTTAGCGGAAATTATCATAGACATATCCATTGTTGCTAATGGGAGCTAACATATGTAAACAATTCTCTATAAGAAGTCTTTATTTTAAATAACAATTTTTTTTTATTTCAAAGTAGCACTCGAAAGAGAATTGTGGACATATTCTTATGGACTCAATATACTTAACTCATGATAATGCTTGGAAATTAAACCCTAGATCTAATTCACATTAACAACATCTATGGTTGCTTTACAGAAATGTGATCCTTGGGACTTTATGGTAAGTTCCTAGGCTATTTTTAGCAGAACTTGTTAACAAATACTCTTATTGCAAGAAATATTGAACTAATATTGGTTTTTCGTGGGTCCTAAGGTGCACCTGTATAGTTTTCAAATTCAACTATTACACACAATGGAAAGTTTGGTGGTTTTGAGCATCAATAAAGAAAATATTTTGTGTAGTACAAAGAGCACCATTTACCTGTCCTACATCAATGTACTATGCATCAAATTTAGAAAACACATGATTCAACAATTGTATCTTTACCATATGTCATCTAAATGAATAACATGCAATTTGTGCTAAATTGTTCACCTACTCCATGAACGATTCCCTACATAAGATCCACATTTATGCTCTATTTTGTTTGTTAAGCTGAATAGTGGTGTCTAGGTTTGTAATCATTTTCCTTTTAATCTCTCACATTATACAAAAAGAGACCATTATTTAATAAATAAAATAAAAAAATTACATACGACCACAAGAATTACAAATCTATTATCTAATTATATCAATTGTTAAAGGCCATAACAACCAATTAGAAATTTGAAATGAAATTGAAAACTTTTTAACATCCACAAGGCTAAAAATAACCTATGAGATAGTAAAACCAATATCTTTTATTTTCATCATTTTGATCTTCTTCTGTTAATCTTGAGTGATTGAATTCCCCCATTTTAGGTATCCACTCTTCATTGAACATATCCTCTAATGAAAATGTTGTGAAATTGATTGCATATCATCAAATCCCCAATGTCATTATAAGCATTGCATTCTATAATAAGTACTTTTCTAATTCCATTGCCCCTCTAAGAAAAAGACACAGAGTCTCTCTTCCCATTTTTTGTAGGCACTTTTCCATCTACATGTTTTGCATCTAAGCCGATGAGAGTTATTCCTTAGTTGAGCTATGATGAATCTTAACTCTCCAAGGGATGAGGGCCCCTATGTAGGCATTTTGTTGACATCACAAGTGCAGTTAACTTCTTAGAGGTAGTATCTATTTATTGTCCCCCATTCCCACATAGCTTTGTTGAAAATATCTATTATAAATGTTTTTATTTATTTATTTTCCTTAGGCCAAGCATTTCATTCAATATTAGAAATTTTTCATCCACTTGATGTTTTGATTAACAAAATGATATTTTTCTCCTGCATAATTTTTATTTGAAGATTATGTTGGGCCACCTATTTGTTGTCATTTGTTCAATTATTGAGGTATCTTAGAATTCAAATCATTAACAACTTCGATTGGAGCTGTACATGTTTCAGCTAAAATGTAATCTCATAAGGGACATTAAATTAGAGAGTTCAGTTAATTAGTTGAAATTTTCATTTGATCGCCACTGATCTCGTGATGCCATGAGTTTTTCATTCCTAAAGAAGCATTTGAATCATTGGCGAATAACAATATGGAATTGCTCACAAATAGGTTAAAATTACTTAATTAAATATCTTGTTACATCGAGAGGTATCTTATAATGGCAGGAAAGGTTGCAATGGATTTTGACATTCATGTTTATTCTTGACATTAAATTTGACTTTCATTTGACCGTCATATGACACTTCATTCATAAATTTGTACAAGTCTATTGGACTACCACTTGAATAAAAAAAATTCTTTTTCCTTGAAGAAGTCAATCAAAAAATATTAATATCTTGGTCATGTAGTAAAGTTTGGGTCTTTTTTAATTGAATAGATATTTTTGAGACTGACACAATTACGTAGCTAAACTATTCCATTTACCAAAAATCAACAGGAAATTGATAGAGAATTTAATAAAGTTGTTGACTAAATAGATGTAAAAAAATTGAACCTAAGAACCTTGAAATTGATATTTATTGATGTATTTCATATAGATACATTTATTATAATATACTTATTATATAATATTTATTTTTAATTATAGCTTTTTTTGGTATACTTATACTACACTTGCATAGTTAGATCAGTTCCTCATGATTGATATCTCTTGGCGTATTTTAGATAGATGTATTTACGATATCTACACTAGTTGATTAAATCATTAAAAGATGTTAATTAAATATAACACATTTAAATCGATATAATGTTAAAAATTAATATAGTATGAGTCAACATTCTTTCATTATAATTTTTAACAGGTCTCCAGCAATTCTAACCAATCACCGATGATTATATAAGCAACATCAATCTCCTTGAATCAAACCCAAATATGTTTGCAGTAAAGCTTTGACTACATATAAATATATGTAATTGTATATGCTTATCTTAGCATCTTCAACATCCTTATCACGGCCTTGGAAGCTCCATAATTTTCAAACATTCATCAGTAAAGGTAAGATCTTATCTTCCGTTTCCATATATACTATCGATATATATCACATTAAATCCCATCTCAATGTCATAAATGTTTGTCTCGGATCTAATTTGCATCCTATCAAAAGAATCAATATTGATGCACAGTAATCGTCATTGATTCATCTAAATCAATGACCATACAGAATTACTAGTCAAATCCCTTTCATGTTTAATCGCATTTATCATATTTTCATCTCACTAAGTCAATCTATTTTATGTCTAACATGTATATTTATAATTTATCTCTTTGTAGATGATGTACTAGATCAGGCTCATTTGATTACAAGTAGGCATATAGGATATCCTAAACCAACAACCATGTCGAGGAAAAGTTTGACATTACTGATATGAACTCATGTCGATCTAAGCCATCGGTGACACAAAACATTGAAGACATTGAAGATCAAATGTGAAATCATATTTGCGAAGAAAAAATGATTGTTGAACAAGCCTAGTTCGATTACTTCTTATGATTTTGAGTATTATCGTAGCCCTCATGAAAAAACACCTATCAAGCGGAGAAGGATCTTTCTATTTCAAAATACAATAATGATCCTTTATTTTCAAAGACTAACCAGGTTGGTCCATATCATTATCATTTTTCATAGAACGAGATATGAGTTTACCATCAAGAAGCCCTTTGGTTCACTAGTATGGCCTTAACCTGAGTAACTTTGGATCCTTGTAATATCACATCTTGTCTTTTCATCTATGTGTTTAATTTGAATTCGATGGAAGCAACTGAAGGCATCTATTTTATATGCATCAACACATTCGACATTGTATTTTCGACACCAATTGACGTATCGTTAAACCATGTTGTCTTCACATTTTGATGTTTATCATATAATTAGGAAAACTAAAATTGGGTTCAAACCATGATCCCACTCCTAGGGGAAAATGGGTGTCCCTGTTTTTTGTTCAGATGTTATATCTAAACCCATTCTTGTCTTATCAAATCATCTAGCATTTGTTTCTTGGAGTGCGTTGGCATAACTGTAAGTCAGAAAACATGTTAAAATCATAAAAAAAAGGGGGTTCTTAGCAAACGCAAGTACGCACCTTTATTTGAATTATCCTGGTTCTTATCACATTTTTACATATGATACATTTCTTCATAGAAATTGGAGATCTTTCCATGGTCTGAAATCAAATGATTTCATCATTGTATGGCTCATTTAAGGTTAGTATAGGTGTCAATAAGAGATTGCATTGTCATTTTCCCTTGGACAGATAACCAAACCATTAACACATGATTCAAACTTGCAGAAGTCACCTTTTTGTAAATTTAGTACCATGGTTGGATTGTGGATCACCAAATATGAAAAATGACTTATTGTCATTTAGCCAAATATAAATAATTGGTTGATGGTATATTAGCAACACCCGAACCCTATGTCATTGTTTCTAAAATCATGAATGACATACATTGTTTATCTTGTTTTGATTACCAGCCTCCTATGATACATAATGGAAAACAAGTAGACATTAGACCTATCCGTGAAACAAACTTAGGTCTAAGGAATCCTTATCAAGGTTCCAACCTATTGATTGCACCTGAAATACCCATATGTATATATTCTAGTTCCCTTTCAGCCAATTTTCATTACCACATCTAATCATTGAAAGATTAATCAATGGATCTTGTAATTTAAAACTTGAATGGGAGATGTAACATTGGTATATTTTTTCTCTTATTTCAATTATCTTATATCTTTTCTTTATAGCTTTATTTTCCATTCAAAACAATTTTATTAGAAAGTCAATACATTAGGTCCTCCTATTTGAGTTAAATCAATTCAAGATTTTGACGTTTAAGATATTTCCTTTTATTTGAAACCTAGTTCATAAAAAGATAATAAATGTTTTATCATAACATAAGCTAAAATATAATGCTTGTAGTGGTTAATAATGAAATTGTGTCATTTAAGATTGAACCTCACTAATTTGAGAGAATGGGGTGCATCTTAGGTAAGAACATGCTACCTTCTAATTATGTACACATAATCACAAATTTTCTCATAACCTTAATGAGGTTTTCCATGTTTGTTTTAAGGAACATTGTTTACCAATAGTATTAAAAATGTGATTAAAAAAGAGGTCTTGTCACTCTAAATTGAATTGGAAGTTATAGATGATAGATGGCCATTTCAAAAAGATTGGATATCATTAAAAATGGATTAAAATAATGTCATTACCTTTGGAAAATAACTTAGTGAGAAGGCATTATCATTGTAATTGAAAGAGGGATAAATAGTATCCCAGAAGTGCGATGCACATTCAACGAAGTTACACTCGCGAATGACAAACGTAATTTCTCCAAGTAATTAGCAAGAAAAAATAATCTCAAAGAACTTGTCCATAAGAGAAAAAATGGTCTACACATTCTCATGGATCAAAAATGAAGAATTACATATGAGAGGGAGTGTTGTATAACTCCCATGACTAGACTTTCATCATACTCATAATGATGGAGTGAGGAGTTACAATGCTAGAAATGGACATGTAACTCCCATATGACAATGAAACTATGATATGACAAGTATGATAAATTCCATGACAGAATCTATCATATGTCATATAACTCCCTAAAATACCTATGATCACCTAAGTGAGATGAATCACCATGTGTGAGGTGTAAATAACCTAATGAATAAATAAAAGGTAAATAATACCCCCTCACACTAACACCCACCTTCATCAAATCTTAGGAACATGCATGGCAAGCTAGAAAGAGAAAGAGGACTCCCCTAAACAAAATAAGAAAGATGTGTCATATGGGTCCCAACAACAAGGCCTGATGAGGTACCCATGTACAAACTGAAATATTTCTAGAAGAAGAAGAAGATGAGAAGAGGATTAGAAAGCCCAAAGAAGATGTGCGACTGCAGTAGACCTCACCCCAAGAAGAGAGTGCAAGTGAAGAAACTTGGCTTTAGTGAAGGGTTTGGTAAAGATGTCTGCAACCTGATATGAAGTCTGACAGTACTACAAATCAATGATGTCTCCATGAATCAAATCCCAAATGAAGTGCATGTGTATCTCAATGTGCTTCATCCATTGATGCTGAACTATATTTTTACAAATAGAGATAGTGCTAAGGTTATCGCAATAGATGATGGTAGGCTGCCAAAAGTGAATACCAAACTCTGTCAGAATCCCCTATAACCAAATAGCTTCCATGGAAGAGTTGACTGCTCCCTTGTATTATGCCTCTATAGAAGATATAGCAATCATGTTATGCTTCTTGCTTGACCAACTGACAAGGACCTGACTCAAACCAAGAGAAAATTTGTATCTAGAGGTAGATTTCTGATGATCAAGATCACTGACCCAATCAGAATCTATGTATCCAACTAAATAAATCCATTTCCCTCCCAAGTAATGAATCCATTGGTGTCGGTGCCTCTAACATAGTGAAATATCCACTTCGTTTCTTTCCAATACAGCTCACGAGGCTCCTGCATGAATCTAGACATGATGCCAACATCAAATGAAAGATCCAGTCTGGTATGAATTAGTAGATCAAGCTCCCCACCAATTGGTGATAAAGGGTACCATCGACTAAGGGAGTGGAGAAATCAGACTACTAACTTGACTCCAGAAAGGAAGGGAGTGGGAGATGGCTTACAATCAGCCATGTTAAACCTAGCAAGAAAATCAAGGGCATACTTGGGTTGAGAAATGATGATCCCCAAGTCAGATTGAGTGATCTGAATCCCAAGTAATGAAGCAAACCCAAGTCAGTCATGGAGAACTTCTTGGCTAAGGTAGTCTTAATGTAATAAATAATGGAGGAAGATCTTCCCATAATCAACAAGTCATCAACATACAAAACTAAGAGAAGCATGGAATCATCTTGCCATAAAATGTAAACATTTGGGTCAGAGTGAAACCTAGTGAACCCTGATGTGAGAACAAAGGAGTCCATCTTGGCATACCAATCCCAAGGGGCTTGTTTGAGGCCATAGATAGACTTCTTAAGTTTACAAACAAGGGAGGAATCTTGGACATAACTTGACGGTTGTTCTATATAGATTTCTTCCTCTAGGTCACCATGAAGGAAGGAAACTCTTAACGTCCATTTGGTGGACATCCCATCTGTTAGCTAACTATGGCTAGGGTCAGTTGAATAGAAGTCATCTTAGTGATGGGAGAAAAGGTCTCTGAATAATCAACCCTAGGAACCTGGGAGAAACCCTTAGCTATGAGTCATGCCTTGTAATTTTTGATGTTCCCATCGGCACCATACTTGGTTCGATATATCCACCTACACTGAACCATTTTTCTTCCCTTAGGAAGAGGGGTGAGATCCCAAGTATGATTCTTCATGAGAGAGGAATATTCCTCTTCCATAGTAGAATCCCACTCAGGAATCCCATTAGTCCTCCAAAAATACTATGGATCAGAAGTAGAGGTGAAGAAGGAATGGGGCCCAAAAAACTCTGAATGAGTTTGTCTCTCATTGAAGGATCCCCTATCCAATCACCAACACTCTGCAAGGTCTTCCTAGCCCAATGAGGACCAGGAGGAGATTCAAGGCTCAAAATCTATCGAATCATCACTCGAGTGAGAGGGGACATAGACCTCGTCACAACTACTGTTAGAATCGGTAGATGTAGAGTGGGAGGAGTGGGAGGATCAGGAGTCGAGGAGGCTCATCAAGATAATCAAAAGAGTAAATCACGGTCAGAGAGGGGAAGAGTGACTTTTGTGGGTGGAGAAGTGGAATTAGGAGATGTCTCTTAGAATTTCACACTTCTCTTGATATAAAGATGATGAGTGGTGGGGTTCAAAATTATATAACCCTTCACACCTTTGGGATACCCAACAAAGATACAAGGTTTGGATTGTGGTTCCAAGGCCTTACATTTATTCTTGGGTATTCGAGCCATGACAGTTGAACCAAAGACATGAAAGTTCTCAACATCAAGTTTGCGTCCATACCAAGCCTCAAAGGGTGTCATTCCTTTTACTGCTTTGTGTGGAATGTGGTTCTAAATGTAACAAGCACAATTCATGGCTTCTGTCCAATACTATAGAGGAAGGGATTTGGATTGTATCATGTAGGTGGCCATCTCCTTAAGAGTTTTGTTCTTTCTTTCTGTAACTCCATTTTGTGAAGGGTTGTAAGCAAATGTATGTTGCAAAGCAATTCCTTTAGAGGTGAAAAAATCATCAAACCTATTTCTCACATACTCACCTCCATTTTCAGTTCTAAGAACCTTGATATACCTTTTATTTGTTTCTCAATGAGATATCCTTGAAGTTTGAAAGTGATCAAAAATTTTATATTTTTATTTGAGAAAGTAAACCCATGTATAACGTGAAAATTCATCAATGAAGGTAAGTATGTATTGAGCTCTAGTAAATGAAGGAGACAAAAAAGGGCTAGAAATGTCACTATGGACAAGATCAAGGGTATGAGAAGCTCTCCAGGATTTTCCCTTGCCAAATTTCTCTTTGGGGTGCTTCCCAAGGGCACAACCCTCACAAAGACCCTTCAAAAAATTGATGCGAGGAAATCCATTGACCATCTCATGTTGGCTCAATTTCTCAAGGTAACAATAGTTTAAATGGCCAAACCATTTGTGTCATAGCTTACTAACATCATCGTGAGTCAGTAAGGTGGTGGGAGAAGAGTTAGGAGAAAAGTGGGAAAAGGTGTACAACTAGGCCTTGGTGGTCTACCTTTCCCTCTGCCATTGTAGACTCACTATGTGGCTCTCTAATGATCACCGAATTAGGGTTAAATTCCACATGCATCCCTTGGCCAATATGGGTGATTTGGTAAACTGATAATAGGTTGGTAGAAAGTTGGGGAACACTAAGGACATCATTGAAGGTTCCACCATCAACTTCCACTGATCCACTACCAGCTACTCTGATGGATGTATCATCACCCAAGGTGATTTGGGACATGCTACAAGGTTTTAAGTTAGAAAACTTAACATGTGAAGAACCCATGTGGTGTGAGGCACCAAAATATATAACCCATGTTGATGAAGGAACTACTCTAGCTACAAGGGATTTTCCTTTCTTCTTCTCAGACTTTTGTTTCCTTTTCCTTAAAAGACTCAAGTTTCAAATCATTTTTCTAGATAGACTCAAGAACACCTATATTATTCTTCTCAAGTAAATGAGTAAGGTGGTCAATTTTTTTCTCATGCATTGATGCTTTTCATGTCCTAACTTCTTGCAATAGGAACACTTACACTTCTCCTTCTTTGGTTTAGATTCAGAAGTAGAGGAAGAAGTACTTGTGTTGGATTTGGATTGGGTGGACTTAGCTTCTTTCTTAGGTTGGTCCTTTTCTCTAATTTCTTCTCATGTTTATTCTCCTTTCCTTTACCATTACTTTCTATTAGGGCATGTGACTTGGACTTGATTTCACCCATTTGAATAAAATTGTTTTGTTCTCGAATGAGTTGGGAAGAAAATTTTTCAAATGAGGGCATCTTCCAAGTAGTCCCTAAAGCTTCTTTCATGGTGTGAAAGGTAGAAATGAAGACAAAGTATTTGGGTCCAAGCTTAGAAATAATGGATAAGATCAGTTGGGAATCCTTCATGTCAACTCCACATTCTTTCAACAACAGTCTAGTGTGAACAAATTTGGAGAAGAATAATCCTGTAGGTTATCAAAGTTACTAGGAGTCAAACCTAGGAGTTTGTTCTCTAACTCATGAGCTCTCATGTCATCTTGTTTTCCAAACATGCCATCTAGATTTTTCCAGGCTCTTTCAGGTGTTGTGGAAGACTCAATGTGAAAGAGAAGGTTGGGAGAAATGGACATACAAAGAAGACCTAAGGCTTCGTCACATTGGTTGAACCATTTAGATTTCTCAGGTTTGGTTGTTGGTTCTTTCTCCACTCCCATAGTGATGTGGTATAACCCTTTACCCCATAGTGTGATTATCATTTTGGATTTCCATTCATGAAAGTTAAATGATGTGAGAAAAGGAACATTAACATCCATCGTAAGGAAAGAGAAAGAAAATAAGAAAAGAAAGGAAATGCACACACACCCAAAACAATATTTTAACCCCCTTTTTGTGGCACTTTATAATTAGTGTGTTGATTACAATATGATGTGTTCATGTAATGTGAAATAGTTGGCCACTCACCTTGCAATTGGAAAAAAAATCCACACAAGTGTGGAGACCACAATAAGTTTCAATCATGTGTAACAAAACGTCATTGTAACAAGCACAATAAATTCATAAAACAAGGAAAGGGAAAAAATAAGGTTTCATGTGAGAAAAATGTCTCACATCACAATTGGGCTCCCCTTTGCTACAAGGTTGTGGCAGATGATCACTAACCACAAGTAATAATAAGATCAAGTTACAATAATCCTCAGAAAAAAATGGAAAAAATAAAACTACCACCTTCAAAAGACCCAAAAAAGATATATTTTCCTCAATAATTAATTTTTACTTTTTTAATTAAACTAGTTTAGAAATTATATTAAAAAATAATAAGTAAAAAAACTAGTTATTAAAAAAAATACCTTTTTTAGAACTTTCCTTAGCTTTAATCTCAAGGAATGAGGAAACCCTAAAATTCAGGGTCTAAGTTGGATTAGGAGTGAACTAATTTTGGGTGATATAAGCTTGAGGAGCTCTGTATGTTGAAAAGAGTGAGCTAAGTGGATGAGTTACATGGGGGAGTTCATTACTGGAGGATCCAGGACAAAGTTGATCTTGTGGTGAGCTCATGCAAGGATGAATGAAGGCAAAGAAGGTTCAGGTGAGTGAGATTAGATCAATGAGCTTTGAGGATCACATGATTGTTGATGAGACCAGGTTGGAGGAGGTAGGGTCAATGGGCTATTGTCAAGATTGCTCAACAAGGGATTCCTGAAAGAGTCAAATGTGATGATCATGGTCAAGTTGAGGAATGAGGCCGATGGTGAGTCTAGCTCCATCTTGGTGAGATGCAGGAGGAGCAGTGTAAATTTTTTAAAATAAAAGATAATCAAGAGGAGATAGGGTTCCTGATGTGGTGATCATGATTCAGGATGGGCAAATTAGATCAAAGCCCAATGAATCTTGAGGAAAGAGGTGAGATCAAGGTATTTCAACACAGTATTTTGGGTGAGCTCAAGTGTCGATTTGGATGCAACGAGCATGGAAATAATCAAGCAACAGGTTACATAAGGTGACAGATCATGAGGAAGTTCAGGGTGAGCCAAGAGGCGCGAGACATGACCAAGGTCAAAGGAACACATAGATCGAATGATTCAAAAGGTGAGCTAGAAATAAGAGATTTGAGATCGAGGATTGGATGAGAGTCGGGCTGAGATAGGTCAAGCTAGGTGGATCGAGCTTTGGAAAGAGATTCGAGCTAGGGTATCTGGAGAGGGTAGAGTTCAATTGATAGGAGCTTGAGAGTGAGCTATGGGTGAGGTCTCAAAGGTGAGCTAGTTGGGAGTTGAGCTTTCACAAGGGAGCTCTTGAATAGTGATGGGGAATGAGGTGAGTAGGGTAAGCTATCCCTAAAACAAAACCCCTTTATCTTTAACCTTTTCAAAGTTAACTGAACTAACTGAATACTTTAGACCTACAAAACCCTAAAACCACAAGACCAAAACCCCAAAAACAACAAAAACTCCACAAAACCAAAGATTAACCAAAATAATGCAAATATTGCAAAAATACCAATACGGATAAAAACTTGCACTAGAGATAATAACAAACATGAAATTGAGAGTAATCAAAAACAATGAAATGAGTGACATGATTTATTGATATAAGCTATGATACCATGAAAGAGGGCATGAAGATCTCCAAAATTATGTGCACATAAACTAGAGTTACACTCAAATGATAACACATAATTTCTCCAAGTAATTAGCAAGAAAAAATGAACTCAAGGAACTTGTGCATAAGAAAAAAAATTGGCCCGCTCAGCTCATTGATCAAAAAGGAGGAATACATATGGGGAGTTTTGTGTAACTCATATGCCTAGACTTGTCATACTCAAAATGATGGAAGTGAGGAGTTATAATGCTAGAATAACATGTAACTCTCATATGACAATGACATGCATAACAAGTATGAAATATTATATGACGGAATCTTTCATATGTCATATAGCTCCCTAAAATATCTATGGCTCACCTAAGTGAGATGACTCACCAGGTGAGGTGTAATTAACCTAATAAACTAATAAAATTGAAACTTGAGGAGGGACATTAGGTGCCCCAATACTAGATGTATATGTATAAAATAGTAAATATAGGGATTTCAATTTGAAGGGGATGTTCCCATTTGATGGAATAAGTTGAGCTTATCGAGAAACCACAAAGGAAATGTGTATATTAATATCATTAGGATTCATGTGGACACCCCTCACAAAAATTAGATAAGTGACGAAATTTCTCCTAATCAAAACTCGTCACGATGGATTCTTCTATAGTATTCAGATTTTTTTGAGGTTATTTTAAACATCAATTTGGGATATGGTATGTGGTAATCATTATTTGGAACATTATAAATGATAAATATATCATCAATATTAGGATAATAAGTGGTATCTATTGGAGGTGTGCACTTTGTAGGAGTGTATTGATGTTTAATGTGTTCAACTAGATGATCATTGATCTTATCACTATTCCTAGAGGGAATATAATACAAGAATAAAGCACACATCAAGGTTTGATGATGTAGAAATGATTAGGGTGCTCATTGAAGCTTCTCCTTAGACCATATATCTCTAAAAATTATGCATGGAAAAACATAAAGAAATATATATGAACATATTTATGAGATCCATAATACAACACAACAATAAACTTAATTGAATTATTCAAAGGAATATTGTATACACAAATAAATTTCCAATGATGTAGTTAAGTCATTTAATATGGTTATAAATCATAACCATAACTCTTATTTGCAATGAAATTACTTTGCATGTTTCCCAATTTGAACAACATTACATGTCACTCATATAATGTTTCTTGCATATTGAATGCATTCTTCTACTCACCTCCCTTCTCCTATTTGAATAACATGATATCCACTATAGAATAACTTGGGATATATAATCTAAGTTTACTCCTCATCCTACTAATTGTACATAAAATCTTATCTTACGGTCCCTTATCTTGTGTATCTTCTTATTCCTCATCCACAACTTGTGCTCTCTAATGTGTAGGTTACACATCATTATTACTATGACCATCACCAACATCACCCCACCATTGTGTGGATTTCATGGACTCTAAATGGGATTACATATTCAACCAAATCCTCATCCCTTATACCTTGGTATTTATAACCTATCATAACATTACTCTTATGTGCCACTGTGTTTCCTCAATAGAATGCAACCTTCATAACCTTCACACATTTTTTCACGACAATTATTATTTCTCAAATATGCTTGCAATAGTTTTCTACCCACACTTGTAAATTTGGAAAACTATCAATTCTTGTTATTTAACTCTCACACTTTCTACCCAATAGTCACCCAACAGAAGATTCCTACAATTAGAAATGTGGAGAACCACCAATATTTTTTGTGCCTCAATTTTCAAGAAAGGAAAACCTTTCTTTGATACAAAATGACACAGACACGACGATCGGGGTGCTCACTAAAGAGCCAATTTATGTCAATTACTAGTAGGATCCAATGTAATTTATGATAATCTAATCATTTTGAGAATTAACTAAAATATATAGAATTAAAACAAGTATAAACATAAATATGTAGGAAAAAACATAACAAAAAAAACATAAATTTTATGTGAGAAAACATGTTAAGGTAAAAAAACCCAAATTACAAATGCATAATCCAATATATTAATATAAGAGGGACTTATAATAGTATGGTTTCATAAGGAATCAAATTTCACATAACCCATCATGCAACACCTTCTTCTCAATTATTCACACCTCTATCAATATAATAATATGAATACATGAACATATTTTAACTATATTCTTTGTGTTGTTATTTTTCATATTGTAATCCTTCAATAAAAAAGTGGAAGGTTGGTTGGTTGGTTGAGTAATAACCATAAATGTCTGTACCTCTCTCTTCGTAGCTATTTATTAATAGTTATTTTGGTAAATATAAGAGTTATTTGGTTTTTATATACAAAGTTATGCTTTATAATAAGGGTACTTATTTGATATTTAAGGTGACACAATATGTGTATCACCATGAATATTATTTTCACCAACATTCACCCTTAAATTTTAGTGGGGATACATGCAATCATAAACTCTTTGTACAAATGGAGTTGTAATCCATGAATCATATAAGACTCTTATGGGTAGCTTGTTAGATGGGATTATCGAATGAATAATATTCTTGATTGATTCATGGATAGATGCTTAAATGAAGTATTTCATAATCCTTTGGGCCCTTTTCTAATACAAGGAATCTCTATTAAATAATTCTTGTATGGGTTATCTATAAAATCACATAGGGTGGTGTTTGTGTAAACATCACATAGGGTGGATTTTGAAATTCTTTTTACAATAGAGAAAAAGTATAGATAAGAAAGGTATAAACAAGGTTGTTAGGAGGTGGAATTTTCATGCACACTCCACATCAATTACATCTATGAAAAGGCCTAATGTTTCTCTTAAATTACAAAACTTGACAGTAGAAATATGTTTAATGAAGATATATGCCACTGGATCATGTATTTGATAGAATTGAATATCAAAAACACCATTAAGGAATTTATTCATTGATAAAGTGCATATTTATTTCGATATACTTTTTTCTTTGATGTTGAATTGGATTGTTTTCTAGAGTTATATAGCTCTCATTTTCATAAAGAGTTGTTATCTGCTTATGCACTTGTTACTTGCACGGTAAGTATCATGATTCTAAATATCCTCACATGTGATTTCCATACAAAATCTAGAAATATATTCTTCTTGTTCTCTAATTAACTGAGTTATTATTATATATAAGTTCTTCTTGTGTCAATGCTATGTATCATGTTCCTAGTTTGTTCCCTATCAAACATACGAGCAATTCTATAAGAATCTAATTCATTGTAATTATTTCTATCCATTAATCTACAAATGATATGCTGAATTGAATTAAAACTTTATACTCAACTTCTTCCACAATTTCTACTAAAACATTTCTACAAACTTTGTATTTGTGTCAGACACAATACTACAAGACAATTTATGCATCATTATAGTCTCTCTAAAGAAAATACTTATGATATGAGTCACATAAATATTTATCTTGCAAGAAATATATTGTGCCATATATTCAAAATTATTTCCACCACAAAAACAATGGAATCAACTTCTTCTCTCTATGTTTTTGGAAAACCAAAAATAAAATCCATGTTTATATCTTCCTATAGGTTCTTTGGTATGGGTAAAGGTTAATACAACCTTTCCATATGAGATATTCTCTTAGCCAATTAACATACCCTGCATTATTACACAAACTTGCACACATCTACAGACATTCATAGCCAAAATTAACTCTCTACTATCTACAATAATGCCTTATCTAGTCCATAGTTTCTTGAAAATCCACCCCATAATTTTATTTCACCAAATCATCCCTTATTTATCCTTTCGATATGCATAACGATCTACCTTTGAATAATAAGAATTATACAAAAAAAATTCCAACCAAAGTGTCATGTCAACACTCAAAAGTGTTGTGCATGTTTTTACTCCCTTAAATTAATCTATGCATATATATCCTTGATGGATTCAAACCCCACCACTTCTACTCTCATCTTTGTCAAAAAATATTATACCTACTTGACACACCAACAACCCTATTAGATTTTATATCTATGTGATTTAACACAAAGGTGTATCCCTATAGGTGCTCTACCTACTTCATATGTGTCCAAATTATCCTTCCTTGATTGTTTATAAACTATAATCCGTAATGATTAGTAAATAGCACAAACTCCTTCACCATGTACTACATCTAATTCTTGAGTTCTTTCATAATTTCATAAAAATCCTAATCATACACTCTATAACTATTATTCACATTTTTCATTTTTTCACTAAAATATGCTATTAGTCTTCCTTCTTAACTCTATAATCCATTTATGGATATATGAATAACATCACAACTAGCTTGGAATAGCTTCACAAAATTAGGTAACACCAACACTGCACTATTTGTTTAGTCACCTTATAATTTAACTCCTAATTTTTTTTTATGTTTATGTTCTTTTGACAAATTTATTCCCATCTCCTCACATAGAATCATTGATAGTTATACACACTCTAATAAAATTATTGATGATCTTGCAGTAAAACATAGCCAACCCATGAAATTTTTTTTCTTCAAAAGGAATCCTTAGCGATGACCAATCCACTATTGCATGGACCTTCTCTATATCCATATTCAAACCTTCATGAGAAATAAAAAAATCCCAAATACATCATCTCTTCCTCATAAAACTACTCTTTTTTTCAAATTAACAACTTCTCCTCACACAACTTTTGCAATAATTTCCTTATATGAAATAAATATTCTTCTTGTTTCCGTAGAATATCAAAATTTCATCAAGGTACATGATCACACATTTTCTCAAAAATGGTTTTAGGACTTCATTCATCATCCTCATGAAAGTACTTCGTGTTTTTCTCAATATGAATGACATTAAATGTCACTCATACAATCTTTATTGCATATTGAATGCATTCTTCTACTCATCACCCTTCCCTTATGTGAATATAATGATATCCACTCTAGAATAACTCAGGGTATCTAATCTAAGTTTACTCCCCATCCTACCAATTATACATAAAATCTTGTCTTCTAGTCCCTTATCTTTTGTATCTTATTCTTCCTCATCCACAACTTGTGCTCTATAATGTGCAGGTTCCACCTCATTATCACTATGATCATCACCAACATCACTCAACCATTATGTGGATTTCCTGGCCTCTAAATGGGCTTACATAATCTGTATAGATTAAAAAAAATCCTCATCCCTTGCACTTTTGTCTCTACAAACTATCATAATATTCCTCTTATGTGTCATTATGTTTCCTCAAAATAATGCAACCTTCACACCTTCTTCCCAACAATTATTATTTCTTGAATATGTTCACAACAACTATCTACCCACACTTGCAAATTTTGAAAGCTATCAATGTTTTTTGAGTAACGCTCGGACCTTCTACCCAATATTCACGTAGTGGAAGATTCTTACAATTATTTTCTACCCGCACTTAGAAACGTGGAGAACCAACAATATTTTTTGTGCCTCAATTTTCATGGAAGGAAAACCTTGCTTCGATACTAAATGATGCATACGTGATTAGGGTGCTCACTAAAGAGCCAATTTATGTCAATTATTAGTAGGATCGAATGTAAATTATGATAATAATCTAATCATTTTGATAATTAATTAAAAATATATATAGAATTAAAACAAGTATAAGCATAAATATGAAAGAAAATACATAACATAAAACATATATTTTACATGAGAAAACTTGTTAGGGTAATAAAACCACATTACAATTACATCATACAATATAATAATATAAGAGGAACTTATAATAGTATGGTTTCATAGGGGAAAAAACTTCACATAACCCATCACACAACATCTTCTTCTCAAACCTTCACACCTCTATCAATATCATAATATGAATACATGAACAATTTTTAACTATATTCTTTGTGATGTTAGTTTTCATATTGGAATCCTTCAATAAAAAGTGGAATGTTGGTTGGTTGGGTAATAACCATGAATGTATAAACCTCTTTGCTTCATAGCTATTTATTAATAGTTATTTTTTAAAATATAAGAGTTATTTGGTTTTTATATATAAATTTATGCTTTATAATAAGAATACTTATTTAATATTTAAGGTGACACAATAGGTGTATCACCATAAATATTATTTTCCCAAACATTCCCCCTTAATGTTTAGTCGAGATACATGTAATCATAAAAATTTTGTACACAGGGAATTGTAATCCATAAATCATTTAAGACAATTATGAGTAGCATGTTAGATGGGAATATCTAACTAATAATATTCCTAATTTTTTCATGGTGTTGTCCTGTGTTTTTTGCAGAGGAAAAATTCACTGGAAAATAGGACAACCATACCATAATGTCAATTTTTTTCAAAGTCACACCTTCTTAGGGCACCCCCCAGGTTAGTCCATCCCCAACACCATTCCTATCCTGTCAGTAAAATGATCCCTAAGTTATTGTCATGTATCTCCTTATGTGATTCAAGAAATAAAAATCATTCAAGGAACTTCTGGAGTAAAGTGTTCAACAATGGAGTTTTGAGCTATTTTGGGAAGGGCTATCATCAACTTGTCTAAGACTAGTGCATCATCCCTGGAGTGGATAAGAAGGAAAAGACTCATCAAATAGTATTATTCAAGTGACATAAACATCAAGGATGTTTATTTTGTAATTTATTTTGAGAAGTTTCGGAGGTTTTGGAGCCGATTCAACGAAAATGGGTTTTTGAGACGTGAAGGAGCATGCACCGCGAAAGAGGTACTTGAACTTCAAAGTAAGATTTTGGGAGCTCTATAATGTGATTTTCAAGCCTAAAAAAGTACCTATTGGAAATAGTTTTCAATAATCTACATGGTGGAAAAAATGGGACATCTTGAAAGCCCATGCACTGTTTCTAGGTAGCTCACTCTTCTGGTGTACATACACTGACAGTCTTGGGAAAAAAGGAGCAATTTGAAGGTGCTTCAGTCATAATTCAGACCTTGGTATCATCAAAATTTTTCTTTAAAAATGTATTTTTCACGTAAAATAATATAAAGGAGCACTCAAAAACTCATTCGGGAGCTCAAGATATGACCTTCAGCAAGTTGCCCCCCAAGGTACACTTCACGATACTTAACCATTTTCACATCTAGGACACATGGCAAGTATGAGGTGAAGGAATGCAATTTCACGTCCTTATTTAAACATTTTCAAATGGTACATGACGGTGCACGAAATTTTCACCCATACCTCATTTATTCTTCTAAGTCACCTAACATGACCCTATGCTCACCTTCTAGCACTCCGTTGACTAGTTTGACTTCGCTCACCTACCTACTCCCATATGCATGACACTTATCGCTGTGAGGATAGGGTGAATTTTTTATCACCTTTTGCACCTTCCCAAGGGGACATGAAAGGCACATTAAAATTCAAAGCACCCTCATTTCAACCTTTTGGTCACTCATATGACCCCAACGACCTATTTTAAGCTCATTTGACTAAGTTGACTTCCTTCACCTAGTCATGCATGCATGACATTTAGCTTCTCCAGAGAAAGGAGTGTTTTCTTGAACCATTTTAAAGTTTAAAAATGGACATTAGGGACATAAAAATGTGCCCCACCCTTTTCATTCCTCCAATTTTATACCTTAGGTCCCCCATGTGACCTAGTCTCAGCCCCAGGGAGAAGGCATTCAAAACAGGTACCTGATCTTCAAAAAATGATTTCGGGAGTTCCTTAAGGATTTAGGAGGCAAAAAAATAATCATTGGAAATATAATAGAATATCTCTATAAGTTGGAATCATTAGAGTTTTTAGAAAACTATGGGTGACTTTTTAGGGGATCCCATTCTTTATAGGGACAACTGAAAATCTTGATAAAAAGGGGCTTTTTCAGGGAGTTTTAGGAAGAATTAAAATATGTTTACACATGTCCATTGAATCTTGGAAGGATTTTGGATTCATAATCATATAAAATTTCACCCAAAAATACCTCATAGAGTTCCAGTAATCTCAATTTCAAGGTTCACTCTCCTCGGCAAGCCAAATTCTTATGTTTTGCCTTTTAAAAGTGCATGGCACACTTTTTGTGCACCAAATGTCCTAGAACCTTGGTGTAGTTGGGATAAATTAAAATACAAAAATGCATAAATTTTTCTCTATTGTTCCATTTGATCCCAATTTTTTTTGCATTGTGTGTGTATTTGTACTCCTAAGCTCTCCCTCCATTTTCAGGTCTGGAAGTGCAAAATCATGCCTTTCGGAACAAAATCGGGGGTTTTTTGTCCCTCTCCTCCCCCTTGGTGAAGTAGGGATCATTAAAATGTTCCCGTGCATAAATTTTTCCCTAATTCTCTATTCATCACAATTTCTTTTGCCTTGCATGTGTCTTTCCTTTCTCTATCATGCTCCGCATAGTTCCTGGATCAAATTTTTCCACCTCAGTGCGCTTACTAAAAATAACATGTGTCCATGGCAGAAGAATATTAAATATAGAAAGTGGATAAAAATTGAATTGCATCATCAATAGAAGAGGATTGAAATGTGCCAAAAGGTTCATAATGTTAGTTTTGAGCAAAATAGATGATATGTCCCAAAATAGCAGATTTTTGTCTTACCTGCTAAAAATAGAAAGTCCCCATCTTGGGTGCAAAAATTTGTAGCTTACACCATTTTCAACCATCTTTTAACTTTATGAAATATCCATATAGTTGTAAGATGATCTTGTAACTCAAATAAGGAAATGACACCTCCATGATGGTCATGGAAGTAACAACATTTTTAACACTCATTCCGCTAACTTGAGGTATTTGTGCATCATAGATAAGGAGGACATTGTGGTCATGAATCATTAGAGTTCTTCATCACAGAGAAATTATTCATCAGATATATCAAATCCCTCTTCTTCCTTCTCTCCTTCTCCCACCTTTCATCTCTCCAGTGTTCTAAATATCTTCATTGTGTGTAATCATGATATTTCGTATTATTCATTAAAGTTAACTTTATAAAGTTAAATTGTTAAAAGTCTGTTTGTTTTATAAAAAGCTAACTTAATTTACTAAGTCCTAGGAATATAAAAAGTCACAAGATGAATAAGACATATGAAGGGTCATGTGGGGAGGTAGTAAAAAGAGTCATTTATGATTCTTATATAATTGTAAAGGCATCCCTCTTTCCAAAGGCTTGGTTGTAAATTATTGTAATTTATCAAGAGAGAATTTGTCTACTTGAGGAAGAACAAAGGAGTTAACCATTTTCTTCTATTTTACCCATCTTGCATATTTTTCCTCCATTCTCCATACTATGTACAAATATTGATTGAAATGCTATTGAAAGAAGGATGTTTCTATTTTCTCATAGGCATATGGATGTGTGCATCTTTATATGCATGGTTTCCTCTAGTCATTAGTAACATTAAGCATCATTTTTGTTTTCTTCTCTATAAATGCATGTGTTGAAATGGTATACTTCTAGTGTAATAGTTGTAGGAATCTGAGTTTCTACTCGTACAACATTAGTTCCCTCTATATCTTATTTCTCACTCCCCTTTCCCGTTCTCTCTAGATTAAGTATCCTTTCTAAAAAGAAATTGCTAGCTTTTCTGCAGGGTCAGCGGAGTGCTCCTGTTGGATCCCCAGTTGAAAGGCCACCACATCAACTCATTTCATTGTGTATATAAACATGAAGCTGCACCGTACAAGAAGAGGGACTAGATTCCCAGAGTGTTGGCAAAAAGCCCATATATTTGTCCACCTGAAATTTTTTCTTGCCAACACATGTATATATTATTAAATGAAGTCTTTTTAAATCCTTTGGACCTTTTTATAATACAAGGAATCTCCATTACATAATGATTCTATGGGTTCTCTATAAAATCACATAGGGTGATTTTTACAATAGAGAAAATGTATAGAGAAGAAAGGTACACAAAGGTTATTAGGAGGTGGAATTGTCATGCACACTCCCCATCAATGACATCTCTGAAAAGGCCTAATGTTGCTCTTAAATTACAAAAATTGGTAGTAGAAAGATGTTTAGTGAAGATATATGTCATTGGATCATGCGTTTTATAGAATTGAAGCTATATCACCATTAAAGACTTTTTTAGTTAATAAAGTGCATATTTATTTCAATATATTTTTGTCTTTGATATTGAATTAGGTTGTTTGCTAAAGTTATGTATCTCTATTTTTCATAAATAGTTGCGATAATTTCATTGACATTCATATGGAGTTCTTTCAACAATATTTTTTTTTCCCATGTTTCTTCTTCTACATCTTCCATAGCACTTTTATAGATGAGATAGAAATTGCAGGTTGTTTTTTACTACTTCATGAGATAAAACGTGTATAGAACTTAAATACATATCCATAAGTAGATTTTCTATCTATAGTATCACTAGCATCATCAGCATCACAATAACCAAATAAACTAGCATAATTTGTATAAGAATAATAAAAACCATAATTAATTGTATCTTTAATATACCTTATTTTAAAAAAATTTCAATGATCTAGATCTATGGATATTGCATGAATCTTGAAGTAAAAACTACATCATAAGAAATATTTGGCTTGATAATGGTTAGATAAATTAAACTTCTAACTAGTTTCTCTTATAATTGTTTCAACCCTAAATTATTGTTTTTTATGCATAAATAGTTTTGACCAGAGCTATAAACTGGTATTACATTTAACCACTACTAATTTCGAGTTCACTTCATTTGGCTATAAACAACCCCAATTTACATCATTCACCCATAACTAGCCTAATTCTATATTGTTTAGGCCAATAAGGTATATATTCCTAGTGAGATTTGAACTTAGGTGGAGTGGGAAACAAGAAACCTACTTGATCGTCCCTTCAACACCTCATTAAAAAAGGTAAGGTGAATGGATCCTTTTCTCAGCTCAACTCTAAATTAGTTAAATAATATATTTTACTTAATTACTATAAATAGAGCTAAATATTGTTACAAGATATAAATCGATTCAAATTACATATATTATATTTACACAATGGGAAATAGGGTATTGCAAGCATGATAAATTGATAAAATAATTAAGATTGAAATTTTGGGTTTGAGAGTTAGGCTTCTTTACCATCATAGTGAATTCAGAATCCTCACTGTTATACAAATATAGAATGAAGTGACACATGCTTGGGATGTATCCAATGAATGTCACTACCTTCCTAAAATGCATACTAACATTTTTTTACTGTCCCAAAGTTCATACATGTGCCTTACTAAACCCTAGATTTGTTATGCAGAACATATTCAACACTTTTTACTTTATGTGATTGAAAAACAAATAGTGTCACTTCACCTTCACCTATGTCATGTATTGAAGTATCTTTATATTTGATATCCCTCACAGATGCAATTATATAATATATGAAAAATCTCATCATGGTTCTATGTAGATAATTTCAATGACATCGTTAGATAAAAAACTCATTATGCGAGTGATTGAGTTAGACTAAACTCAATGAGTCACCCTTTTTGGGAAAATTCACTTAGCACTTCACTACATTTCAAACTCCATGTAGTTCTCATGGTACATTGAGTAGATGTGTCTATCAGTAATACCATTGACATGAATTTTTCCATCATGTTTCCACATCGACAGCGGGCTACTCTTGTTAGGCTTGATGAAAAAAATCCATTAATAAATGCAAAAAATCAAGAAAAACCAACAAATGGTTTTTTTCAGTTTTTTGCCACCTCAACATGGATGTCTAAATAAATCTATAAATCTTCGAATTCTCGACATGCAGGGACTTTGCAAAGTCGAAGAAAAAACTTACCGAATGAAAAAAACTTAGAAAATTTCTAAAATTCTCGACACACATGTACTCTGCAAAGTCAAAGAAAATTTTCACACATCCTCGACACAAGAACTATAAGGTGTAAAAGCTAAAATGAGTAAAAAACCCATTATCGCAATGGATAGAAAATATCCTAAAATAATAGTTGTTTTCAAATTGTGGGTTTAGCACCCCGACACGAATGTCTAAATGGATCTATGACCAATCTTTGCAAATCTTCGATACCACAGCTAACTCTGCTAAAATAGCCGAAGAAAAAAAACCCATATATCAAATGTGACATGGCAACCAAGACACATTTTTTTTTCGAGATTTTGTGCAAAAGTCAGGAGACACGCAAGTATTAAAGGATCTATAAATACAATCAGGAATTGTTGACCACTAAAGGATACTCTACATCAGCTGAAGACCCATATTAAAACACATAACCGAAAGCATGATATAACTCTATGATAATGTGCCAATTTTTTTTTTTGTATTTTCTGCCACCTTTAAGGTAGTGAATGTCTAAATGGATGAATAAATCTTTAAATCCTCGACACACAGATAATATCCAACAAAGCTGAATTAAAGAGAATTCATTAGGCATGTTGAAAAACTAACCAAATTGTGATTATTTCAAATTATATCATCGATTGACCTCGGCACGATATGTAGGGAAATGGATGTCATTGGTGCCACACCTGAAACATATGTCTAAAGATCCTAATGGAGGTTATGGAGACTATCTTGTAAATCCTCGACACATAGAGGTGAACTCTGCACAATTTGATACTTAGAACTAGGTGGGAATTGGGTGTACCGAAAACTCAAAACCATAAATATGGGTGGGAATTGGGGTTCTCGACACCAAAGGAATAGTGGAACATAACTTGCTAAGTCACCGAATAAATAATGCTTCCCAATTTACCAAACGCACAAAAATCTAGAAAATGTTTTTTTTTTCAAATTTTCTACAACCTTTACAGGGATGTTTAAATGAATATATAAATCTTCTAATCCTGGACACATAGGTACTCTGAAAAGCTGAGGAAAAAAGCCAGTTATGAAAACTCAAAAATGTTTTTCCCCTAGCAGTTTCTATAAATCCCAAAACAAATTTCTAAATGGATCTAAAAATTTGGTAATCCTCGACACACATAGTTAATCTGCAAAGATGAAGAAAAAAAACTTTACCAAATGAAATGCAAATAACACATAAAAACTTTAAAATGGGTTTTTCAGATTTTCTACAACGACGACACGGATGTCTAATTGTGTATCTAGATCTTCAAAATCCTTGACACACAAGATCTCTGGAAAGTCAAAGGAATGGAAACTCATTACTTGACATAGATATCTAAAAAGATTTAAAATTCTTCAAATCCTCGATGACACAAGAACTCGATACATCAAGCAGATTGAAAAAAATGATATGGCCTAAACTCAAAGCAATTTTGATTGAAATGGTTTTTTTTTCCAGATTTTCTGCCATCTCAGCATGGATGTCTATATGGATCTATAAATCGTCAAGTCCTTGAAATAGAAGAACTCTGCAAATCCTCGACACATAGGATATATGCTAAGTCAAAGAAATACAACTCAATTACTTGCAACGAATTGAAAAACTTAGGTAAGATGACGGTTTTCATATTTTCTACCACAAATGACACGATAATGTATAGAAGTGGATCTATAATATATTCAAATCCTCGACACAAGATTGACTCTACAAAGTTGATGGTAAATGTTTGATTATGTTTGACTAGTAATGTGCCTAAAAGAGTTATTGACCTAGAAATGTTAAGGCTAGAAAAAAGTGAAAAGTTTTTAATCATTTGAGTAGTGGTTGATAGTGATTTGTGCTTTGGGCTAGACAAAGCTGAGGTTGAAATACCTCCAAACACACACAAACAATTTGAAAAAAAAAAACAGAAGCTTCAAAATAGTTTTCTTCGCATTCTGGAATCCACGTAATCTTTTACATCATTACAATCTTCCTTTTATTTCACATGACTACTCTAAAAACCCTAAAATGTCAAAAAAACCCTAAAATGCCAAAAATTACTAAGTAAAACAACTCGGATGACCCCAAAATTTTTGTGCCAAATATGCCTTCATAAATTAAGGCTCACACGAAAATTTTGACTTATTCTAACAAGCACAAACAAAAGTTATTAAAGTTTTAAGACCTAGTCAAAAGTGAAAAAATGTTCGTAGCCAATTTTAGGCCACTAGATGAAGGAACCGGCTTGAAAACGTGCCAAAATGAGCACAACCTTGCAAAAAAGTTTCCCCAGCATAGTACTAATGTATATCTACCACCTTGTAAAATTTCAAGACGATCCAACGGTCGGATCAAAAGTTATGGTCTCTGCAAGTTATGCTCCCGCATCATTCTCCCCTGGTTGAAAAGAATTCAGCTCCTGCGAATTTAGTTGACGGAATTCATCTAATTTTGCACTGTCAATTTTCTTCAACTCCCACTCAGGAATCCAAATTTTCTTCTTGTTGCAAACCTTCCCACTGTACCAAATATCTGTTGTAGCTCCCATGTCTAGTAGTGACTGTCTTTTGGTCCAAGACACACATTACCCTTTCCTTTTTCTTCTTCGGCATCTGTTGCTCCCAGTTTATTTCTTCCTCCTCCACAACATTTTCATCATGACCTAGAAACTTATATAATTCAGAAACATTAAAAACTAGTGAGATAGCAAATTTTTCAGGTAGCTCCACCTTGTAGGCATTATCACTCATTTTCTTCAAAATCCTACATGGCCCAATCTTCTTATACTTGAGTTTATTATATGTCCCTTTTGGAAACCTATCCTTTATAAGATAAAAAATCACCATATCTCCTTCTTCAAATACACTTACTCTCCTACTGGCATTGCAGCTTGCTTTATATTGTGCATTACTCACTTTCAGCTTTTCCCTCACTTCATCTTGTAATTGTAGAATGTGTTCTGCAAATGCTTATACATCATCACTAGTTTTATCTTCACTGGGTAGCACAATCAGATCAAGGACCCCCTTGGGATTATGACCATATACAATCTAGAAAGGATACCTCTCTGTTGACTTTTTTACTGAGCTATTATATGTAAACTCAGCTTGTAGTAAAGCTAAGTCCCATTGTTTTGGATTTTCTTCAGCTATGCAACGTAGGAAATTTCCCAAGCTTCAGTTCACTACTTCTGTTTACCCATCAGTTTGGTGATGATATGCACTACTGAACTGTAGTTTTGTCCCCAATTTCCTCCACAGAGTCTTCCAAAAGTGACTCAAAAACTTCATGTCCGATCTGAAGTGATCGTTCTTGGAATTCCATGCAATCTAACCACTTCTAAAAAAAACAAATCTGTAATTCTGGAAGCATCATTAGTTTTTTTACAAGAAATAAAATGTGCCATCTTAGAGAATCTATCAACCACAACAAAGATAGAATCATTCCCTCGCTGTGTGTTAGGAAGTCCTAACACAAAATCCATACTCAAATCAACCCATGGCCCTGTAGGGACAGGTAATGGCATATACAACCCAGTATTCTGTGCATGGCCCTTAGCCATTTGACACACTCTACATCTTGCTACAATCCTACTTATGTCCCTCTTTACCTTTGGCCAATAATACTTTTCTATGACAAGAGAAATTGTCTTACTTATACCAAAGTGTCCAGCCAACCCCCCACTATGCAATTCTCTTATAATATTTTCTCTCATTGAACCAACAGGGATGCACAATTGTTTTCCCCTGAACAAATAACCATCCTGCATCAAATAATCAAAAGAACCACTACCTACTATAGGGTCCTTAAGCTTGTCTAACAACATCACCAAAATCTAGGATCACCTTCATACAATTCCTTAACTGCCTCAAACCCTAGGACTTCATTTTCCATTGTTTTCAAAAGTGCTACACGCCTACTCAAGGCATCAGCAACTTGATTCTGCTTACCGGACTTATGCTTTAAAACAAAAGTATATTCTTGCAAAAATGAAACCCATTTTGCATGCCTACTATTTAGTTTCTTCTGTGTGTTTACATACCTCAAGGCTTCATGGTCAGTGAAGAGTACAAATTCCTTTGCTACCAAGTAATGTCTCCAGTTCCTTAATGCCTGAACAATAGCATAAAATTCCACATCATAAGTAGAATATTTCCTCCTGAATTCCTATATATTTTCATTGAAGAATGATACAGGTCGTCCTTCTTGAATCAATACAACTCCAATCCCAACATGTGAGGCATCACAGTCAACCTCAAAGACCTTGCTAAAATCTGGCAATACCAAAACAGGTGCTTCTGATACTTTCTTCTTCAATAATTCAAAACTATCTGTTGCTGCCTTGGTCCATACAAACTCCCTCCCTTTTGTACACTCTGTTATGGGTGCAACAATGCTACTGAAATTCTTGATGAACTTCCTATAAAAAATTTCCAATCCATGAAAACTACGAACCTCTGTCAAATTCCTTAGAATAGGCCATTCCAAAATTGCCTTTACTTTTTCCTCGTCCATCCTCACTCCATCCTCTGATATGACAAACCCCAAATTGTACTCTTCTGAAGAAATCTACACTTCTTTAAGTTTGCATCAACTCTCTTTATGTAACAAGTCTAACACCAATTTCATATATAACAAGTGTTCTTCCACTATCTTACTGAATATCAAAATATCATCAAAATAGACAACAACAAACTTACCATTGCATCACCTATTCATCAACCTCGTGAAATACTAGGTGCATTAGATAACCCAAATGGCATCACCATTAAATCCAGTAGTTTTCCATTCATCCCCTTCATGGATTCAGATCTGGTAGTAACCACTCCGTAGGTCAATCTTGCTAAAATATTGAGGCTCCCGCTAGCACATCCATCATATCATCCAATCTTGGAATTGGGAACCAATACTTAAGTGCGATCCTATTTATGGCCCTACCGTCTACACACATTCTCAAGTCTCCATCTTTGTTGGGATTCAATAGCATTGGGGTTGTACATGGACTCATTCTTTCTCTTCATAAACCTTTCTGTATTAGATCTGTCACTTGTCTTTTCAACTCTTCACTATGTGTCAGACTCATCTGATAGGTTGCCTGGTTTGGAAGGGCCGATCTTGGGATCAAATCAATATGGTGTTGAATATCTCGCTTCAGAGGTAACCCATCTGGTAGCTCATCTGGTATGACATATTTGTATTCTTTTAGTACCTTTTCTGCAACAATAGGTATATTAAAGTCCTCTATTTCCAGCTTCTTTGACATTAGTGCATAACAACTAGCCAACTTCTTCCATTTCTGTAACAAACTCTTTTGTAGCCAATAAGCCCTCACTCTTCTCTTCTTCCTTGAAGGGTAATAAGACCACCTTTACACCATCCTTCCAAAAGGTATATGTATTTTTCCCTCCATCATGTGTAACCTTTCTATCGTATTGCCAAGGCCTACCCAGTAATATATGGCATGCATCCATTGGGATAACATCACACCACACCTCATCCTTGTAGGTATTCCCAATTGAAAACTTTATAAGGCATCTTTTATCTATGGTTACCTCATTTCCTTTCTTGAACCATGATATATGATAGGGGTATGGGTGCTTCTCACATTTCAAATTGATTTTATCAACCATTACAGTTGAAACCATATTTTCACAACTACCACCATCAATAATAATTTCACATACCTTTCCTCCAGAGGTGCATCTTGGTCGAAATATATTTGTTCGAAGACAAAGAATCAGCACCAACAACATCACGTTCTTTCTCCTTCCTTGGGATAATCATCGTCCTCCTTATCATGAGGGTTTCACCCAAGTCTGCAGCAACCTCCATTTCTTCTTCCTCTTCAGCTTCAACCAGATTTACTCGTGGTTTTTCTCCTTGCCATCTATTCTTGTGTAGGATAGTGCGGACACTCAAAAGCTCTGTGCCCCTCTTCACCACATCTGTAACATGTATATTGCCTTTGGGGGCTATTCCAGCCCAATCCTCCATTATAACCTCTCCCCCTCTGAAATCCCCTACCTCTTTTGTAGTTATCATGGCTTTGACCATAATCTTCATGCCCTTCTGCATTAGAGGATTCACCTTTTGTAGAGTCAAATCTACCCCTGTCTCTCATTGGAGATGATGATGGCCCTCTCTTCACACCTCTTCTAAAATTATTCCTCTTGTTCTTTTCTTCTGCCTTTAATGCAAGTTGATAAGCATCATCCAGGTTATGGATCCGAAGCATACTTAGTTCATCTTGTATGGTGTAACTCAACCCATTTATATACCATATAGCCTTTTTTTCTTCAAAATCTCCCTGTTCCACCCTGATTGATAACTTGTAAAATTCATTAGTATACTCCTCAATGCTGAGATCCTTCTGTCTTAGGTTTTGGAACCTTCGAAAGAGTGTCTGAGCATAATCTACAGGAAGAAACTTTTCTTTCAGCTTCTTTACCATTTTATTCTAGTTTCGGATCTTGCCCTTTCCATTCCTTTGTCTTTCATTTTGTAGGTGATCCCACCAGATCAATGCATGTTCGGATAACTTAGTGCATGCAAAATTAACCTTCTTCTCCTCTGAAAGGGTTTTCCACTCAAAGAATTTTTCCATGCGATTCAACCAGTCAATCAACTCCTCTGGTCCTAACCCTTCATCATAATTAGGAACATTAATCTTGATGTCATCATTCTTTCCCTATAAAGCCCAAATCAATCTCTCCTCAAATGGTCTCTCATTCAAGGTTTCTTCGTCTCTCTCATTTTCTTCTTCATCTCCTCCTTCATTCATTAATGGAGGCTCTTCTTCAATATCACTATCTGGGTTTGCATCCCTATTTTCATGTCTCCTTCTAAGGCAGGGTAATTTCTCCCGTGAGGTCAGCAACTTGTCTCTGTAGCTCCTGCATATGCCTATTCATCTGGGCATAACCTCCCCTCCCGCATCTAGCCATGGTTATACAAAACAGAGGTAAAAACTACACATAAAAATGTAATATGTTACCTTAACTATTTCCACAAGATCAAAATCTAGCTCTGATACCAATTGATGTGAATCCAGCTGCAAGAGGTTGAAATACCTCCAAAAAAACACATAAACAGCTTTGCAAATAAAACTAGAAGTTTCACAATAGCTTACTTCTCATTCTAGAATTCACACTGATCTTTTACATCATTACAATTCTCCTTTTATTTCACAGACTACTCTAAAACCCTAAAATGCCAAAAACCCTAAAATGCCAAAAATTACCTAAAACAACTCGGATTGGGCCCCAAAATTTTTGTGCCAAATAGGCATTCATAAATTATGGCTCACACGAAATTTGGACTTATTCTGACAAGCACAACAAAAGTTATTAAAGTTCTAAGACCTAGACAAAAGCGGAAAAAACATTTGGAGCCAATTTTAGGCCACTAGATGACGGAATCCGAGCCTCAAAAACGTGCCAAAATGAGCACAACCTTGCAGGAAAAGTTGTCCCCAGCATAGTAATAATGTATGTCTACCACCCTAGAAAATTTCAAGACGATCCAACAGTCGGATCAAAAGTTAGAATCTCTGCAAGTTATGCTCCCACATCAACATGTATGTTTGCACAAATGAAAAACCAATAACACTTAAAATGAAAAATGAAATAAAGTGCAAAACATTTTACTTCATGGATTTGAAAACAAATTTTCATATTTATAGATATGACAAGCCATCACATTAATCAAAGTGTTGTTTTTAAACTAATGCTAATGTAAACAAAGACTAACACCTAAATAGTCTTAATTAACAAGAATTAAACAACATTATAAACACCATCATGATAAGAATTAATCAAGGGTTAGATGCTAACAATTATCAATACAAAACTATGAAATCAACTATGTTAAGCACCTAAATATCCTCTATTCTCTAACAACATATAAATGAAGGAACCTAGGTAGGTACCATGGCTATCAAAAATAGTTGTCCTTAATGTTCCAAGAACCTAGGAATGGGGGCTAATCAAAGTTGGGCTACAAGACCCTTTTGACACCTCCCATATGACCCAAGCACTTTAAGAAAGAGGCTTAACTCTTCAAGATGATGAACTCTCAAGAAAACAAGGTGCAAGCTCTTAGTCTCTTTGCTATATGCTTTGCATTTGCTCTCTAAGGAGTTTAGGTGTAAGTAAAAAGGTAGGTGGAGGGCTCTTTATATAGCCCAAAGGATAAAGGATTCAACACATTCTCATGAATGTGGGATAAAGGTAAAACATGATTAGGAATGGATAAGGTTGCTTTATTAAAGGTAACCTTACTTTAGAAGGGTTTAATACATGTTTAGCAAGTCATGGGAGTTGGGGGGTATTTTAATTAATCAAAGGTGATTAATTAATAGGTAGGTGTAAGCTTATAGAAGCCATTTAGAAGAATATTAGTGCGATTCAGGCTATTAGAAAGGGATTAAATCAATTTAATATCGATTTACTAGTTTAAATGAAGGGGAAGACTAATTAATTAATAATAATTAATTAATCAAGATAGAGGAAGTGATAATTAATGGAAGGTCGTTAATTAGGCTGTTAGCTGGGTAGGTGACTTAATCAATTAGCGTATTGTAATTAATTGATGACAATTAGAGGGAATATGAGTGCTTTTGACGATATGTCGTCTATTTGCGGAAAAGGAGATAATTAGCGCAATTTAAGTATTTAAATTGCTTGGGCGTAATTATAGGTGTCTACATTTTCCCCTCTTTGGGGTGGCGTAAGTGACGTCACTTCAAAGATAGTAGATGGAAGAAATTTTTTGAAGGGATAGGAGAAAAATTAGTAGGAGGGAGAAATGCCCCCTCGAGTGTCGATGGGGTGATGAAAGAAGTCGATCGACGATCGAAAAAGGTGAGATATAGGTAGAAGGATGGGAGGAGGCAAGATGCCCCGGTGAGAGAGAAAAGTAGGGGTGAAAAGGGAAGTGGTGTAGAAGAAATAAGGAAGAGGGGAGAGAAGAGCTTAGCCTCTAGCCGTTGTTTATGTGGAACAAATTTGATGTCATCATATTGCCATAGGAACTACATCATTGGCCCTTATTAAAAAAAATAAGCATACGACAAAGGTAGAATGACATGAAAAGCCATACTGTGAACAATTGTCCATTGCTGAAAGTACCAACTCCATGCAACATACAAAAATGCAATGCAATACGAGAAGGAAACAAGCTCATCTAACAGGGAAAACAAGTACGAACGCACATATCCAACCCAACAACGGTCAAGACAGTTGTACAAATGTTTTGTTATCAGTGCTGGAGAGATCCACAAGTTCATGATTGATGAAAAGGGTTAAAAAATGATGCCCCAAGCAAGGATACATGCAAGGGGAAATGAAAATGGACACGGGGTCCATGAAAAGTGTTTGTGCGCAACGAAACAACACCAGGCAACCAAAAGTGCCCCAGAGTACAGACGAAGCAAGCAGCTAGCTTTTGTGAATGGTTGTGAATCCGGTGATCCATGAGTCATATTAATCAGGGAAGATGTGAGACAAACCAACAGGATATGGAGAAAATACCATGCGCAAGACACAAGTTTCAGCCGTAAGAAGCAAGTTACCATTTTGTAGGGTGTTTTACTTTTTAGGAATTTTTTGAAAAATTTTGCCTTGTTTTTGGGATTTTTTGATATAGTAAATGTTTGTATTGTTTTGGCTTTCTGAACCATGATAAACAATAGAAGAAAGGAGAAGAAGAAAAAGAAGGGCCTAGGGGCAACAGAAAGTGCCCTAGGTGGAAGAAAGGAGAAACAAACGACAAATAATGTCCTTGTTTAGTGGAAAAATTAAGAAAAAATAATTATTTGAAAAATAATTATTTACGAGGGTGTGAAGAAGAATAAAAATCGCCAGGGAGCAATAAAATTTTCCGGGGGAGAAGAAAGGGGTATTGGACAAAAAATGCCCCAATACGGTGAAAAATAAGAGAAAAATAATTATTTAATTAAAAATAATTATTCCACAGCGAACAGAGGAGAAAACGGTGAGCTAAACGGGTGTCCCGGCTGTCTGAACGGTGAAAAACAGGTTAATATACCCCCCAAGGGGGGTAAAAACATCGCAATCAGTTCATTTTAACCGCTCAGTTTAGAAAACTTACCGTGAGGCTCTGACACTCAGGAGAGATGGTGATCGCACGTGATCGTTTGAGGCGTGCTGTAGATTATAGATGATAGATCTGTAGACAATATCAAATGTTGTTTTCAAGTGTTATTTTGATGTATATGGATGGGATGATATGATGATATTGGTGCGGGGGGGATAGATTTTTGATTATGCGCAACCCCTCTTGCCCCCATTGATGATATGATATGTGATGATTAGCTTAGCATACATGCATGATGTAAAACTTAGCATTTTTGTTTATATATGATGTATAGATGATGCTAGATGTGATGATAGTGATGGTAATGTGATGTGAATGATAACAAAATAGAGCACATGCAAGAAACACAGCCAAATGCTACAAAGAACACCAGGAATTAATGCAATACACCATGAATCACCATGCCTTATTAACAAGTAACAAAACACAACCAAATGCGTTAAGAAAGAAATAATGAATTAACACACTAGCATGTCGAAACCCACTACAATATGCACAAGCAAAAATGAATCTATTCTAAGCAAGAAAAGATAAACTATGACAAAGTACACCCAAGCAACAAACAACTCAAAAGTAAGCCTGCAAAACACTATACAAGCAACAAGCAAAGCAAGGAAACAAGGCAATGCAAGTAAATGTTTTTGTAAGATATGTTTTCATGCACTGATTTTCTATTGTTTAGGTTTTTGTGAAACAATTGTCTATTGTTTTTGTGTTTTTTTTTCTATTGTTTTTGTGTTTTCTCGAAACAATTTTCTATTGTTTTTTGTGTTTTCTCGAAACAATTTTCTATTGTTTTTGTGTTTTCTCGAAACAATTTTCTATTGTTTTTTTGTTTTTTGATGGTTTCCAAAGCTATGTGCAGGTAACCAAGAAAGCGTGGATGCCCCCAGCGTTAGGTGGGGAATATACAAGGGCAGAAGCCATGCACTTATGAACAAGAAGGTGAAGTCGTTGAGTTGCCCCCAGCGTAAGATGGGAAATCACGAAAGACCACATCCCTCACAGATGAATAGAAGAAGGCAAAGCCGGATCAAGGCTGGACAGAATGGTGTGCACAAGGAAACTCGGAGGCAGAACCAGGTCCAGGCCAAAGACAACTACCCTTCGAATATAGAATGCTTGTGAACAACGAATCTTCCTGAGGCGCCGGAAACTGGTTTTCACCCAAGGACTTGCCCAAAGTGCCACAATTGCGTGGTTTTCACAAGTGGACGACTTGTTTTCTCTTTTTCTTTTTCTGAATTTGTTTGATTTTTTTTTTTGATTTTTTTTTTTTTTTTTATTTTTGATTTTTATGACTTTCTTGTGCCATGTTCAGGCATAAAACCTCTTAAGATGCATGGCGTTCATGGGCTCCGGAGCTCATCACCATTGGGGTGAGCCAACTTGTATGCCCCTGTGCCATACTTGGCAACTATGACATAGGGTCCTAACCAATGGGGTTTGAACTTCCCTTTCTTTTCTCACTCTGCTCTGGTGTTGAACTGGTTCTCCTTCATGACTAAATCACCAACCTCAAACTGACGAGGGATGATTCTCTTGTTATAGTTTCTGGAGACTCTGTGTTGATATACTTTCAGGTGATTAAGAGCGCGAATGCGCTTCTCATCCAGTAGCTCCAACTCAGCCAATCTTGCCACTCGGTAATCTTCATCTTTATCCAGATAGTCTCGAAGAGAGATCCTCAGGGAGGGAAGTTCAATCTCTAAGGGGATGATAGATTCTGTCCCGAACACTAGGGAATATGGTGTCGCACCTGTAGGGGTGTGAATGGATGTTCGGTAAGCCCAAAGGGCTAGATGAATTTGTAGGTGCCAGTTGCGACCTATTTTGCTGACCATCTTCTCCATTATCCTGACCAAAGTCTTGTTTGTTGCCTCAGCTTGTCCATTACCCTGAGGGTAATATGGCGTGGACCATTTCAATTTGATTTGGAACCATTGGCAAAGACCTTTCACAGTTTTGTTCTTAAATGACTTCCCATTATCTGTAACAATGGCTGCAGGAATGCCATACCGACAAATAATGTGATTCATGATGAATTTAGAAATTTGTGCTCCTGTGACATAGGTTAAAGGGACGGCCTCCACCCATTTTGTAAAATATTCAGTGGCTGTGATGATATGTGTATGACCATCAGAGGAGGTAGGAGTAAGCTTCCCTATTAAATCGAGTCCCCATTTAGAGAATGGCCATGGGGTAGTGATTGGTTGCAATGGCTGTGATGGAGCATGGATAAAATTTCCATACTTTTGGCAAAGCACACATTTTCTAACGTAATTGCAACAATCAGTTTCCATGGTAGGCCAATAGTAACCTACTCTCAACAATTTCTTAGCCAAGACCATTCCGTTTGTATGTGCTCCGCATACTCCTTCGTGTACTTCCTTGATTGCCTGGATTGACTCCGTCACATCCAGACAACGTAACAGATTCCCGTCGTAGCCATGATGATAAAGTGTACCTCCTAAAAGGGTGTAATGGGCTATCTGGTGAATTAGGCTCTGCTTTTCAGAGTGGGAGATATTGGGAGGGAATGTACTGTCCTTAAGATAGGTGAAAATGGGTTCATACCATGGTGAATGGGGACCAACAACCTCACAAGCCAGGTAAGATTCTGGCATGTCATATGTGGGCTGGTGTAGATTTTCTATGAAGAATGGCATATCATTGTTCCCTGGTGGAATACGAAGCATAGATCCCACCATTGCCATAGCATCCGCTGATCTGTTCTGTGCTCTTGGGATCTGCTCAAAGGTGATGCACACAAAATACTCCTTTAGAGTTTCCACTAACTTCTTGTAAGGTATGAGTTTGTCATCCTTAACCTTATACTCATCATTAACTTGTTTAATGATTAACTGTGAATCACCTACAACCTTAACATGATGAATATTCCACTTGATGGCTAGCTTCATCCCTGCAATGAGTGCTTCATACTCTGCAATGTTGTTCGTGCAAGGGAAGGCCAAGCGGAAAGCCTGCGGTATAGGATCACCCGAAGGAGTAATAAGGACCACTCCTGCACCTGAACCATGAAACGTAAAAGATCCATCAAAATGTATCTGCCATACGATAGATTCTTCAATGTAGAGCAAAGAGGCATCTGGCAGTTCCAGACTCAAAGGCTCTGTGCTTTGCAAAGGTGCTTCCGCTAGCTGATCTGTGAGTATTTGTCCTTTAACTGATTTTTGATGGACAAATTCTATATCAAACTCACTAAGTAGAATGATCCAATTAGCCATTCTACCTGTAAGGGTGGGTTTGGACAACAAATACTTGAGTGGGTCGACCTTCGATATGAGCTTGGTCTTAGTATTCAGCAGGTAATGGTGAAGTTTTTGAAAGGTAAAAACAACGACCAAGCAAGCCTTTTCAATCTGAGGATAATTAATTTCATTGGCAATGAAGGTGCTAATCATATAGTACACCACTTTCTCCTTATGGTTAATGTCATACTAGGTGAGCAGTGCACCAATAGCATATTGTGTAGTGGAAATATAGAGCAAAAGTGGTTCTCCCGGAGTGGGAGGCATGAGAACAGGTGGATTGGCCAGGTACTGTTTAAGCAAAGCAAAGGCTTGTTGTTGCTTGGGTCCCCAGATGAAAGTGACGTCCTTTTTAAGAAAATGGGTGAATGAGTGACATTTATCTGCAAGCTGTGAGATAAAGTGGTGAATGGCTTGAATTTTCCCCTGCAAGCTACGCAATTGCTTGATATTTTCAGGTGGAGGCATTTCAGTGATGGCAGACACTTTAGCAGGGTCTACCTCAATACCTCATCTTGACACAATGAAGCCCAATAATTTCCCTGATAGCACCCGAAGACACACTTCTTGGGATTCAATCTGACTTTGTATTCCTGCAGGTGTTCAAAGATACGCCGTAAAATGACAGGATGATCTTCTCTTGTTTTGGACTTTCCCAAGATGTCATCCACGTAGTCTTCCATGATGTCATGAATCATATCATGAAAGATTACTATCATGGCCCACTGATAAGTTGCTCCCACATTCTTAAGGCCAAATGGCATCACCTGATAGTAGAAGGTGCCCCAAGGAGTTGTGAAAGTTGTTTTGTGTTGGTCCTCCTCAGCGATTTTAATCTGATTATAACCTGAAAAGCCATCCATGAGTGATAGCATTTCATATCCTGCTGTTGAGTCAACAATCATATCAATGTTGGGTAATGGAAAGTCATCTTTAGGGAAAGCCTTATTGATGTCTCTAAAATCCGTACAGATTCAGATACCGACAGGTTTCTTCTGGACAGGAACAATGTTTGATATCCATTCAGAATAGTCAATTGGTCGGATGAATCCTGCTGCAAGCAACCTTTCCAACTCTTCCTTGACCAACAAGGCCACTCTTGGATGCATCTTTCAGAGTTTCTGTTTGATAGGCTTGGCGTCTGCGTGCATGACCAGGTTGTGCATGACCAAAGTTGGATCTAGGCCGGGCATGTCTTTGTAAGACCATGCAAACACATCAATGAACTCTCGCAACAACATAGTGAACGTCTTTTGTTCTCTAGCTGAGAGTGATGCCCCCAATTTTACTATCTTGGGATCTTCTTCAGTACCAATGTTGACATCAATGGTTTCTTTCGACTAACAATTTTGATAAATCCTCCATACGCGTAGGGATCAGGAGGAAGGTTGAGATCTTCATCCAAGGATGTCTCCATGAGATTTTCATCCTTGGCATGGTCACTTTGTTTGTCCTTTGATTTTCTTATTTGTTTGTCAGCCAGTGCCTCAAAGAGGTTTTCACTGTGTGACTTGGACTTTGATTTTTGCTGAGGCTTTTCTTTAGAACTTTTTCCCTCGCTTTTCTTTAAATTTTGCTGACCACGAAGTTCAGCCTCCTCGCCGAAGTAGGTGCAGGTGTCTAAGTCGATAGAGAAACCTTTCTTATGATCTCCAATGGGGATTGTATCCCTTATGCCCATAAACTCTGCAATAGCCTCGTCGTTCTTGAATAAATCTAGTGGCACGTGACGTTGTTGGTCCCATTCAACAAGGGAAGGGTATACAAGGTCAAGGGTTGGTTCAGTGGGGGTGATGGTTAGGACAACGTTATTCATAAAAAGGTTCGTGGAGGCCAGATCCTCATATTGGCTACAACAAGAATCTGTATCACTGTCTAGGTAATCGGAACTATCCTCACGCTCAGAACAAGTCACATCTTGATCGTTGGGGTGTGCTCCATAAGGATGAATCCCAATGCCGTATCTTTCTATTTTGAAATGTGGAAGAGGGACTGGTTCTCTTTGTCCTTGTTCATTCCTCCCACATCCTAGGCCTTTGTAGCCCATGGAGTACATCATTCTGCTAGATTTTTCATATTCCAGAGTTTGGTAACAGGATGGCTGAGTGTCCTCAGGGACCCAAGTAGTAGGTGGATCAAGCAATTTCTCCTCAGCTAACAAGCCTCTAGGTAGGAATGACCCAATAGTGTGTTCTTCTCTAGGTCTCTTAAAGTGGTAGTTGGGTCGACCTCTAGTCTTGGGTGACAAAGAGAGATCTGACACCAGGAGCGCTTGTTGTACATTATACTCCCCACAGCCATATTCCAGGATTTTCATCTCCCATGAATCAAATGGAGAGGTTGAAGTAGATGCCCCATGAGCGCAAGAACTAAGTGAATCTGAATCCACGGGATTCCATAGCCTCAGATTGAAGAGGAACAACTATATCTATGGAGGGACATGCATATGTACCCTTTCGTGTAAATCTATTGAGAGCACTACAATGAGCAAAGGGCTCTGAATCTCTTGGTATTGTGATCGTATGTCCCTCATGCTTCAACTTGATGCATTGATGAAACGTTGATGACACGGCCTGCATGGCATGAATCCATGGTCGGCCTAGAAGCATATTATATGGAAGTTCCAAGTCTAGGACGTGAAACTTTGTCTGATGACAAGTGGGGCCCACCTCCATGGGCAGCGTAATGGTGCCTGCTGACTCTCTTTCCGCGTTGTCGTATGTGGTGATAGTAATAATATGGGACTCAAGATCTTCCTCCGTATGTCCCAATTGTTTGACCAGCTTAAGCGTGCAGATGTTCAATCCCGATCCGTTGTCCACAAGCACCCGTTTGATTTTCCTGCGGGTGACAACTACCTCGATGTACAAGGGAAGATTATGTGTAGGATTCGTGGCAGGGATCTCCCTATGGTTGAAAGTAAGATGCTCACTTGGGGCAATGGTTGCCACCGCAGCTTGAAGGTGTGCAGGATCGACTTCTAAAGGCACTCCCGACCCCTGAAGAGTTTGATACAGGATGTCCTTATGCACATTGGAAATCTTGAGAAGGTCTAAGATCGAAATCTTAGCAGACGTCTTCTCAAGTTGTTCTAAAAGGTTATACTTACCAGTATGCGGGGTCGACGGAGAGGGGTCCAGAATTACGAGGCAGGCGTGCCTTGTTACCGCAGCATAGTCCTTTCCCTTAATCCAGATAGTGTTGACACGGTCAGCAGGGGAGCGAATACATCCGATAAGTGAATCGTAATGATTGTTATCTCTCTTGGTATACAAGTAATTCATGGCTTTATAGGTTTGGGATGACTCTCCCCGATCCGGTTTTTCCTTTTCTGACTTATCATGCTTGGGGAATGGTTCCTTATAAATCCCCATTTTCTCATTAGGTGTTTGCATGTGGCCAGGGTTATCCACCTCTATCTCCCCATTGTCAATGAGGTCTTGAATATAGTGGTGAAGTCACAAACATTTGTCTATTTTATGACCTTTAACGTGATGCATTTCACAATATTCATGCTCCTTATACCATGAAGGTTTAGGAGCGTTGTCGTCAAATGGTTGTGTTGTAGGATAGGTCATCATGTGGGCCGCATCCAACTATTTTAGTATGACTGACAACGGTTCATTGAGAGAGGTGAATGTTCATCATTTTGGTGGTGGTTGAATTAGGCCCTCGGTCAATTTTAAAGGTTGACCAGTTTGTACCATTTGAATGCGTTGGAATTAGTGATTCTGTCTCCCACCACATTTTTGTTTTTGTTGAAGATCTTGGGCTTTTCTATGGGTTTGACACTTTAGTTGTTTTTAGATTGGTTTTTAAGGGTGCCTTTGGTAATGAGAGCCTTTTCTATCTGAATCCCTTTCTCAATAACCTCCTCAAAAGTATGGACACAATGCATTTGGAGGTGGAAGGTGATATCTGGGTTGAGATTGGGAACGAAGATACTGACCAGCTACTTTTCAGGGAAAGCACAAGGGAAGTGACTGGCTATCCCTCTCCATCATTGGAGGAAGCTAGCGAAGGTCTCATTTGGGCATTGTTTGGTGCCACACAAGTCTGCCATGGTGACGTCACTCTCTATGTTATACGAGAAGTGACACATGAATCTTTCTGCCAATTCTGGCCAGGTGGAAATTGATCCTCGTGGTAAGCGTGTAAACCATTCCAATGCTTGACCTCCAAGACTCTTGGGAAAAAGTCTGATGAGGTAATTATCACTATAAGACACCTCTTGACATGCCATGTAAAAATATTTAACATGATCCCTTGGGTCTCCCTTTCCTTTGTATTTGTCAAACTTTGGCATATCAAATTTCTTTGGAAAGGGTTGAAGGGTCATTGTCTTGTCAAAAGGATAGGGGCATAATTCTTCATATTGATATTTCCTAGAATGCTCCCTATATTCTCTCTTGTAAGCTCAAAGCATCACTTTCATAGACTACACTTCCTTGTGCGAGCAATTGTTCTTTAGTGGGAGAAATAGGGATGTAAACACGATGAAGTACCCTATGTCTTCTTCTCCTTGGTTTTCTTGATGGATAGTTCGGGTAGAGCTTAACCTTAGGCCTCATGTTTCTTTTGAATGTAAATATTTACCCATCTTTCTGTACATGGGAGCCCGTAAGCAAAGCTAGTTTCAGCTTAGGTTACTGATTTTCAAAAATTTGTTCGGATTATGGCTTGAATTTTAGCCTCACTAAAAGGTTCCTCCTCTTCTACTGTGGAGGTTGATCCTCGTGGGTCAGTGTTCTATTCGCAATGCTTTCTCCCGTGGTCCCAAACTTTGAGGACAAAAATTCTGATGCCCTAATTATCACTCATAAGACAGTTGAAGCATGCCATGTTAAAATATTTGATATTGATAAGGGGGTGTTCTTCCTTAGCGATTTTCGCGTCCCTCGTCCCTTTGTCCCATCAATGGTACAGTGCTCTTTGTGATGAAAGTGGCCGAAGGTTCATTGCCTTTTGTCCATGTGAAAAGAATGTAGGGGCCCAATTCTTCGAGGGCTGCCTCGGTCACTATTTTGATGCTCCCTATATCGACTCTCTTGCGTCCACTGGCCCAAATG
Organism: Taxus chinensis; assembly: GCA_019776745.2. NCBI lineage: Eukaryota > Viridiplantae > Streptophyta > Pinopsida > Cupressales > Taxaceae > Taxus > Taxus chinensis. Next base: position 290,891 of record JAHRHJ020001621.1, read on the forward strand.
TCCACTGCTTTCATAGAATACACTTTGTGCGAGCCATTTCTTTGCCGAACCGGCCGGTTTGGGTCATTGTCTTGTAAGACATGATGGTCTCTCACCCAGTTGTCAATTATTTCCTTGTTTTTCCCAATTGGCCGGATCGGCCTTGTCGCTCCCGCCGCGTATCTTCTGGCCCAATTGTCCCAATTAATGTTTGGTGGGCCGCCAAGTTTTCCTTCTTGTTGTCCCATGGTTTTCCCAATAGTGCTCCCTAAAGCAAGTTGACTTAGCTTAATTTTCACGATTTTGCTGATCTTGTCTGTTGGCCTTGTCTGCTTGGTTTATAGCCTCTTCTTTCTAAAGGTTCTTCCTTCTTTGATATTGTGGAGGTTCTTCCTCTGTCTCAAGTTCTATTTTGTTTCTCAGACACTTTGATGAGGGGTATTCTATGCTCTACAACTTTATCATTGCCTGGGTAAGAAGTGGAAGCATTCTGATGCATTAAAATATCTTCCATATTGATAAGGGGGTGTTCTTCCTCAGTAGTGTCATTTGTAGTATTGGTTCATTCTAGGTGGGAAATTTGGCCCCTAATTCGATGACCCATGCCAACACTCTATCTTTGTTTCTAAGAAGAAATTCATCTAGTAAAGTAGGGTCAAAATCAAAGTTCGCACATGTGGTGACTCTAACTCATTTCTACTATTATCAACCATCTCTTCTATTTCCTTTTCTACAGAAAACAATGGTCCTAGGTCGTGTCCAATGAAGGGGTTTGACCCTTGTCGGTTATATTTTTCCCAATCTTGTGCTTGTTGTTCCTCATATGTCTATGTTTCTTTAATCCTAGATAGTTTGGGAGCCATGTTTTTGTGATAAGTTTCACTAGGGTAAGTTGTAGTATTCAAAGTTTAGTGACTACCCCTAAGTGAAATGCAAGATGTATTTGTTAAGAGTATGAATTCAACAATGTTAGAATACCAATGTGATAGAGTGATAAATCACCAATGAAACAATCGTTTGGTATTGAAACCTATTTAAATGAAGTACCTCCTAGACTATGTTTCAAAAAGTAATTCACGTCGCAAGATGATTAACAAGATGTTTTCACTTATGCCAAGTTCAAGGGAATGAACAAAATATAAGTAAATACAAGAAGTAAATGCAACCTCCCAATCAAGATATATGAAGAGCAATCACAAACTCGATTAAGACCTATATCTTAAAAAGTGCCAATTACAATCTGTGAATGACACAACAATATCACCAAGATATGTTAACCCACTTTGCAAGAAAGTGAAGTATTGATATCAAGGTGTTATTGATATAACATGCACAAATGGTAACATCTAGCACCTTTTAAAATTGAGGTAATAATAGAACCGAACCAAAAAAAAGTTGAAAGTATAGCTAGGAAAAGTTAAAAAATGTGTGTAGTGTAACCTTACAATATAGATATTTATGTCGAGTTTACAAGAAACAAGACGTAAATATCTTTAAAATTGTAATGATACGATACAAACAAGCTAACTCTTCTAAGGAAGTCCATGGTGATGAACCATGCCTAACTACAATGACGATCTTGACATGGGTATCAAGATCACAATGGCTACCAATGACGTGAATACGCCTCCGCTCACTTTAGACATTTAACTTACCCAAGCCGCAAACATGGATGGGCGTAAACCGACATAAAAGTGAGAGAAACAGTCGAATTGGTAACAAAAAGGTAGTCACCCTTCTTTTGATCAACAAAGTGTCAAAAGAATGTGAAAGGAAATAAATTAAAAAAATGATGAAAAATGTTGGCTTCACTTCGGCAGAGTTTCACCTCACCCTAAGGCAAGTAAAAACTAGGTGAAAGTAACGTGTCATCACAGATTTCACAATGAAAATATGGTTCACAATTCAACACTATTTTAGAATGGTCAAAGTGGGCTCCTGGCCAAAGTATATCTTCCTAGGTGGTTCTCTCGTCCTAGGTGCTACAAAGATTATCCACGAGCGAGGACGATTTACCCAAAAAGTCACAATGACTAGTTTGGGAGTATCTTGACTTTTTTACCCCCTTCAAGCACAGTGGGCAACTAATGCATTCCAATGTGTACTTAAAAGGGTCATGTAGGGAACAACTTGTAACTCTATCTCACAAAGGATTTACTAGTCAGAGTAGGTAGTGCGGAGCACTTCCCGTTTCATCCACAAGGTTCCCTCTTGCATGGACTACTTTGGGGTTCCTGGAACCACCCCCATTGTTGTAGCTTAAGGCATTATGCCAAAGGGGTTATGTTCCTAGTTGAGCGGAGAGGGACGTACCATTTTCTAAAACCTGCAAAATAGTGTTTTGAATATGTTGTTTGTTTTATCTTGTTTAATTAGATGTGATTTGCTCGAACACCGTTTGGCAACCTGCAAAACAACTGTATTAGAAGTTTTTTGATTTTGTTTTCATTTCCTTCATTCTTTGACAAGATGGTGTTTTGGTCCTGTATGACGATTGATTAGTAGTTTTTCCATCAAAAGAGAAGGCATCATTTCTGATTCTCCAGATCGTCCAAGGACGCAAGAGAAGAGCATATGTGATTGTCTTCAAAAATCCAAAAGACATCAAATGGAAAAACAATTTAATTCAACTATGCCAAATTAACCAATTCCAACTCAAATACTCTTAGCAATCTCAAAGCATCAAAAGAAAACTTAAGAATCATTTCTGATTCCCAAGATCACCCCAAGGGACATGAGGGAGGAGCATATGCGATCTTAATCCTATAAGTAAACAATGCAAAATATTACCTAATCAAATACAAACATGTAAAAACAACCTATAAAGACAAATATATGATTAGATAAACCTGCAAGAATGTTAGCACATCAAAAATTTAATTTAAAATAATGAAAGAAAGGACACCTACTTCCCCTTTATCAGTGCCTGCACGTAGGTTAGGGCGTATGCGCCACTAGAATGTTGTTTTTGGCTCGCAGTGTACCTGCATCACTCGAGAATGTGTGCACCATGAAAACAATGCCTGCACCACTAAAATAGTGCTTGTGCCACTCTATGGAATTTTTGAATTTATCAAGCACCTGCGCCACCAGAGAGGTGTGTGCACCATAAAAACATTGTATTTACTACTCTGAGAAAAACATACAAAATAACCACATTACCAGAAAAATGTTCCTGAGCCACTAAAACAGTATGTGCACCTTGGTTAGGGCGTGTGCACTGAATCTAACAGGTTTCAGGATGTAGTGAAGGTACAGTACGAAACAACGTCTACGCTCGGGTTAGCGCACCTATGCGCTAGTTAGGGTGTGTGCGCCGAGGTTAGCGTGCATGTGCCAAAGGTTGGTAGACAGAGTGACAGGTTTTAACAGTGTGCCTATGCCACCAGAGAGACGATGTGCACCACGAAAACCACATTTGTGCCATGAACAATCACTTACATGCGCGCCTAAAATTGTGCCTGCACCAGACTTGCAACCAAAATATGGCAACAGCAAACACAAGGAAACTCACAATATCTCAATTTTTGAAAAGTTAGCTTAAGAATGGCAATAACCCATTAAAATTATGGCTATGAACATGAAGTTACACATATTAAATGAGCAAAAAATTCCAAGAAAATGGACATTAATTACTATATGTGCATATCAACAGTTATCCAAAACAATGAAACTTTAAACTAAAATGCCATGGGACTAAGGGTCCCACCAGGTGTGCCAAATGTGTGCAAGTGTTTCTACAATTTTAACCAAATTTAAAGCAAGAAAGCTACCACCTAGAGATAACTTCCTAACCTAGCTAAAAAATGAGAAATATGCACCATCAAGATGAAGAAATGAGCAATTCCTACCCTTAACATTAATGACTTTGAATTAATCAAAACATAATGTAAGAACTCTAATGAACTCTATTCCCCTTAATTAAGAAATCAAAATAAACATTAAAAATAAACCTAAGTAGTCCAAATGGCAATCAAATCATATTTTCTTGGCCATTTTGATCCTTCAATGGATGTTTGGGTGTGAGGCTTAGCTCTTCAAGAATGGAGGATGGAGGTCTCAAGAATGACAAAAGGCTATTAATCATGAAACTATGTGTTTTCTTTTGTCTCTTGAGAGATTTAGGTGTAAGTGTAGAAGGTAGAGGGAGGGTTGTTTATATAGCCCAAAGGATAGAGGATTCAACACATCCTCATGAATGTGGGACTAATGGTAAGACGTAGAGTTAGTTATGGATAAGGGGGGTTTAGATGGGGTTGAGTCTAACTTTAGGAGGGTTTAGTTTGTCCTCAAGTGGGCTCATGTGGATATTGGGGAGTGTATTAATTAATCAAAGATGATTAATAATAGGTACATGTGCAATCTTTTATAAGATAATTAGATGGAATTTTAGTGTGATTTGGACCATTAGGAGGGAATTAAACCAATTAAATAGTGATTTATTGATTTAAAGAGAAGGGAGGCTAATTAATTAATAATAATTAATTAGACTAGATAGAAGGTGTTAATTAACGAAGGGTCATTAATTAGGGTATGTGTTGGATAGGTGACTTAATTAATTAGCTTAATGTAATAAATTAATGACAATGGAAGAAAAGAAGAGCGCTATTGACAATATGTCGTCAATTTATGGGAAAGAAGATAATTAGCGCAATTTAAGTATTGAAATTGATCAGGCGTAATTATAGGTGTTACGGAAATGACAAGAAAAAGGATAATTAGTGCAATTTTAGTATTAAAACTACGTAAGCAGATTTAGGTGTCTACAGTAATGAAGTTAATGTACTAGCTACCTCATATATGATACAGGCACTAGATGGTTGATTCTCGTTGCAACTTGATATACCTGAAAACTGGAACAAAGATGGATTAGATAGATATATGCAGGGGTTTCATGACAATGTGGTTCCAAGAAGTGATTAACTTCGTTTTATAGATGTCAACCCCCATTTTTTTAGAAAGAGTGATGAAATTGATGAAATTATAGAAACATGCAGAAACAAGAATATCACTGAATTTGGAAAGATGAAAAAAAATATCTAAAGCTAATTAGATGATAATAATTGTAAATTAACTGTTACCTAGTCTGGGTTGATGGTGACCTAGACTATGCAAAGGAAAGTTGACGGTGACTTAGGAGGGAAAATCTAGATTGTAAGATGAATGTGCAGACTTGAAAGGTCTGAAAAGAAACTGGAGGATGACAGGAGCCTGTGTCTGTTATGAGTAATCTGCAGGAAAAAACTAGAGATAGAAAACCCCAATAAATTGCTAAAAAAACAATAAAAGAGATATGTCTAAAAAACTAGACCTAGGTCAGCAACGATCTGAATGGGTCAATAGTGATTGTAGCAGATCAAGATAATGCTGAGGGTAAATTGATCCGTAAACCTCTACTTTAAGATAATCTACGAGAATCGGACATGAAAATTTTTGTTCTACTTTCAAGATGTTGGAGGGGTGCTATAGTTTGAGAGCTTAGGTGACTACAATTTCCCCTTAGTGTTTAGAATAGAATTGCAGATCATGCTAAGCTACGAAATTCAACACACAACATAAGGATTTTTTTCCTGGAAGATGTGTCCAATGGATGGATGAATATCAGTCGACCAAGGGAAATTTCTCTTTCTTCCCACTTGTATTGGCCAATTATATAAAAATCGTACATAATTACAATAAGTATAGAGAGAAGACAACAATGTAAAAATTCCCCGTCTAGTTGACAATTGCGTTTTCAACTGAGATTCTTTACACCTTTCTCCTACAAATCCACTCCAACGGGTGAAGTTATTTTCTCACTTGCTCTCAGTATGGACATAATTTTCGATGACTCTTTGATCTCTTTGGATCTCCCCCTACTAATTATCTTTCTCCTCCTTGTGATTTATAGCCTGTCCCCTATTTCCTCTCGTGCTACTGAAGAATTGTGTGAAAGGTCAGGGATCCACAAGAGACACAATGGATGAACACTTTAATGATGCCACATCACAAGATATCACACTGACATATTTTTTTCTATTCAGAAGGTGCATCAGGACAACGCACAAATGTGTACATACTGGGAGATGGATGTGTCAATACCACTGCCCTTGTTAGGCGGAAAAATCATACATGTACACATGCTGAGAAGCTCTGATACAAAGATGAGATGTTCTGTCCTAAACCTCTGTTTACCTCATGATTTCAATCATGTTTCTATAAGAATTCGATACCTTCTTGGTGCAAAATTAGGATCTGATGAAGATAAAAAAGTCTTGTTTCTCCAGGTGAGCTATGAATCATAGATACTGGATGAGTCAAAGATAACTTGCAGAGTAACAAAGGTTCAACGGGGAAGAGAACTGTTAGAGAATCTAGATAAGTGTTGTCTGTTGATGGTCCAAATCTTACAAGACAATTATATACGAGAAAGATTCAAAGATAATATGATAAGAGATTCTGAATAAATCAACATGTTGATAATGATAAACCTCATGACAGGACTGATCGCAAGCTATGCAAGCATGCTTGACAAGATTTCCTGAATATTTGTGGATGTCTCAAAACTTCTCAGGCACGAGGGAAGGGATGGATCAGGCTAAGACGCAAGCTTGAGAATTACATCGACATCTGACTGTGAATGCCAAATATAAGGAGATGTCAATTATTTTTAAAGGGAATATCGACAGTGACCAAGATGGGTCGCCACTGATTGCGAAGAGTAAGAAAGATTGAATATGAAGGTGACTAAGGACATGCATTTTATGCTTTTAGACGAAGGATTTTGGTGTTCTTAAAGATTGAAAGGCGAAGTGCTTTAAGGAATGTATAACAAAGAAGGATTAGGTTGCTTGGGGATTAATTTAAGTAGTTAGGGCATAGAAAATAATAGAGATGAGGATAAAATCATTAAAAAAGTAAAGGGATGAATTTAGGATGAAAAACATGACTAAGATTGGAGCAGAGGAAAATGAGAGGGTGTTAATGGATTTAATAGGAATTAGATTATTTAGCATAAGAAAATTTAAGGAATTAGATCATAGATGAGGAAGTCCAATTGGGCATGTAAGAATGTTAAAATGATTACATAGAAATTAATGTGGACTGATGAGATGATAAAGGAAATGAGGGATAATGATGAAGAGTCAGGAATTTCAACGGGGAAATAAGGGGGATAATGTGAGGTAAATATGTACACGAAAGGTGATATAGAGGAAGTATAGATAAGACGAATTTCAGAAAGTCTAGGATTTTTCCCCTTTTGTTGATTAGTCATGGGCTAGTAAGGCTGTGAGACCAAAAAAGAAGATATTTGGTAAAGAGTGGGACAGCATAAAGGATTGATGATAAGATCCCCATGACGGAACGAGTGACATCGATTGGAAAGTCAAGGGAAATTGCATGAGATGACGATTTGCTAATGACAAGAAGGTAGATGATCAAGGTGTATGATGAAGACAGTGAAGAAATTGGCAAGGAAGAATGGAAGATGGAGATGTGGTGAGGAAAAAGAAAGGATGGGATAGGAGAGGTAATGCCAGTGAATGGATGTTAGGAGAAATTCACCAATAATGATCAGTAGGAAAAGATGAGACAAAAGATAAGGCAAGGGAGAAAGTAAACAAAGAACGGGAGGGTGAACTCCAATGAAGGGACGTTATGATAAGTCCTCTGATAATGATCAGAGGACACAGAGGAAGGAAGGAATTAAGATAGAATGGAGGATGTCAAAGAAAAGGATTCAGGCTGTGTAGAATGGGGATGAGTGATTTTTAGGAGAAGTCTGCCGATAATTACTAGCGTAGAAATAGAAGGATATGATGAAAGAATGTTATGAGAAGATCAATGACAATGACGTGTAAGTATGGGGGTAGATATGTGGGAGAACTCTAGAAGATGGAGTGAAAAGAGTAAAGAAAGGAGGGATAACGATGTGTAGGAAGATGAAGATGAGGAGAGGATGTAGTGGATAAGCATGGATGAGAGAGAAATGAAGAAACAAAACATGAAATGAATGGAGAAGCAACGGTTAAGTAACATTACCCAGCGACGGATGATGGAGATGAACAAGGGACCAGTAGGAAGTGGTGTTTGTGAGAATGAAAGAGGAGGTGAGAGGATGTGATGGTGGGGAATGCCAAGAAAATGTAGATTGAGAGAATGTGGGGTAGTAGGGGAGTGCAGGATAACAAATCATGCTTAAGAGGGACTCTTAAGTAAGATCACCATGTCGTAGGAGGATTTAAGTAAGATCACCAAACCGGTAGTGACGATATGGAAGGAGAAAGATAACATTGTATCGGATGTAGGTGCGGAAGGGTTGGTTGGAATGGACAGATATGAAAAGAGGCGGGAGATAGAAGATGATGAAGAGATGATGGGAGATGGGAGATGGAAGGATCAGACGGACCAACCATTCTTAAGAGAAACTCTTAAGTAAGATTTCCCTGTGACAGAGATGGTTAAGTAGGATTGCCCAAACCAAAGAAGAAGAATAATGATGAAAAGACTTGAGCAAGTGTATGCCAAAATGGAACAAGAGATGAAAGGCAGGTGATAACAATGTGATAACAAGGAAACAAAGAGGTGTGACATCAATAGATGGAGTAACATATGCAACGTAGATGGAGATTGTAAAGGACAATCCTTAACTGGGATGCCCACGTCATGGTAGTGATGATGCAAGAGTGTTAAGCAGGAAAAGGAAGAGTGGAAAGATGTTTGTGGTGGTGGTTATTGTCTGTTGAAAGAGGAAATGGTGGAGAAGCTTCTACAGTGGGAAGATCCAAGGAATAAGATATACCTTAACTAAAATTTCTCTGGCTATATGGATGGTTAAGCAAGATTTTCAAACTGAAAGTGGAAGAGAAAAAGAGAAACTCAAGAGGAAAAACAGGTAAGATATTTGGCATTGTGCAAGGGGACAAAAAGGTGATAAGGATGATGTGGAGAAAAATGGTGATAAGTGGACATGGAGAACGAGGATCAATGGATCAAAGATGGTTTTGAACATGTTGAGAGATAAGGAGCTATAGGATAATGAACTCGCCTTGAGAAGGACCCTCAAGTAGGATTCGTAAACTGCAATGGTGATCAAGTAGAATTCACAAACCGAAGAGTTTATTTGCAAACACATTCATGGATATGATGGATAGATATAAAATTCATAGTGTGCAATTTGATATGAGTTTTATAAAAGATGGTATGGATGAGATGAATGGAACATAGTTGTAGCAAGGGTGTACAGGGAAACTATGTTTCAAATTGGATTGGAGACAAACAAGAAAAGGCTACCACTCAAAGCATTGCACTTGTATCCAATAACATGTGTTAATACATAACCAACGATAGCTAGTTATACCGAAAGATCATGAGGTAAACATGGATGAAGGATGCTCGTAATCCTAATATTGACATGAAAAAGAGATCAAAGATGTGACTTGTACGTGGGAATAGGGATCTCTAAAAGTGGTGTTCCTTAAGTTTATGCCCCAGCTCTGGGAAAGGGAAAGAGCAATAACAGAAAGTTGATCAATGCTGGAAGCTTTCTAGAAAATGTTGATAAAATGAAGGTTGATCAATGCGGAAAACCTTCAGATGCCATAATAATAGAGTAGCCATCCTTCAAGGGTATGGTCTACTTTACACATAATATGGATGGCAAGAATAATATGATAACCGTCCTTCAAGGGATTAGTCTATTTCTTTTGATTTTGATTTGATTTTGATTTGTATACTTTTCTTTTTATTCGTATGAACAAGGTGTCCTTCAAGGGATCAGTCTATTTTTGATAACTTTGATTTTTCCTTTTACATACTTGAGTTTGAGCTTTGCATGGGGGAGAGTTGGGAATAGCTAAGTAAATCACTTAAGAGGGGATAAGGAATGTACAAGAGACACCCTGGACCCTTTGCATGGCCGCAATAGGAGAACGATGAAGGTAATGGATGTAATGGTTATGAGATCACATTAAAGTAGTGAAGGTGGATCACATAAGTCTGATTATTATAGTGATAAATGGAAGGGGATAAAGATGACATAACAATCTAAGGATGTAACTAATTTCTCATTGGTAAATATGCTAACAGTAGATTGGTGCAAGTGCAATGCATTAAGAGGTTACGTCTCTGGTTTTATCACCACAAGAGGGAAGAAATTGAAGTTGCAATAAGATGATATGATAGACAAGTAAGAAATAAAACTAACATATGACCACAATGGTGGATTTATATGAAAATGAATGATGATGCCCCAAGAGAGACATAAACATATAAGGATAATCATGACCTCAAAGGAGGGCTTGATGTAATAAACGGTGTCCCAAAATAGACACACATATAGCCACAATGGTGGACTTTGAAATAGATGGTGCCCCATAAGAGACACAAATATGGAAGGATAATAACTCAAAGGAGGGCTTGATGAAATAAATGATGTCCTAAAAAAGACACAATATAGCCACAAAGGTGGACTTGGAGAATTTCAGGTCCCTTAATGGAGAAACAAACATGGCCTCAAAGGAGGGCTTCAATGAAAAAGATGATACCCCTAAAAGGAGCTAAAAACCATAAAAGAACAAGTATAGCCTTAGATGAGGGCTTAGAATGAGATGGGGATTTGGATATAATTAATTTAGATTGGATGGATGTGAAGAAAGGTAGATAATGTTGAATGTCAAAGAGTGACCTAAGTACCCTATGGTAACAAGGGATATGTTGTACAGATGAGATATTCAAAGGTGATTTGAGAGGTTTCCCCCAATGGGTTAAATTTGAAGGATGTAAAGGATGTGAAAGAGTTTAGATGAGATTGCTTTAGATTTGGATGGGGTAAATGATCAGAGACCAAAGTGGTTTAGCAAGATAAGTTGGTATTGATGAACAATGGTGGGTCATTCCTTAGGAAGAATGACATGGGTTAGATGAATATTAATGGGATGATGTGGATGGAGGGATAATGGGAGATCTGCCATATGGGATATGGATTGATTCAAGGTAGATAGAGAAGGAATTTTACCCTGAATGAGGAAATCATCTTTCTCAATAAGGTTATCAATGATTGACCGAAAGGCCTTACAATGTTCGATGTCATGACCTGGGGTACGATGATAATCAACTGCAATTAGGATTGAACCATGATGGTGGGACCATAGTGGATTAAAGTAGCTTTAATAGGAGGAAGTTTGATGGCAGATGTTTGAGTTAAATGTTGAAAAATGTCTACATATGACCCCATTGAAGTTCATGGGGAAGGTAATTCTTGTGGGTTTTGATAGGATATCTCAGCTTGGAGTTAGGGGAAAAGTAGATGTAGATGGGATGGATGAAATTCGTATTTTGGAGGACAAATCAAATTTGATTGAAGGATGGTATTGTTTGGATGTGGATTGATTATTGCAAGATGTTGTAGATGGAGAAACTAATAGGTCCTGGATGTTGTGCCATTGGATTGTTAAGGAGAGGGAAAATCTAAATGTTTTCATGGATGCGTAAGGGATATGTGAGGGATGTTTGCCTAAGCCTTAGACTTTGAAATAGAAGATTTGCCTCTAGTAGGGATGATGAATAATTTCAACCAGAGGATCTGATAGTGGTAGGTGTGGTTATTAATGGAGAAAATGTCCTAAAACAAGATGAAGATGTTAATGAAGATATATGTGTTTGTATGATGTGATTAATGATATCTATGTGAGACATGGATTGTTTCAATTTGGCCATGGAAAGAGATAATTTTTTAGAGGGAGAAGATAAATAACATTTATTTGTTTTAGGTAGAGGTGTTGGTAGAGTAGGTGATTCAAGGGGTATATTTTATAGGGTTGCAGATCAAGAGGATTTGATTGATGTGATAGGAGGATTGGGTACAGAAAAATTAGGGTAGACTGTTGTGATGTGGCCATGGGAAAGGTTGTCAAGGTAAAGCTAGGTGGATTTGTTGATATGATATGAAAACAAATATGTGTAGTTGGGATAGATAAAGATGAAAGACATTTTTTGAATATGTGTAGATGTGAGTGACGTGATGACCGATGGAGTATGACCTTATGGGTAAGGGTAATGTAGCAAGTGCAAGGACATTTTGAGATGTAGAAGCAGAATGGAATGGTTGTTTCATAAATACCTTTTGAGGGGTAAGAATGATATTTTTGATAAAGGGTATTGATGTCGAAAATAGGGTTGCAAGGGTGCATGTTGTAGAAGTTAGGCATTAGTAGAAATGGGTTTAGTTGGGATGGTTGTGAGCTAATATAGGTGTAGTAACTATGTGTTTTTCATGAAGATGTTGGTGAATGAATAAGTGTGAGAGACATAGGGATATGTGTGGATACCTGAGTGGAGCTAAAATAAGTGCTAAGGATGAATCTAATGTGATAGGAGTGGGGTATGTTTAAGTAGAAATGGATGATATAGTTGAATTTGATGTGGATGTGGCAAGGATATGAGAAGGTACAGGTTCAGGATTGGTAGTGAAAATTGATGTAGGTGCAATTGGTTCTAAATAAGTGGAATGGGAATAATGATCCACTGGTATGGGAACATGATAGAGTTGATGACTTGGGATGAGATATTGAATTGACTAGGTGTTAACCATACAAGTCTATTTGATAGTTGAGATGTAAAATGGGGGTGACGTGATTTGTTGGTGGTTGATTAATCTGTGCAGTGGAGGTATTAATTTGGATATTTCCTTGATTTACAGTTGTTGGACACAATCTTTGAAGGAATGACATCTCTAAATGTCATGACATTTAAACTCGATGATATTTACAAAAGTAGGCCTTGTCAGATCACCAATTGGATTGATGAGTTGATCTACGGGACTATGGGAGGTAGCTTTATGTCTACATAGATTTGTTTGGAAAGAATTTAGTAAACTTATCAAATACATAAGTTATCCCATTATTCATTTCCTAAGTCTATGTTAATTTGTAAATGTAGATGTTGTTATTGATAAATTGATATCATTTATATTTGTTGAATTCACTGTTGAATGGTGTAGTTAAGGGGATGAGGGTTTGATTGACCACAAGTTGGTACAATCTTCAACTCGCCATTATGATGTAGAATAGTTTTGTAACGTGAATTATTCAATTCTTGAGGTTAGTTCTTAATTCTAAGATGTTGATCAAAAGATGAGTTTCCAGCTTGAGCCTTGTGAAATTTTTATCAAAGGTTCGAAATGATTCAGATCTCATAGTGGATGATACTATGTTTGGCACATGAATGCGAGTAATAGTCGATATGATCACTCTAGCATCCAGTGTGATTGCACAACATTGAAACCTTTCTACAAGTGTGGGACTTGTAAAATGAGAGAGGAATCTCCAGAGAAGGCTGGTTCCTGCTCCTAAACTACCTGCCACAAGCTATTCCAGTGCAGGCAAGCTAATCTAATCCTAATCTAACCATGCCAAGGAGACAGAGAGAGAGAGAGAAAAGGGAAAAACAACAAAAGCCTACACTAAAACGGTGATACACCAGAGAAGGAGAATGTTGAACATCTATCAAAACTGCCATGGAACAAAGAGAGGTGAGCAATGGGAAGGATGGACAGATGCATCACAGGCCCAAGGATAGATTTCACACAGAAAATGTCCCAAAACTCCATGAACACAGCTCCAGACCTGTAATGAACATTAGAACATGCACAAATACCTGCAATGAAGAGAGGCAAGAAGAAAACAAGTAAAAAAAATGAGCAAGGATGGACAGATGCATCACAAAACATGTTTTTTGTTGCTTCAGAAGTTTGCACAGAACATCATTTCAATAGTAAAAGGCAAAAACGCCATTACAGAGCAGGGGAGGAGGTTCGAACTCCATTTTTTCAACCCTGGAGAAGAAAAAGAAGGGAGGGCAGAGCTGAAAAGATGAACCACCCAGAAAGAAGCCCCTCCTTACAATTTATAGGAAGAATGAGAGAGGGAGAAGAGAGGAATTTGAAATCTACCCCAACCACCTCCAGACTGCATTTAATTATCTCATTATGGTGGTAGGTGAGAACCCTAGCGAACCCAAAAGTGACGAACTGTATTTTGCATTTTTAAGAATTTGTTCTCACCCAATTAAAGATATCCAGTCGTAGTTGGACAGAGGACCTCGTAAGCTTTCCAAAAAGTCCAACCTTGCATGAATCCGAGCTCCCAGTCAAAAGTTATGGCCATCTGAATATCTGCGCCAGGGTCTGCTTCCTGTCAGCGCTCAAAATGTTGTGCCTCCTGAAGGTGCGCCATAGGCGCATCCATGTGTGTGTCGACATCCTCTTATGTGCGCCAAGGAATTTTTCCCTGTCGACACTGTCGTGTGCCACTTCCGTGTGCCTTGGGCGCACCGTTTTCCCTGTCGACATCCATTTTGTGCGCCTTGGCGCCACTTCTGTGCGCCTTGGGCGCACCTTTTGCCCTGTCGACATCCATTGTCGTGCGCCACTTCTGTGCGCCTTGGGCGCACCGTTTGCCCTGTCGACATCCATTGTCGTGCGCCACTTGCCTGTGCCTTGGGCGTGCACCGTTTGCCCTGTCGACATCCATTGTGTGCGCCATGCACCTTGGGTGCACCATTTGCCCTGTCGACTTCTGTGTGCCTTGGGTGCACCGTTTTCCCTGTCGACATCCATTGCCACTTCATGCGCCACTTCTGTGCACCATTGGTGTGTGCGCCTTTTTACCCTGTCGACATCCATTTTGCGTGTGCGCCACTTCTGTGTGCCTTGGGCATGTCAAGGATTTGAGCTTCTTTTATTTCTATATTCTCTTGTTTGTCTATATCGACCCGGGGGGAGATATTTACAACAATTTGGCGACTCAATGGGGTCACCTTCCTGCTAGGTAGAAGATCAGTGGCCTTTTAGCAATCCATTGGGCATGGAGTCATAAGCAAGCCTGAAAACTGATCTGAACTTTGAAAAATCCCTTCTGAGCCACTTGAAACCCATTGAACTTAGAGTTGTTCTCACCAAAATGCTACTGAAATGAACTGTGCAAGAGCAAACCCAGCAACACCAAAAAATATGTACAAAACTGAAAATCATACATGCTCCAAATGGAACATGCAGAGTGTGCATAAGCACTTCTTCTGCTGAAAGCAAACCTACCTACCTTACTCTAACTGGAGCAAAGGCAAGCTAAACAAACCCTGCAATTGGTTGTGAGAAATAGCTTCCCTTTCTCAAAAGTGGCAGCCATGCAATTGATTTGGCACTGATCATGGCTGTTAGGATGAGTGGAAAATCAACAAGAAGCTGGTCTTCTACCCAAATCATCAAGGTATCTGCTGAAGGCAAATTCAATACCTCTTTTAGTTGCTCTGCATTTGGATTGAAGAGGTATGACAGCTGATCCTTGGTACTTTGTAGCTCATCCTCATGCTCAGAAGCAAGCATGACTGGTTGTGACTTCTCCTTTGGCTCCAATGAAGCCAAATACCTGATTGGGCAAGGTCTGATCCGTTTGATATGCCCATAGCTCTGATTTTCAACTCCAAAAATGGAGTCTTCTTGTAGACCTTGAATGGATGGTGTGGAAGAAATGGTGAAATTCCTCTGTCCTTTCTCTTCGTCCAATGAAGAACATGAAAGGTTAAAATCTTCCAATCTTGGTTCCAAAGAGATGCTATAGGATGCAGGCTGCTGCAAATGAATGTTCTCCTTCATGACAGCAGACTCTTGTGTTTGGAATGTGGATGATGAAAGAGAGAATGGTGGAAACTCAACCGGCTCTTCTCCATCAAAACAGTCCTCCAAATCTGACAGATAAACTGCCTCATGGCTGTCCTGCTGCAAATGTTCAACTTCTCTCCCATGGTGTTCTCTTGATCTGTAACTTGACCACCATGGTTTCTTTCTCCCTCCAACATTGAGTTTGAGAGATCAAACTCCTCTTCAGTACTAGAACTTGAGAGAGGTGAAGTAGAAAGAAGAACTGAAGGTTCTCCTGTAGCCTGCTTTGTGCTCAAAGCCCTTGGATCTGCACTTTTCTCCTCCACAGCTAGAATGTGCTCCTCTTCTTTTGGATTTGGAGCAGCTTCTCCTTCCTCCAATGTTTGAAGACAATCTTGCTCTTGATTGAACTCTTCCTCCAACATGAAGTTTGTCAAGTCAAACTCCTCGATCTGCTGCTCTAGAGGACAAGTTGGGACTGCAAGATCTTCTTCTTCTGCTGCAACAAAATCAGTCCTGACCACCATTTGTTCTCCAACCTTAGCCTCTTCTGTAGGCTTTACCATCAAGGGGATCTTTGTCATCCCAAATTTGGCAGCCAAACTTACTAAGCTCTTAATCATTTCTTCTTTTCTTGGCTCTTCCTCTTGCTGTCCTTGATGACTGATTTTTGCAATTTCTTCTTCCCCACATGGAATTGGGAATGCAAGAGGAGGGATGGGTTGTAACTTGATTGATTTGGCAAATTTTTGTGGTGGTGGTGGTAGAAACTCTTGTTTCTTTGGAGGAGGGGGTATTTCTTTTAGCTCTTGTGGAGGGGATGACTGTTTGGAAGGAAAAAGGAAAGAAGAATTGAGGTGTGGTGGGAGACTGAGAGGTGGAGAAATGGATTCAACACTTGGGACAGCAGATGGAGAATTTAGAATTTGCAATTCCAAATGAGATGGTGCTGCTTGAGTAATGGGAAGAGAAAAACCAGATGATGGTGTAGAACTTACCCATTGACAAGGTTGTTCAACAACAAGTGTATAGGCCTCTATCTCTGTTGTCCATTGTGCAAGTTGGGGCAGCATCTTCATCATGAAGTCCAGCTTCTCCTGAGGGCTGAAGTGTCTTGGAAAAGGGCCTCCCCATGGACAAGGAGTCCTGCAACCAATTCTAAAAGCTCTCAATTGAGCTGTTGCTCTGGACTGCACCATCTTTACCTCCATCTTTTGGATTTTCTCCAACAGACCAGCATCTTGCATCTGATTCTTCTGCATACTCTTGCTCTTGGAAAGCTCCATAGCCAAACTGATTTTGGCATTGCTGCTCATATGGGTATGCATGCTGATTTTGAATTTGTTCAAAATGCTGATTTGGAGGATTTAAAAAACATGTTGGAGGTGTGATATATTGCTGCTGTTGTAAATGTGAGTTCCATGATGGAAATGAAGTCATGATTGCACAACTTCATGGAATGGAAAAGAATGAAAGAGACGGAAAGAAAGATGGGTGGGAATGGATGAAAAACAGGTCTGCAACTCAGAGAATGAGTTATTGATCAGATGGAGTCGCCAGATGTGTTTGTAAGTGCCTCCAAAGGCTGAAATCTTCACAGGAACACACCAACCTGCAAAAGATGAAGTGGAAGACCTCTAAGGTCCCACCGGGCGTGCCAAAACTGTTGTTGCAAAATCACAGCACCCCTGGATGCTGATCAGGCTTCTAGGTTGATCACTCTAGCATCCAGTGTGATTGCACAACATTGAAACCTCTCTACAAGTGTGGGACTTGTAAAATGAGAGAGGAATCTCCAGAGAAGGCTGGTTCCTGCTCCTAAACTACCTGCCACAAGCTATTCCAGTGCAGGCAAGCTAATCTAATCCTAATCTAACCATGCCAAGGAGACAGAGAGAGAGAGAAAAGGGAAAAACAGCAAAAGCCTACACTAAAACGGTGATACACCAGAGAAGGAGAATGTTGGACATCTATCAAAACTGCCATGGAACAAAGAGAGGTGAGCAATGGGAAGGATGGACAGATGCATCACAGGCCCAAGGATAGATTTCACACAGAAAATGTCCCAAAACTCCATGAACACAGCTCCAAACCTGTAATGAACATTCAAACATGCACAAATACCTGCAATGAAGAGAGGCAAGAGGAAAACAAGCAAAAAATGAGCAAGGATGGACAGATGCATCACAAAACACATTTTTTGTTGCTTCAGAAGTTTGCACAGAACATCATTTCAATAGTAAAAGGCAAAAATGCCATTACAGAGCAGGGGAGGAGGTTCGAACTCCATTTTTTCAACCCTGGAGAAGAAAAAGAAGGGAGGGCAGAGCTGAAAAGATGAACCACACAGAAAGAAGCCCCTCCTTACAATTTATAGGAAGAATGAGAGAGGGAGAAGAGAGGAATTCGAAATCTACCCCAACCACCTCCAGACTGCATTTAATTATCTCATTATGGTGGTAGGTGAGAACCCTAGCGAACCCAAAAGTGGCGAACTGTATTTTGCATTTTAAAGAATTTTTTCTCACCCAATTAAAGATATCTAGTCGTAGTTGGACAGAGGACCTCGTAAGCTTTCCGAAAAGTCCAACCTTGCATGAATCTGAGCTCCCAGTCAAAAGTTATGGCCATCTGAATATCTGCGCCAGGGTCTGCTTCCTGTCAGCGCTCAAAATGTTGCGCCTCCTGAAGGTGCGCCTTGGCGCATCCATGTGTGTGTCAAGGGTGCAACATCCATTGTCGTGCGCCACTTCTGTGCGCCTTGGGTGCACCATTTTCCCTATCGACATCCATTGTCGTGCGCCACTTCTGTGCGCCTTGGGCGCACCATTTTCCCTATCGACATCCATTGTCGTGTGCCACTTCTGTGTGCCGCCACTGTTCTGTGCGCCCTTTGCGCCTTGGGCGCACCGTTTTCCCTGTCGACATCCATTGTCGTGCGCCACTTCTGTGTGCCTTGGGCGCACCGTTTGCCCTGTCGACATCCATTGTCGTGTGCCACTTCTGTATGCCTTGGGCGCACCGTTTTCCCTGTCGACATCCATTGTCGTGCGCCACTTCATTGTGTGCCCTTGGCGCCATGTCAGGGATTTGAGCTTCTTTGATTTCTATATTCTCCTGTTTGTCTATATCGACCCGGGGGGAGATATTGGTTGAGATTGGATTGGTTGCGCAGTTTGAAAAGTAGTTTGATAAGGAAAATAATAAGTATGTGAGTGTGTGGGTAGTTGAGGAAGCATCTGATAAGGTGGTTGATAAGTTTGTGAATAGGATGTTTGTGGAATGGTTTGATAAGGCCTCTAATTAATTTGTGAATATGTAGATGTTGAAGGAGTTGTTTGGAAAAGATTGACATATGTCATAGGTTGGGATTGTGGCATAGGCTGGTGTTGAGCAATAGGGGCATGTCGATAAGTGGGGATATGTGTGTTAAGGGGTTGAGACTGTTGGCGCATAGGATGGGTAGGGATGTAGGTATTTAAAAGCTGAGATTGTTTGATGGGCATACTAGTGGGGGATGAAATACAATTGACAAATAGGGATGTGGGTGGAATGCGATCCACTAATTAAGGAGATTGGGAGGATTGAGAGATTGTAGGGGATTTTTGGAGTAAGAAGTCATACATGGGGTTAGGAGGTGATTCGAGTGTATCTAGAGGAGTAGGATATGGTGGTATGATTGATTCAGGAAGGCTAGCTTGATGAGGGATAGGAGGGTTGGTGTCAAGGTGGGGAGAATTTTATATGACATGGTTCTCATGAGGTGAGACCATGGAGACTGGAGATTGGCTGACCGACAACGTGGTTTTGAGCTTAGAATCCTGTTAAGTAAGATCATCAAAAGAAGTAACTTTATTGAATAGAGAAGATTGTTTGTTTGTCGCAATTTGGGAGAGAGCGATAATAGGTGTGAAATAGAGGAACATATGTTTGATGTATATTATTGACAAAAAAATCAATCAATTTTTTTTTAGCATCATGATTAGTTTAGAGGATGTAAACAAAATAGAAAAATAAGTAATGAAGGTTCCTAAATGAGTCTAAGGCTAGTTTTAGGCAATTATGGATTGGGAGATGTCTGAGGCGATTTCCTGTTGGGTGTTTAAGTCCCCAAACAGTTAACCAGGTGAGAGGAATGTTTGCATGTATTAATTATTTTTGTGCAGTCTAAGGCAGTGTGTGATAAGTGAAATGCAAAGAGTTAAATCCTTTTACTTAAGCTATGTGATCAGGAAGGATGTAGAAGGTTCATTTTAGACCAAAATGAAATGTGACATTCGATGTAGAAAAACACCCAGGAAAGGGAAAATTCGATGCAGAAAAGAGAAAATAGAGAAAAATGAGAAATACCTAGAGAATCACTTATCATGGTTATTTATATGTGTTTGATAGTGATGTATTTAGAAGCACTGGTTAATGACCGGAAATGCCCTGGTACCCTGAAATGGCACCGTTTGACTACAGGAGGTCGGTAAAGGTTTTTTTGTTATGCGGTGTGTTTGATTTGAACATTGGTCTTTGAAAACATAATTTAGACTTTTTCCTGCAAAACAAATATAACCATTATTGGATATGAGTTAAAAAGATATAAAAAGGATAATAAAACAAAACGTTCTAATATTTATATGCAAAATAAAATCCTCGGTGTAGGATATTAATCTAAAAAACAAATTTTGTCATTTTTATGTTAATTAAAATAAACAAACAATCGAAACTAAATCAAATGCAAACTAAATTATAAACTAAACAATGAAATAACTATGATTTAATAATGAAACAAATGATGAAATAATAACTAGATAACTCTCAAATAAATATTAACATGGAATGATAAACAATATAATGTGATAATGCATTCAAAATAATGAATTACGACATGCACTATACAAATGACAAACCAAACACTAACTGACTAAAATATCAATTAAGCACCTAAATAATAAAACTACGTTATCCAAGCAATATGAACATGTAAGTTGCATTTATTTAACAACTTATCAAATCTAAACAAATTTCACCAACAAATGTTTATTAACGACATAAAATATAGTTGAACGTTAGATATCGTATGTCAATTAATGATACAATGAGATACAACGTCTAATCAATGGGACAGAAAAAGGAAATATCTTATCACCCTTTGTTGTTAACACTTCCTTATCTACTTTTTGATACTTTACAATTGGTCCTACTACACATGGATATGGATTTTTACATTGACAATGACATAATGAGAATTGTAAATGAAAAATACATGCTTGGAAATTGTAAACTACTTGCTATAAGGAGACTACCCAGCTACCAAATTCTACTCCAATATTGAATAACTATGTTTTATGTTCAATGTAACAACTACCAATGGTGATAAATATGTTTGAATGAATTATAATTCAGTTGCTATAAAAGGAATGTATAGTAATTATCAACAAAAGCTGGCGTGAAATGGAAACTAAAATGGAGATAATTAGACGCTGGTAGCTGTGCATGGGGGTTGAGTGGGGAGTCATGAGGAAGATGAGATGGAAGAGGGTAGATATGGTGGTGGGCGTGATGGAACTCGGAGTAGGGAAGGAAAGGAGAGGGAGTGGACGTGAAGGAGATGAGTGGACAGGGGGTAGCGTGGGGAGGACTGTAGGAATAGTGGGTGTAAGGTGGTAGGGAGATGAAGCCGAGGGGAGTGGTGAGGATTTCAGAGGTTAGTGGTGAAGTAGAAAGTAGTGGTGGTGAAGTTGGAAAGGAACGATGGTGCAGTGGGGAGAAGGGACGATGATGGAGATGGGGAGAAGGGACGTGGAAGGAGATGGGACGTGGGAGGAGTGGTAGGCATAGGAGAGAGAAGGGAGATAGGACAAATAAAGGAGATAGGGTCTACAGGTGAGAGGAGTGGTAGGCATGGGAGATGGAGATGGGACAGGTAAGGGAGATAGAGTCTACAGGTGGGAGGAGTGGAGGAGGTGTGGTGGTCTGCGTGGGAGATGGGTGGTTAGGTGACATGTAGAGATGGGTGTAGTCTGCGGGGAGAGAAAAGAGAGGGAGATCAGTGGTGAAGTGGAGAGAAGGGACAACAATGAAGAGGATATGGGAGAGGGGAGATGTGGGTGGTAGGTGAGGATGCGACTGAGGTAGGAGATATGGGAGGAAGGAGAGGAGAGGGAGGCAACGTGACCTGTGTAGGAGATGGGAGGAAGGGACGAGTGGTGTGAAGATGGGAGATGTGTGGACAGAAAGGAGATGGGGTGGAGAAGAAGGGAAGGGAGACAGGTGGACGGTGAGGTGGGATCTTAAGGGGAGCAATAGGGAGGAATGGAGGTTGAGAGGACGTGAAGGTGGATGGGGAGAGGCGAGAGTTGGTAATGGTGCACGGGTGGAAGATGAGGAGAGTGGAGAAGAGAGGGAGACTGTGGGGTAGTTGGTGGGGAACGAAAATGGAGGGATGGAGTTGGTCGATGGGTAGGAATGGGTTTCAGAAATTTTCAAAGGTATATGTGAGGTGAGGTGGCTAGTTTGGCCAAGTTAGCTGAGCTAGGGGAATTAGGGGCTAGGTAGGATAACAATTTATTTATTGAATTTGATTTTTTTTTATAATTTTAATTCCAATTTAATTTTTATATTTAATATTAATTGTATCTTTTTTAATTATTTAAATAATAAAAAATAATTATATACGAACTTCAAAAACAAAACTTCAATTTGTATTCTATTGCAAAAAAGAAACAAACGATAAAACTACTTACTTCAGGGCGGAGACAAAAAAAATTACAAAAGGTAAGTGACATGTCAAACAAAGAAAGATAGTATTAAACCATGTGAACAGGTGAGTCAGAAAAATAAATGATGCAAAATATAAGATATGATGAGCACTAGAAGAACAAGGTTAAATTTCCATATTCATATCCCATATGGGTAAATAGAAAACAAAGAGCAAGTACCTCTGAGGCGACTAAAATGATGGATTATACTAAACTGAGATCAATGAATATTAAGACCATGCAAACAAGCAGGTTAGATAAAATAAGTAAAATAAAAAACAAAACAACCAGATCTAGGGTCTGCTCCCACCGGGTGTGCCACATGTAGATCTACGTTACCTGCTTCCTGTCCAGGTGAATGTTCGAATAATCAAGAAACACGAGACCACGTCGAGTATACAAGGGCTTAGTACCTTGGAGATTGAGATGGATGATACGGGTGCAAAGAAGTCAGATGCATGATATCAAGAAGCTAGATCTGCAAAACTTAAATCAAATACGATTAGAACACAATATGCGGGGGTTGCTCGAATAATGCCGGTTCCAAGAGGATTTCAACTCCTTGGAGGATGTCAACCCCCATGTTAGACAAGATAATTAGATCATGAACAACAGTAAAAATGACAAGCAAATGGAAATAACAAAAGTACTTAGCTCATGTCCTGCTATGGAAATGAACCGGGCATCCAGATGGCAAGATAGAAGACACTGTCAGAGCTTTCCTCTTCTTTTGTCTAAAAATATATCCTTCTTTTTTAAGTCTTCCATTTCGGGTCTTTGAAAATGTCTCCTCCCCCTTTCTTTTTTCTTTCTTTTTTTATCTTTTTTTGAAATATGGGGGAAATCCCCATATTTATAGCTTATATATGAGACTATCTGCAAGTTAGATGATACCCAAGGTGTAGTAAAGTAACCTAAGTTAGGGATGTGATGTGATCATGTGGGTCCCATAATTTGACTTATTAGGAAAAGTGGGGGACATGATTTGAATGGGTGGTGAAATAAAGATTTCATTTTTAAAAGAAAATGTCGGATGGGTGCATTTTGAATTAAATTATTTATGGGTGGGGTTCATATTTTAATAATTTGAAGGGATTGACTTTTTAGGTGGGAACTTGATTTTGACTTAAGTGGGGAATATGCAGGACTGGGTAGCTGAAATAAAGATTTCATTTTTAAAAGAAGGTGTCGGATGGGTGCATTTTGAATTAAATAATTTATGAGAGATGGGGGATGATTCCAAAAAATTGAATTATCAAATGGGTCCATACGGATCCCATTGATAATTAATCAAATAATATGAACAAATAAATAGGATTTATTTAATTTAAGATAAAGAGAAGTGGAGATGGAAATTGTGTGAATATAAGATGTCGGAGGGGTGCTATACTGAAAATAGGAGTCTACATTTACAATCCATTGAATCTA
This sequence comes from Taxus chinensis, assembly GCA_019776745.2. Lineage (NCBI taxonomy): Eukaryota > Viridiplantae > Streptophyta > Pinopsida > Cupressales > Taxaceae > Taxus > Taxus chinensis. The sequence continues at coordinate 314,684 of JAHRHJ020001621.1, forward strand.
TCATGCCTAAACTAACCTGACTCCATCATGCCTAATCCACCTGGTTTTCACCCATATGCATATAAGAATTAAAATTTTACAATATAAGCACAACATCATACCGTAAATATCACCATCTCTATATAAATCATCAGAATTTGTGTGTCCATAGATATGTACACATAAACAAAATCAATACATGTGCCTCTCATGTACATCCTTGTTATCTTTGGCATGCAGGATGGTATAATAATCAAAAGAATATAAAAATCTCATATACATCCTCACTATCTTTGGCACACAAGATGGTATATATATAAAAAATATACAAATATCTATACCTTGAACATATATGGTGACTAGTAGTCACCCCAACAGATGTCTAGGCTGGTCTCATTTATCTCCTCTTCCTCTCCTCTAGCCCGATGCCCTACCACCATCTCTCCACCCTATATGGGTCTAACCCTCACCTCTACCTTGCCTGTAGCTGGGTTTTGCCTCCATGAGCTAGTCACCTCTCCTTGACCCTGTCTCTCGGCTCACTAGCCCCCTGTACTCTTTGTACAATGTGTATGAGATATGGTCCTCTCACTTGAGGCCTGTTGTACCCTGTACTCCACATAGGAAGTGACGTATATCCCGGTAGCAGTCAAATGATCTTGGTAATACCTTACCTCATTTAGGGCATCCTTGAATTTGGAAATCATCACTGTCTGTGGTGGTGTCATGGGTCTCACAGCAACCTGTGAACCTTTCCCTGCTACTGGTGGTCTCGGCCCCTATACTTGTGAGCCCTGCCCTCCTCTCTGTACCATGGGACCCTGTCCCGCTGATGCATGTACCATGGGACCCTGTCTTGGAGCCTGAGGTGCTGCCTGTGTTGTGTCCTGGGCCTGTAAGGTCACAATCTATTCCCGTACAGTGGCCAATTGGCCCTACAAACCTACTACATATGCTTGAAAGGTGGCCACCTGTCCCCTGTCTCCATATCCACCCTGTGTGGGTGCCTATCCTTGGGCAATCTAGGCCTATAAAGCCACCAAATGTGCCTGTAATGTGGCCACTTGTGCCTCAGACCCTATCAGATGCCCCTGTAATACTGTGATCTGGGCCTGTAAAGTGGAAACCTTCCCCTGCAAAGTATCCCTATGAACTATAAGGGTAGCCAAGTTTGAATGCCCTGGCCTAGCTGGTGTTGCTTGTAGCTGGACTACCCACCACTGCCTGTATCTATCTGTAACTCCGTCGTCATTGATCCACTGGTCCACTACATGCTCCTCCTTCCCGGTTGGCATTGTCAGCTATGGTAGAGGCATAGGCCTCTCCATGTCATCTCTCCTGTACTGAGGGAACGGTGGTGGCACGTCCTGGGGTAGCCCAAACTGTCACCTAACCCTTTCAATAGGTATCATCTCATGCTCATCAGAATGACACCCCTCTATCCACCTCAATAATTGTAACTCATCTAGCTCCACCGCCATCTTCCTGTATGAAGGGAAGCCAACATATGGCCTCCAAATGATGTCCACTCCAGATAACCTCTCCAACACCCACCTATAATATGCCACATCATGAGTAGCCCTAACAGCCCTATGTTCTCCAATAATAGGCACCCAACGCCTGCACCCAAATCGAACCAAGCCAGCATTGAATGCATCTGTTCGTGGCATACCAACTAGACGCACAAATACAATGTGCTCATATGCCCAGCAGTGGAGAAGAAAGGTGCAACACAAACTGAACCTCCGTAACCACCCGTAGGCCCATAAGTCCCTATATAACTACACCAAGTATGTCGGTGCCCAAGAAAAATGGGTCCTATCCTCCATCATGTCATGGAGAACCCCCATCAATGCTCGTGGGAATATCCCACCCTCCGCATATGGTAGCACAAAACAACACACTGCCTCCATGATCAGGAACACTAACCTCATCTCCTCTGGATGGGCTGTGTACATATCTCCATAGCTCAGGTTTGCGCTATAGAACCTCATATTTGTCATCCCCTCTCCAAACACCGTCAACATAAGCTCCTTTGATGCCTCTAAAGAAATAACATAAACCTGCATCCCCACTATCAATAACTGCAAGATCTTGTACACGTCCTCTAGGGTGATTGTGATCTCACCCATCGGCAGATGAAATGTGTTGGTCGCTAAATCCCATTTTTCGATGAAGTGCAACCATCAAGCTCAGATTCTGAACTATGTTCCTGTATAGTCTGAACCCAATAAGGCTAACATTTGTAACGTGACACCACTCCTCTGTCATCACACTCCCTCGTAGCACTAATAATAGAGGCGGTACTATATCTCTCATCCACAACTGGTCCATAGCTTGCACCCAACAAACCACACCATTATTAAATCTTGACTATATCTAACATATTACTTACCCGATTAACATATTCCTGAAATTATTATTATTTATTTCCCCACAACCCTAACGACCTACCCCTTTCCCCAATCCCACTTTCACACCCCTCAACTTGTATCATAGATACCTTTTACCCTACCTATTCTCAACACACTTACATTTATACTTCACTACCTCATTTTCTCTTTAACTCCCACCATAACCCTATCTCAACACATTTTTCATCAAAATCTAACTAGCATCAGTCCATCATGACCAACATCAGTCACCTATTATTTGATCGATGCCAACTATGGCTAAGCGACATCAGCTACCCTTGACTGACGTCGGTCACTATCACACCAACCAAACCCACAAAACCCTCCCCCATTTTTTAAAAATTTGACCATACTAACCTATAAACCTACCCTATCATACTCAAACCTCCACTAGCTTTCCCCCTACCCATATTTAACCCACATTGGAATTCCTACCCCCCCATTCCATGAATTTTACTTCCACATGTACATTTAATTTCTGCCCAACACCATTTCTACCCAAACCAATTTCTACAAACAACTTCAACTAATAAGCATCGAATGGGATCGGATCTAAAATTGACAAGGGCAATTTTACCGATAACCATACCAAAAATTTTGTTTTGATCCCTCTTTAGGGATCCCTTGCGTTCGGAACGTTGCAAAATCCCTTTCCGGGAAATCTGGTTTTCCGAACTTAGTCTTTTTGGTCTTTTTTGGCTGGGCGCATGGAATTACTATGTAACACCAACTTTTGGTGCGCCCCCTTTAAAGCCTTTGGCGCATATTTTTCAGTGTCAACACACCTTTCGGTGCGCCTTGTATGTTGAGTCTTCTCTGCGTGCGCCAAGGCGCATGCGCCTTCATGTTAGCACAACTTTTGTTGCGCCACTTTTCGGTGCGCCAAAGGGCGCACATAATCTCATGACAACACAACTTTTGGTGCGCCAAAGGCGCGCTTAGTTTCATGCTGGCAAATGCTTTGGTGCGCCAAAGGGCGCATGCTTTCCTATGTCGACAGCAACTTTCATGCGCCCTTTACAAAGTGGGTGGCGCATTTATGACTAGCTCACCTATATATATATTTTTACGCGCCCAAAATGTCATTTTCACCAGTCGCAGAGCACGTGATTTTTCTTTTCTCTGGCCTGTCAGCCCCTGCCCTGTCGTTTTCAACGCCTTGTGGACCCGTTGCAAGTTCTCACTATTTATCCAGGTAAGAGGTTCTTCTCCCTCTCGTGCGTTTTACATTTTTGGTTCTTGGTGTGTTTGTGGTCTGGTTTGGTTTGGAAGTATTGAAATATCAAAATGTTGATCTAGCCTCCTCCTTTTGCTATCTTCCCATATCCCTCCCCCTCTGTCCAGATCTGCTGGTAGGGGAACTTGTCTAAAAACATGGTTTTATTTCCTTTTTTGAGCCGTTTCATTGCCCAAATAAACCTGCAAAGAACGAGAGGAGGAATGGAGAAAAGAGGACTATTTTTCCCTTTGGCGCACCGGCACGTCTTGCAACATCAAAAACAGTTGCGCCCCTTTGGCGCATCTGTCCCACTTGCAACATGAATAAAACCCGCGCCAATGGCGTACCCATCACGTCTATTGCATCATAAACTTCTGCGCCCTCAAGGCGCGCCTCCTCCATATGCTGCAAGCACTAGCCTTTCACCCTCTTTGGCGCGCCAACCTTCCTTGTTGCATCGCATATCTATGCGCCCCTGGCGCACCCTGCATCTGTGCAACATCAGCTTTATCCGCGCTAAGTACAAAGCTTTGAAGGCGCAGGCGCATTCCCTCATTACAGCAACATCATGTTGTGTAAACCCTTTGTGCGCCGCGCCATGTTCCCTTTGGCGCACGAAATGTTCATGTTACACAAAATACATGCGCCAAAGGGCGCACCAAATCCCAATGCAACATGAAAATGTCCATGCGCCATGCGCATCCTGTCTTTGTAACAAATGTTTTCATGCGCCCTTTTGTAAAATGCACCATGCGGTATTTATGCGCCATGCGCCTTTGGCGCCAGTTTAACCCTTGCAACACACTTTCCCTGTGCGCCTTACCTATTTAGCCCTGTAAGCTGCAGTTTTCATGCGCCATGCGCCCTGAGCCTCAAAATCTCTAACTCTTTCTTCTGCTAACATTTCAATGGAAGATCAAATGGCTAATACAACCTTTTTGGATTGGGTCTCGCTTCTTCTTCATGCAGATCAGCAACTGAGTTCGAAAGAACATATGTCTACATCCAGCAAGAGACCCACCAAATCCAAAGGAAAGGCCAAACTTACAGAAGAAGAGATGAAATATAAATATCAGAGGGTCAGAATGCCCGAGTCCCAGGCCGAGTGTAGCATGGACGTCAGAGACTCAGAATTGGGACATATTGATATGGAGGAATTCTGGGCTAGAACTCAGAAAGTCACAAGGAGTCCATGGATGGACAAACTGATAGGCAGTGCCCTGCACTTCGCCGGTGGAATCCCAGTCAGCGCCGTCAACAATGAATTCTTGATGGTGATTGCCCAATGTTATAACAAAGACACAAGGTGTGTCGTAAACAGCAAGGGCGAGGTAGTCATTAACCTCACTGCCTGTCACTTTGAGGGAATACTCGGCATACCTCACCACCGGCACTTTGTGGCCGTCAGTCAAGCAGATTGCATTAAGGCCTGGGATGACAATGCAGATCAGTGTATGCAACTAATGAATGAGGTTTACTTGAAAAACAAAAAGGTAGTAACCCGGTGGCCCCAAATCATCCACCGCAGCGACTTCTCAGAGGAGCTCAGCGACACCATTACATTCCTGAGCAGGGTCTTCGGGCTTTCTGATGCCCATTATTTCCATAAATGGATGCTGCGGTACTTAGAGACCATGAACAAGAATATGCCTGATCAGCGCTTTTGCTGGGGAGAAATTATAAGCAGCACAATCTCTGAGCAGCTACAACAATTTAGCACAACGGGGACATTCCATATGAACTCCTACGTGGTCTACGCTGCAGCATCAGAGAGGGACTATCCAGGCCTGACGCGGAGTGGAGTTTGGCCTCAGGTCAAGATATACGAGTACTACCCGGAATTGAGGCTGGAGAATAGCATCTCCCAATTCACAAAAATTAACGATGTGTTTTTCTATCACATCATCTGCCTATTGAGGCCGAATATGACTTATGGTCGCACGACCAAAAGCATAGTAGCAGCCACTGAGAAATGGGGGGCCTTGTTCACCCAGTTTCCCACATTCACCTATCTAAGGGCTGCCAACTTTTTAGGAGAGCCAACCAGGCTACCGAGGTATGCTGGACCTAAACTGATTCTGCTGGAGCTGTCAAGGCAGCTGATCACATACCACGAGAAATGCCTGAAAAGAAAGAAGGGTGGAACTCCTTTCCCCCTCACAGTGGGCCGATATACATGCTCTACCCACCACAAGGCGAAGGAAATGTTCGCAGAGCTGGAGTTACTCAATTTGAAACATGACTTCCCAGCCAGGCCTACCTTCGACCCAAGGAGCTGTCTGCCAAGGGCGAAACTTGATCCAATCCACGTCCCTCAGATCGAGGACATTTACATTGACGTCATCCATGAGGTGGAGCTCAGGAGAAAGGATCATTCTCGCCTAGCATTGGCAGAAATCATCCAATATGGGATAGCCATTGTCCCCAAAGGCTTCCAAACTACGGAAGATGAAGTAGACAAGGTATATACTGACACAGATGGGGAAAATTGGCCCTTTCTGGCCATTGATAGAACTAAGGCCCCTCAGACAATTGAGGAGAGGGTCAAGGAGACTTTGCATAGGACAGAACATTGGTGCCGGATGAACGGCCTAATCTACCTCGGGGTTGATTTCACAACCTCCCCATTGGGTAACGCACCTCCACGATCCAAACAGCAGCCTAAAGGCAAGGGCAAAGGCGTAGAAGGTGAATCCAGCACCATCCAGAAAGAATCCCCTGAGAGTCCTCCTTCCGTGGCACCCAAGCAGGTAATAACTCTGGCTTCGCCAGAGAAAGAAGCAGAAGAGGAAGTTCCAATAGGCCCATCCACTCAGGATGTCGGCATTGCTACAACAACTGAGGTCCCTTCTATCCCTTCTTCTTCTCTTCCTTCCCCTCCTCGAGTGACTCAAGCGACCATCCCTTTGGTCGTGTCCTCTTCCCCTTCTTCTACTGTTTCCCCCGCCTCTTCATCTATCTTCTCTTCCCTTGCTGATCTGTCCTCCTCCATTTCTTCCCTCATCTCCGAGCTCCCTTCCCTTCCTATGTCTTCCGCAGCTGCAGTTTCCCTTCCTTCCGTGGGCACTTCTTCGGCTATTCTCTCAATGCCGCCGCCACGTGTCTCCACGTTTTTCCCCTCTACTACTGCAGCTGCCCCCTCCTCTGTTTCCGGTCCTTCTACCATAGGTCCAGCTTGGATCTCTCAGCAGCTAAGTCAGCAAAAGAGGAAAGTTCCCATCGCTCCGATGGACTTTTCCGTGATCCCATCTAAGGGGGCGAAGAAGCAGAAGCCTGTCACGCGCTTCTCTCAAAGTGCTGTAGGAGAGAGAGTTATGGAAATCGCATACCCCAATCCCCTCAAAGAGAAAAAGGATCTGTCTCCGACAGATTTTACTGTGACCCAAGTCACAATGGGGACATCTTCCGAAAGTCTTCAGGGGGAGGCTCTTTCTGCAGTTGACGCCCTCTGCAAAAAGCTTCAGGAAATCAAGGAAGAGAAAAGGCAACTGAAGGAGCAAAACAAATATCTGCTCCAAGCCTTACAGAAGATGGGTAGTGCGCCTCCCACAACTGCCGCCGAGACTTCTGAGCTTCTCAGCCAGGAGAAAATTAATGAGTATGCCAAGATCGGCGAGCAGGGTATGGCCGTTTCCGCTTGGAGGAGCCAAATCCTCAAAGACAGTGAAAAAGTGATCGCCGAGTTCTCCGACTTGTACCTGAACATCAGTAAGGTGAATAAAGAGCTCCAAGCGTTAGCAGGGCCCATATCAGAAGAGCTGGAACATGCCAGACTGCAGCACGAGACCTTCCAACAAATGTTCGACTGTTCAGTCGAAGATCTGGTCAAGTTCGGCGTCTTCGGCCATCCAAGGGCCCTCAACAAAATCATGTCCACTCTGGACTACCGGGTGGATCAGCTAGAATTTATTCTAGAAAAGATTGACAAAGTCAAGGAAGAAGCCCTGGATGCGATGCACCAAATGGAACGAATTGTTCTTAATATGTCGCCAGGGTTACTTACTCCTTCCTTCACTTTAAGGAAAGCTGATGAAACCACCCGGATCTTCAAGGAGATCGCTTCTCAAGGAACGGGGCCAGAGGTCACATTTGACACAGAATCTATCAACAACCTGCTGGCCTGTAGGGACTTCATCGGGTTCCTCATTGAGGCGGAAAAGGACTATTCCAAACTCCCAGAGAAGCTCATAGATGAGCGGGAGACTTGTGAGGCGATAAGTGATAGGCACAAGGATCCTTCCCAGGATCAACTAGGGCCAATAATCAACAAGTTCATGGAATACCGCTCTCAGTTCCATATCTCGTCACCTGAGGAGCAACAAAAGCAGTCCACCCCCTTTCGGCCGCAAGATGATGATGACGAATAGCTGCTGCTGCTTCTTCTTCTTCTTCTTCTTCTTCTTCTTCTTCTTCTTCTTCTCTTTCTCTTCTTCGTCTTTCTTTTTGGAAATATCTGGAGTATGTTGATACAAATGATGACATCATCCATGTTGCATCATGGGATGATGTCATCCATCAAGTTGTAAAAAGTCAACATGACTTTTAGATATTTTGTAAATATCTTTGTAAATAGTTGTTGGCTCCTTTTTGCCTTCTTTTCTCTTCTTCTTCTATAAATACTCCAATACTTGTAGTATTGTGGGATGGATGAATATCTTTCAGATGAAAAATAGAAGTGAAGAAAAAAGACTTTGAGCTTTCTTGTAACAGAAGAAAACAGTAATACAAATATTGAGACTTTGTGCTGAATAGCTGTGTTATGCATCAGACCTTTCTTATGTTAGATCTGTATGTGTTTATTCTGTTAGATTCATATCTACTTTTTTGTCATTTATTCATCATCAGTATTGCTTTGTTTGTTTATGCAAGTAGGTTTGGCTCTGTTTACTACCAATCCCAAAACATAAATCTTCTGACCTTTCTGCTTTGGAATTCATTTCTTTTCTTCCTTCGGACCTGCTCTTTCTTCATCCCCTCTTCCTTTCCTTTCTTTTCGCAGTCGGAAACACCCCTACTGGGATGAGATCCCAAACCCCCGAAGGCAGAATCTGTGAGACTTGCATAGATTCCTGCTGGTAGAATAGCAATAAACCAGTTTCGCTTTGCTGACTCAAAGAGGGGCTATGCCCTGCACACTGTTGGCTCGTCTATCCATAGATCTGTCCAGGCGACAGATTTTCGGACCAACAGTTTTTGGCGACTCCGCTGGGGAACGAACAGATCTATCAGATCTATGATGGTGGTGATAGGATAGAAAAATCAGAAAAAATCAGAAAAATCACTATCTGTTTGCAAATCTGAACTTTTTGTTAAAAATCCAAAAATTTGCAAAAGTGCTCTGAATTGAAAATTTTCTTCTGAGATCCATAGATCTGGCCTAGTTACAAATCTTTAGTTCGCTGAGTTTTTATAAAAATCAGTATTTTGCCGTAGATCTGAATTTTTGACTGTTTGCTAAAAGTTTGAAACCCTTTGAAAAAAGTCAAAATTAGATCCGAAAATCAGCTTGCTAATCTTCTCTGTCATTTTATCCTCTTTGTTGTTTGTCATTAACCGCAATTGATTTTCTGAAGAGGATAGTTTTTAAATATTTAGAAAAGTGCATGCTGCTGGTTTTTGACAGAAAAACCAGAAAATCAGCAAGTACAGCCAAAAAGAAATTTCAAATCTGCACCATAACATTGTAGATCTGGAAGGCACACTGGTAGGTGAACCCTTCACGCGCAGCAGGAGAGCCCGTGGAGAAGCTGATCCTACTTTCGATCTGCTTCAAAGGCATAATTTCAGTATAACACCGGCACGCTTTTCAGCGCTAAGCTCAGTTGACCGGTCATCCAGGAGTGTCTCGCCTTCACGAAGGAAGAATCTTTCGCAAGGGGCATCCACATCCCTTTGTAGTGCCTTGCTACTCAGTGGAACCGTGCTTCCATCTCCTGTTCTTTTTCCGACTTTTCAAATGGCGGTACCATGGGGAAATGCTATGGGTCCTTTGGCTTTACCACATCCAGTTCACGCGCTCCCTCACGGAAACCGAAAGAATTTTCCCAAATTCGACGGGAGCGGAAATCAAAGCACGGATTCCCACATATTTGCATTCATCATGTCATGCAGTATTTTGGATGTAACTCATGAGGATGTGTCGGTTCACCTTTTTCTGGAAACCCTACAAGGACCTGCAGCTGAATGGTTTCAGCATTTACCAGCCGGATCTATTACCAGTTGGGCCACCTTGCGGGATGCTTTTGAAGACAGATACAAGCCTTCAGAGGATGCATTTGCATTATTATCATGGATCACTCACCTGAAGAAAGAGGCAAATGAGACCATGCGCGATTTTATCACCCGGTTCAATGCACTAATCAACCGTGTCCCTGTTGCCATGCTTCCAACACCGGAGAATCAAAAGTGTTTCTTCGTAAACGCTATGAGCTCAAAAGTTAGTTTCTTGCTCCTTCAGGAACGAGTTGCCACCTTGATTCTCGCCCAAGCCGCTGCCATTCGCATAGAAGATAATTTGATAATATCTGGCGAATTGAAAAAGGAATCAGCCAAGCCTAAATCTTTGGGCCCTTCGCCCACTACTTCGTCTGATCCAGCCTTTCAAAAGATGGCAAATGACTTGCTTGCATTAAAGAAGCAGTTGGCCCAGGCCTCCCCCAGTTCCTCATACCGGGATATTCCGCGGAGGAATTTCGTTCCTAACAATGTTTCACAAAGGCCGCGCTTACCCGCAACCGCTCCGCGGTTGGCACTTGAGGCTCCTCCGGTCAACGCTCTGGCCGAAATCGAAGAAGAAGAGCAGTATTATGAAGAACCTTCGTCTCAGGGTGAAGATGATCAAGATGTCGGTGAACCGACTGGCGACTCTACTATCGGGTATATGGAATTTGATGAGGAAGAATCTGATGAAGAAGAGGGTACCCAGGGATATGCAAGCGGACAGTCATACGCTGTTTTTACTCGCTCGCAAGGAAAAGAAGCGGAAGTTGCTGCCCATGTCCAGCAAGAGAAGGCCATGTCAAACGCGCCTCCGATCATTGCTAAAAGAGGTAATCCTCTTCCTACTCAACTCCCTGGCAAATCTTTTACAAGGAAATCCTTTTCCCCCCATCTCTCCTCCAAATCAGTCCTCTCACGTTCCTACCAAGACCAGTAATCCTATTCCATCATCGCGAAGTGAGGGACTCATTCCTTCACCAACGCAACCCTTGGCCGCATTTGATATCATAGATCATGCAAAAAAGACCAAGATCTAAATGTCTGAAGCTGAGTATCTTCAGTCAAATCCCGAACAGCTTGTAAGATTGACCAAGTATATTCAAAGTCAAGCTGTTGTATCTAATCAGGTTTCCCCAAAAGGAATCCTTTCCACTCCCCCTGAATCCCACATAAATGTTGCTTCAACATCGGCATCAGGCAAGATAGAGCCTTTCTATCTCTCCCTCCTAATCAATGGACACAAGCTGAGTAACTGCATAATTGATTCCGGGGCTTCTGATAACGTCATGCCGGCAAAAGTCACCCATGCTCTGGGCCTCACTCTTACCAAGCCTTTCGGCAGATGTTATTCCTTGGAAACCAAGCAGGTTCCGTTGGTTGGCCAAATCAAAGACGCGCAATTTGCATTTGCGGCATTCCCAGATAAAAGAGTAAAGATGACAGTCCTCGTTGCTGACATTCCGGCAGCCTATGGAATTTTGCTGGGAAGAAGATTTTGCAGCGAAGTTGGTGGAGAAATTCATATGGACTGGTCTAAGGCTAGAATTCCCGTCAAAGGCGTAATGCAGAATTTGGAGCCGGAATCACAAAAAAGTACTTGGTTACTAGCTCTGAGAACCCCAAAGCTCAAATCCTTTTTGAATCATCAGGGATGGGGAACTATTTCTTGTCTACCGAGTCTGATAAAAGGGGTTGTTCTCGTTCAAGAAGGAGATCTTAATAAGATCTGGACCTTGCAGTTCGATGGCAGTTGTGCAACCAGTGGATGTGGCGCCGGAGCCGTGCTAATATCTCCCGAGGAAGAAGTCATTCCTCTCTCTTTCAAGTTGCAGTTTTTTAACACAAATAATACTGCTGAGTATGAATCTTTGTTACTTGGCATGCAAGCCGCAAAAGAAAGAGGGATTAAAAATCTAAAAGTACAAGGTGATGCAGAGCTAGTTGTAAACCAAGTCAAAGGATTTACCAAGTAAAGAATGAAAGGCTCAGGCATTACCGTAATGCGGTGTGGGACAGCATTGAAGAGTTTGATGCTTTTTCAATTGAATCCATTCCAAGAGCTCAAAATGACATGGCCGATTCATTGGCTGTTTCAGCATCCCTCATGCTTCCTCACCCAGGTTTGAAAACAAACAAATACACCATTGAGGTGGTTTTCCGCCCGAGCGTGCCAGACAATTCTCAGCATTGGCAGGTGTTCAACGATGATAATCAACTCATTGCCTTTCTAGAGAAGGAGGAAAATTTTAAAGAATTACACTTTGAAGGATTTACTTCCACTTGCCGTGAATCAGTCACCAATCAAGGCGATTAATATGAAGGGAACGACGGCATATGTCAGCTCAAAGGAAATAAAATCCCAAAGGGCCTGGTTTCTCTGGAGCGGTTGTTCGACAGGCATGACCGTTTTGTGAAAAAGAAGAGGCGAGATGACCCTGACTCATCCCCAGAAACCGAACCGGTCAATATAGGTTCGATAGAGCACCCGCAATTTGTGAACATTGGCAAATGTTGCACGCCTGAGGAGAAACGGAAATTTGTCAAGTTGCTAAAAAAATATATGGACGTGTTGGCATGGTCCTATGCCGATCTAAAGTATTTTAAGCCAAAGGACGTTCAGCATGACATCCCGTTGAAAGAAGATGTCAAAGCCTTTCGCCAGAAGCAGAGGCACTATAATCCTAAGATCTCGGGGACTATCCAGGCTGAAATTCAGAAGATGCTGGATGCGAGAATCATCTTTCCTATCCATCACAGTACTTGGGTAGCAAATATTGTGCCAGTGTGCAAGAAAAACGGTGAGATACGCATATGCGTAGACTTTCGCAATTTGAATCAGGCTTCCTTGAAAGACAACTACCCACTTCCGATAATGGATCAAGTTCTGCAAGCAGTAACTGGATCAGAGATGCTGTCCATGCTTGATGGTTTTTCAGGCTATAATCAGATTGAAGTTTCACCTGAAGATCAATTTAAAACAGCATTCACTACTCCCTGGGGTACATTTGCCTACAGCAGGATGCCTTTTGGCCTAACTAATGCTGGCGCCACTTTTCAGCGGGCCATGGATTTTGCATTCAAAGGTATGATGGGGAAAGTCATTGTGGTTTATCTAGATGACTTAACCGTGTTCTCTAAACAACGAAATGATCATTGTGATCATTTGGAGCAAGTATTGGCCAGGTGCCGAGAACATGGGATTTCCCTAAACCCAAAAAAGTCTGTTTTTGGAGTCACGGAAGGAAAGTTGCTAGGGCATGTGGTTAGCAAAGAAGGAACAAAGATAGATACCGAAAGAGTTAAGGCTATTCAAAGCCTTACTCTGCCTACAAGCAAGACTGGTGTTCATTCTTTCTTCGGAAAGGTGAACTTTCTCAGGCGTTTTGTTCCTGACTTTGCTGAGAAGACCCGTCACATATTGAACATGATGAAGGGGTCACCAACTTTCAGATGGAGCGAAGAGGGGAAAAGGTCATTTGAAGAAATAAAAGCTTCCGTTGCTCATGCACCAGTCCTGGTATGTCCCGATTTCTCCAAGGACTTCATCATGTATAGTTACGCATCTGAGCATACTGTGTCCGCAATCTTGATGCAAAAGAACTCGGAGGATGTTGAATCTCCGATTGCGTTCATGAGTTCTCCCCTCAAGCCTCACGAACTAAAAATGACTCAATTGGAAAAGCATGCCTTTGCCGTTGTCAAAGCAGTGAAGAATTTCAGGTATTACATTCTAAACTCGCATACGGTGGTGCTGGTCCCTGACACGGCGGTGAAATCAATTCTAACTCAGCAGGAGTTAGGAAGCTTGCGAGGAAATTGGATCGCAAAGGTCCAGGAGTATGACCTGGATATTAAACCAACCAAGCTGGTGAGGGGCAAGGGCCTGTGTCAGCTTATGGCTGAAAACAAAGATTCAGAAAACCCTGATGAAAGGGGTGACTACACCGATGAAGCACAGGACCGGCTGGAAAAACCCGATTCGCTGCCTCTGGTCCTATTTGTTGCGACTAGTGATGAATGGTATTCCAATATCGCTTTCTTCCTCACCTACGGAAAATGTCCAATGCACCTAACTGCAAAGGAGAAGCGCACTATAAAGCTCAGAGCAGCTAAATATGTCATCTGGGATGACGGTTTATATAAACGTGGGATAGATGGCATCTTTTTGCGATGTGTTGACAAACCTCAGCAGGTAAAACTACTGGAAAGTTTTCACAATTCAGCCTGTGGGGGGCATTTCTCTTCCTCCGTGACAGCACACAAGATCATTCGAGCCAGGTACTATTGGCTGACGCTCTTCCAAGATACAGCCACCTGGGTGGCAAAGTGTGAACCTTGCCAGCAATTCGTCGGCAAGCCCAAGTTGGCTGCTTTTCCCCTTAGGCCTGTCATTATCAACGAACCATTCAGGCAATGGGGAATTGATTTTATTGGTGCACTCAATCCTCAATCGAGTGCCGGACATAGCTATGTCCTTACAGCAACGGATTACTTCACCAAGTGGGTGGAAGCCATACCTGTCAAGCATGCCACTTCTGAGGTGGTTTGCAATTTCATTAAAGAAAATATCATTGTCAGGTTTGGCGTTCCAAACAAAATCGTTGCTGATAATGCTTCTAACTTCTCCTCACGGGAAGTTATTAGTTTTTGCTATGAATATGGGATAACTTTGGCTCACGCCTCAGATTATTACCCTCAGGGAAATGGTCAGGCGGAATCCAGTAACAAGAACTTGGTGACCATCATACGGAAGTTAGTGGATGAGAATCAGCGAATGTGGCACAAGTCTTTGTACGACGCTTTGTGGGCCGATCGTATTACTCCCAAGAGGTCTCTCGGCATGTCACCTTTTCAAGTGTTATATGGCACTGATGCCGAGCTTCCCATTTCTGCGGAACTTCCTGCTCTGCGCTTGGCACGAGCTATCGAAGATGAAACTTTCCAAAATTCTCTTGAAAAGAGAATCATGTATCTGGCAGAACTTGAAGAAAAGAGAGTAAGGGTGGTCGACAGGATCACCGAACATCAGAATCAAGTTAAGAGACTGTTTGATAAGAAGGCCAAGCAGAGGGATTTTCAAGTGGGAGATCTCGTCCTTTTGTGGGACAAGCGAAGAGAGCCAAAGGGCATGCACGGAAAGTTTGATTCCCTGTGGAGAGGGCCCTTCAAGATCAAGCAGCTCAATGGAGAGAATAGCTTCTATCTCTCATATCTGGATGGAACCGAGCTCCCGCTTCCTTATAGCGGGCAACATCTGAAAATTTTCAGGAAGTAGAGCTTGCTCTCTTCTTTGTACAGTTTGCTTTAGTTGTGTGTTTGTTTTCGTCGTGTGTTTGCTTTCGGTTTGTTGTGTGTTTCTTTTGCTCTCCCTCCGGTCGCCCTTGTTTTTGACTCTGTTACCCAATGGATAGGCACATGAGATCTGGGATTCTCTACCCCCGAGTTTGCTTAGGGATAGTCCCCAGAAAGAGCCAGCTGTTATCCCGTAAAATTGACAAGGGCAATTTTACCGATAACCATACCGAAAATTTTGTTTCGATCCCTCGTTAGGGATCCCTTGCGTTCGGAACGTTGCAAAATCCCTTTCCGGGAAATCTGGTTTTCCGAACTTAGTCTTTTTGGTCTTTTTTGGCTGGGCGCATGGAATTACTATGTAACACCAACTTTTGGTGCGCCCCCTTTAAAGCCTTTGGCGCATATTTTTCAGTGTCAACACACCTTTTGGTGCGCCTTGTATGTTGAGTCTTCCCTGCGTGCGCCAAGGCGCATGCGCCTTCATGTTAGCACAACTTTTGTTGCGCCACCTTTTGGTGCGCCAAAGGGCGCACATAATCTCATGACGACACAACTTTTGGTGCGCCAAAGGCGCGCTTAGTTTCATGCTGGCAAACCCTTTGGTGCGCTAAAGGGTGCATGCTTTCCATGTCGACAGCAACTTTCATGCGCCCTTTACAAAGTGGGTGGCGCATTTATGACTAGCTCACCTATATATATATATATGCATTTGCGCGCCCACAAATGTCATTTTCACCAGACGCATAGCACGTGATTTTTCTTCTCTGAGCCTGTCAGCCCCTGCCTCGTCGTTTTCAACGCGTTGTGGACCCGTTTGCAAGATTTTCACTATTTATCCGGGTAAGAGGTTCTTGTCTCTTCCATGTGTTTTACGTTTTTGGTTCTTTGTGCTTGGTGGTCTGGTTTTGGTTTGGTTTGAAATTGAAATATCAAAATGTTGATCTAGCCCTCCCCCCGTGCTGTCTTTCCATTTTCCTCCCCCTCTTTCCAGATCTGCTGGTAGAGGGATGTTGTCTGAAAAAGCATGGTTTGTAACCCTTTTTAAACCATTTCATTCCCAAAACCCTGCAAAAAAAGAAAGAGAGAAAGAGAATCTGACCAAAGACCCCTCTGCAACATTAAAAAACTTTGGCCCTTTTCCTCCTTTGGCGCATCTGTCACCCCTGCAACATGAATAAAACCCGCGCCAATGGCGCACCCATCTTGCCTGCTGCATCATAAACTTCTGCGCCCTCAAGGCGCGCCTCCTCATATGCTGCAAGCGCTAGCCTTGCGCCCCTCTTTGGCGCACCAACCTTCCTTGTTGCATCACATTCTATGCGCCAATGGCGCACCCAGCATCTGTGCAACACCGGCTTTATCTGCGCTAAGTACAAAGCTTTGAAGGCGCAGGCGCATCCCTCCTTACAGCAACATCATGTTGTGTAAACCCTTCGTGCGCCGCGCCATGTTCCCTTTGGCGCACGAAAAGTTCCTGTTACACAAACCATACATGCGCCAAAGGGCGCACCAAATCCCAATGCAACATGAAAAATCTATGCGCCTTTGGCGCACCCTGTCTCTATGTAACATGATGTTTTCATGCGCCCTTTTGTAAAATGCACCCGACAGTATCCATGCACCATGCGCCTTTGGCGCCAGTTTAACCCTTGCAACACCCTTTCCTGTGCGCCTTACCTATTTAGCCCTGTAAGCTGCAATTTTCATGCGCCATGCGCCCTGAGCCTCAAAATAACTAACTCTTTCTTCTGTTAACACTTCAATGGAAAATCAAATGACTGATACAAGCTTTTCAGATTGGGTCTCGCTTCTTCTTCATGCAGATCAACAACTGAGTTCGAAAGAACATATGTCTACATCCAGCAAGAGACCCACCAAATCCAAAGGAAAGGCCAAACTTACAGAAGAAGAGATGAAATATAAATATCAGAGGGTCAGAATGCCCGAGTCCCAGGCCGAGTGTAGCATGGACGTCAGAGACTCAGAATTGGGACATATTGATATGGAGGAATTCTGGGCTAGAACTCAGAAAGTCACAAGGAGTCCATGGATGGACAAACTGATAGGCAGTGCCCTGCACTTCGCCGGTGGAATCCCAGTCAGCGCCGTCAACAATGAATTCTTGATGGTGATTGCCCAATGTTACAACAAAGACACAAGGTGTGTCGTAAACAGCAAGGGCGAGGTAGTCATTAACCTCACTGCCCGTCACTTTGAGATAATACTCAGCATACCTCATCACCGGCACTTTGTGGCCGTCAGTCAAGCAGATTACATTAAGGCCTAGGATGACAATGCAGATCAGTGTATGCAACTAATGAATGAGGTTTACTTGAAAAACAAAAAGGTAGTAACCCGGTGGCCCCAAATCATCCACCGCAGCGACTTCTCAGAGGAGCTCAGTGACACCATTACATTCCTGAGCAGGGTCTTCGGGCTTTCTGATGCCCATTATTTCCATAAATGGATGTTGCGGTACTTAGAGACCATGAACAAGAATATGCCTGATCAGCGCTTTTGCTGGGGAGAAATTATAAGCAGCACAATCTCTGAGCAGCTACAACAATTTAGCACAACGGGGACATTCCATATGAACTCCTACGTGGTCTACGCTGCAGCATCAGAGAGGGACTATCCAGGCCTGACGCGGAGTGGAGTTTGGCCTCAGGTCAAGATATACGAGTACTACCAGAATTGAGGCTGGAGAATAGCATCTCCCAATTCACAAAAATTAACGATGTGTTTTTCTATCACATCATCTGCCTATTGAGGCCGAATATGACTTATGGTCGTACGACCAAAAGCATAGTAGCAGCCACTGAGAAATGGGGGGCCCTGTTCACCCAGTTTCCCACATTCACCTATCTAAGGGCTGCCAACTTTTTGGGAGAGCCAACCAGGCTACCGAGGTATGCTGGACCTAAACTGATTCTGCTGGAGCTGTCAAGGCAGCTGATCACATACCACGAGAAATGCCTGAAAAGAAAGAAGGGTGGAACTCCTTTCCCCCTCACAGTGGGCCGGTATACATGCTCTACCCACCACAAGGCGAAGGAAATGTTCGCAGAGCTGGAGTTACTCAATTTGAAACATGATTTCCCAGCCAGGCCTACCTTCGACCCAAGGAGCTGTCTGCCAAGGGTGAAACTTGATCCAATCCATGTCCCTCAGATCGAGGACATTTACATTGACGTCATCCATGAGGTGGAGCTCAGAAGAAAGGATCATTCTCGCCTAGCATTGGCAGAAATCATCCAATATGGGGTAGCCATTGTCCCCAAAGGCTTCCAAACTACGGAAGATGAAGTAGACAAGGTATATACTGACACAGATGGGGACAATTGGCCCTTTCCGGCCATTGATAGAACTAAGGCCCCTCAGACAATTGAGGAGAGGGTCAAGGAGACTCTGCGTAGGACAGAACATTGGTGCCGGATGAACGGCCTAATCTACCTCGGGGTTGATTTCACAACCTCCCCATTGGGCAACGCACCTCCACGATCCAAAAAGCAGCCTAAAGGTAAAGGCAAAGGCGTAGAAGGTGAATCCAGCACCATTCAGGAAGAAGCCCCTGAGAGTCCTCCTTCCGCGGCACCCGAGCAGGTAATAACTCTGGATTCACCAGAGAAAGAAGCAGAAGAGGATAGTTCCAATAGGCCCATCCACTCAGGATGTCGGCATTGCTACAACAACTTAGGTCCCTTCTATCCTTTCTTCTTCTCTTCCTTCCCCTCCTCGAGTGACTCAAGCGACCATCCCTTTGGTCGTGTCCTCTTCCCCTTCTTCTACTGTTTCCCCCGCCTCTTCATCTATCTTTTCTTCCCTCGCTGATCTGTCCTCCTCCATTTCTTCCCTCATCTCCGAGCTCCCTTCCCTTCCTATGTCTTCCGCAGCTGCAGTTTCCCTTCCTTCCGTGGGCACTTCTTCGGCTATTCTCTCAATGCCGCCGCCACGTGTCTCCACGTTTTTCCCCTCTTCTACTGCAGCTGCCCCCTCCTCTGTTTCCGGTCCTTCTACCATAGGTCCAGCTTGGATCTCTCAGCAGCTAAGTCAGCAAAAGAGGAAAGTTCCCATCGCTCCGATGGACTTTTCCGTGATCCCATCTAAGGGGGCGAAGAAGCAGAAGCCTGTCACGTGCGCTTCTCTCAAAGTGCTGCAGGAGAGAGAGTTATGGAAATCGCATACCCCAATCCCCTCAAAGAGAAAAAGGATCTGTCTCCGACAGATTTTACTGTGACCCAAGTCACAATGGGGACATCTTCGAAAGTCTTCAGGGGGAGGCTCTTTCTGCAGTTGACGCCCTCTGCAAAAAGCTTCAGGAAATAAAGGAAGAGAAAAGGCAACTGAAGGAGCAAAACAAATATCTGCTCCAAGCCTTACAGAAGATGGGTAGTGCACCTCCCACAACTGCCGCCGAGACTTCTGAGCTTCTCAGCCAGGAGAAAATTAATGAGTATGCCAAGATCGGCGAGCAGGGTATGGCCGTTTCCGCTTGGAGGAGCCAAATCCTCAAAGACAGTGAAAAAGTGATCGCCGAGTTCTCTGACTTGTACCTGAACATCAGTAAGGTGAATAAAGAGCTCCAAGCGTTAGCAGGGCCCATATCAGAAGAGTTGGAACATGCCAGACTGCAACACGAGACCTTCCAACAAATGTTCGACTGTTCAGTCGAAGATCTGGTCAAGTTCGGCGTCTTCGGCCATCCAAGGGCCCTCAACAAAATCATGTCCACTCTGGACTACCGGGTGGATCAGCTAGAATTTATTCTAGAAAAGATTGACAAAGTCAAGGAAGAAGCCCTGGATGCGATGCACCAAATAAGAACGAATTGTTCTTAATATGTCGCCAGGGCTTACTCACTCCTTCCTTCACTTTAAGGAAAGCTGATGAAACCACCCAGATCTTCAAGGAGATCGCTTCTAAAGGAACGGGGCCAGAGGTCACCGCAGAATCTATCAACAACTTGCTGGCCTGTAGGGACTTCCTAACCTCATTGAGGCGGAAAAGGACTATTCCCTCCCAGAAAAGCTCATAGATTAGTGGGAGACTTGTGAGGCACAGCCGATAGGCACAAGGATCCTTGTCAGGATCAAATTGGGCCTTGTAATTGATAACAAGTTCATCACCTATCTGCCACCTGTAGACACCAAATTTGTGTCTTACGACACGTTTGTGACCCGCATCTCATCATAACCTCATCACCTAAACCTTACACAATTATTTATTAATTACCTCGTAATTGATAAATCCACATCACCTCACCTGCCACCTCATTTGGCCACCTCATCGTGACACCTAACCCTAAACTAACCTAATTAAGACCTAACTTGGGACCCCTTTCTCGCACCCAAAACCGACCTTCTAGTCACTTGACCAAGCCCGCAACTAATCTCTCGGGAGAAAAGCAGGGAAGGTGGGCTATTTTACTAAAAATAGCCTACTTTTTCCTTACCGATGCCGGTTCCTACTCGACCGCCGTCGGTTACGTAACCACCATCGGTTCCCTGTAAATGGGCTCCCCAAACCTAAAAACAAGGGATCGAATTTCATTTTTGGATCAGAGATCATTGGGAGCGATAAAGGATTCGGATCTTTTGAGATCAAGTGAAGAGCAGGAGAGGAGCAAAAGGAGATCAAGCCCAAGAGAGTCCAGACCTTCACTTGACCGAGCAGAGACGAGTGGAAATACCAGAAGTGTTTACAGCAAAGGAGATCTGGACTTGCATCTTCGTCAAAACCAGTAAGTCACATCTTGCATGTCCTCTGTTATAACATTTCTTATGACTTTTTGAATCACAGTCCTCATAAATCCATTCCTGAATCCACTACCCAACGTGCCATTGCATCTAACTATCATTCATTTACCTCTCATCATCTCATTTCCTAATATCACTCCATATACAGCCTTACCAACAACACTGTTACCCACAAAGCGACTAACCACAAAGACAACTAGAACCTACACCGGTATCGGTTATCCAGTAACCC
This sequence comes from Taxus chinensis, assembly GCA_019776745.2. NCBI lineage: Eukaryota > Viridiplantae > Streptophyta > Pinopsida > Cupressales > Taxaceae > Taxus > Taxus chinensis. Next base: position 335,798 of record JAHRHJ020001621.1, read on the forward strand.
ATACCGCATCGGTTATCAGTAACCGGCATCGGTTCCTCTGACTCAAAACCAGAAAACCAGCCTTTCCCCTACCCAGTTCAACGAAGCAACTTAATTGATATTTTACAGTCTTTTGTGTTAATTCATATTAGCAGGGAAACTGACCACCTTCGAAAGGAAGTTTTATATTTCCTGGGCCCAAGGCAGTTCCCTCATTTATTGTCTAATCAAAATCTTGTGGTCTTGTGTTCTTATTTGCAGGTAGTCCTTCCAAGACAAAAAGGAGTTCTTCGCAGTCAGCCTGATCTTTCTCTACGGTACGTGCACACCATCTCGACATTCTACAGGTATTCCTCCTAGCCCCTAACCTTATCTGTTTCTAAAAGGAACGAAACATTCCGAGTGAAACATTTTGGCACGCCCGGTGGGACCCATTTTGGGTTTCTTTCTTTTCTTGCTTATGCTTTCATTTTAGGGAGCATACTTGCTGTTTTCTTCTTCTAAAAGATATTCACAAGGTTTTATATTATTTTCGTAAAAGAACTTGCTTTGTCTTTTACATCTCGCATTAGTGAAAGTCGTCTCTTTTGCTTCATTGAATATCATTTTCGATTTGGGTTTAAAACACGTGCATTGCATTCCTGCTTGTTGTTTTTCAATTCTAGTGAACGTAGATTAAGTAACAGGTCGTACACGTGGGGGTGATATCCACGGTATTGACAGGAAATTAATCTTACATTCACTGCACAACACATACCGAATCACTTCACAATTAACACAACAGCTCAAACATCCCCTTTTTTTTTCCGCGGTATTCCTCCGCCCGATTGAGGTAACCTTATAAGCCAAAACAAACTTGACATTTCCCCTAGGTCTTGTTGTTTAGGATTCTGACATCATTCTACGTCTAAAGGCATAAGCCCACAATAATTAAAATTAACCCTAGGGTTAGTCTCTGGATTTGAGTGTGCATCTTGCTTGTTTTCAGTTCTGTTTTCTTTGTCATATTTTGTCTTCTGTGATCAATAATTTGACAAATATACTAAACGTTGTTAAAAATCAAATTAGCAGCCTTTTATATCTTGTTAACCCAGACTTCTTACACCGACATCGGTTACCTGACCGACGTCGGCTATAGTATAACCGACATCGGATACTAGACCGATATCGGTTACTGTCTTCTACAACCCCTGACAAACCAGCAACCTGCCAATTTCACCATTCTGAAGGCTGTTTCTGTTCTGATAGATTGAAACCCTACTGTGAACACCTGTCCATGGTTGTTATCACTCGAAAGCAAGCCGCCGCCATGGTTTCACATGCTTGCTCTGTTTCTTTGCCTGAATCACCCCCTTCACATTCTGTGGGGAATCCTACGGACACCAGTGAGATCCCCCAAATTCCTGTAGGAGATAAGGACTTTGCCAAGTTTCTGGATGCTAATCCTAGTGCTGTACAATACTATTTGTCTCATACCCCTGACCGTACGCCTGATGGTCAGCTCTTTGTTGGTATGCCTATTAGTATAGCTGCTCATTTAGCTCCCACTCCGCCTGATAACACCGCCTTGCTTCCTGCATCTTTAGCCCCGTCTCCCAATCCGACAGCTTCAGAGGTTCATACGACTCAGATTGGATTTTCTTTGGTTAATCTTGGACCCCACATATCATTACCACCGACTGCCCCTACCTCATCTCTCTTGCAGACTACTCCATTCATGACTTGCTCTCTGCCACCTATCCACACGAGCTTTCCTTCTCAAGCTCCGCCTACCTTTTCATTCCCATACACGTATCCAGTAACCTCAACACCTTATATGGGACATCCCTATTCTGTCGCCTCAACATATTCATCCTCCATACCTTATCAACACTTAACCCCACCATTGTCCAGTGGAGGCCCTTGGCCCAATTTGCCTCCATTTACCACAACCGCACCATCATCTCATCCAACCACAGATTTCATCAAACAAATGATGGACAAAATGCAAAATCTGGAGGCTTCTGTGTCAGGAAGTCGTAGCGCCTTGACATACGAGCAAGTTTGTCGGGAGCCCATTCACCCTTCTGTTCCCCTTCACTCATATCCTCCTCAATGGGAACTACCGAAATTTACTCGTTTTAATAGTAAAGAGGATCCTCAACAACACTTGCGATCATTTAGACATGCTTGTTATTTGATTGCCCATGATGATGCCTTGTTACTCCGCACTTTTTCCCATGTCCTTATCAGGACCCGCCTTGGAGTGGTACAGTGCTTTAACCCAGCACTCAATCTTCTCTTTTAACCAACTAGCCCAATCTTTCTTGGATCATTTCTCCATTAACATTGCTAAGAAAGTATCCATCACCGACCTTTATGCCATCCGACAATTCGAAGACGAATCTATCGCAGATTTCGTTGGACGATGGCGTGGCCTTATCAACCAACTTACATATGCCTTGCCTCAGGCTGAACTTATCGAACTTTTACGCGGGCATGTGCTAAGCACATTTCTCCTACTCTTCAAATTCAAACTTTCCGCACATTTGACGAGGCCTTTACCATGGCTCGGAAACTAGAAATTCGAGCCTTAGAAGAAGAGAAATTGTGGTTGCGCAACAAAAACCCCAATTTCTGAACTCCTGATTCTACCAATAAACCAAACACCACCACTCCTCACGCGTCCACTTCTTCTAAATCAAAAGGAGCTGTCCACGCGGTGATGGTTAAATCTCAAACACCGTCTAATGCCCCACCAAAAACCACCTATAAGTACAAAGCCGAGCCCATCAATTACACTCCCTTGGGAGAAACTTATGGTGTGATATTGGAAAAATTGCTCAAAGCAGGAGCTATCACCATTACCTCCTGTTAAACCTCACTCTGGGTTTGACTCCACCCGCGCCATACCTTCCTGGTACAAAGAAAATGACTTCTGTAACTTTCACCGCGTAAAGGGACATAGTCATGAGAACTGCAAGATGTTGAAAAACATAGTGCAGGAAATGGTTGACGCAGGGGATATAACCCTCGATAATCCTAATGCCCCTGCCAACCGAAATTTGAAAATCTTCAACAAACCATTCCCAAATCACTCTCCCAACAGTAACACAAACCAGGATATCTTAGCCGAGGAGAGTGTTCATGAGATCCATGCAGTCTTCGATACCCAGCCAAAAGCCTCTATCGAGCAAATTTTGAATCAAGCCTCTTCACTAACACAGGAGCCCGAACCTCCTTTACCACCATCGAACCAAAGCGAAATCATTCCTTTACCCATAAAGAGTTAACTGCCCAGACTTCTCTTCCCATCGATGAGTCTGCTTATACCACATCCCTACAAGACTGCGAACGGATGTTATCTAATCTATCTATTTCCCAGATTTCCCCTTCTACCCCTCTTGCTGCACAAGAGGAAGGCTACGCCACTCCTTTTGACATCCTTAGACGAGAAATCTCTTGCACTAACATCACCAAATTCTTTAACCATGACAGATCCTCTCGAACACGCCCTCTTACCTATTAGTTCTTCATCGCCTAAATCTTTTCAACGACCTGTTGACCTCTTAACATCTATTGATACAGTGCCTCATCTACCCCCTGTATCACACCCACAGTGGACTGGAATCACAACCCACCTTTCTTCCGTACCAAATTTACAATTCAAACCTGAAGACTGTCATTCTCCAGAGGATAGACAAATCCTATGGGAACGTTTGAGTACCCCATATTCTACTCAAATGCAAATGACCGATCCTGACACCTCCACCATATACCCGAAGTGTTTACAGAAGCTTAAAATGCCTATGTTCTCACCTTCACCCCCCCTCACCTCTACCAAATGCCTCGTCCACTTCTATTAACCTAACCAAATCTTCCCCTACGCTTGGGACCTCACCAATGCCCAGTCTAACACACCCGCCTAAGCGACTCGATTTATCCAAAAATAAAGCCGCCCCACCACCTAGGAGACACACTCAACCCGTGCCTCTATCACAATCAAAACCATCATCATCATACCTACCTTCCATATTGGGACCTCATCCTTCCACCTTGCACCAATATATCACACCTCTTACGTTTTCTCTAAAAAGACATACGCCTTCTACACCTATACTGAGATCTAAGGGTATATCAACATTATCACCCCATGTATCCTGTCCACCCATCAACCCTAAACAAACTCCATCATCAAAGGATTTATTTTCTGTCACTCCCCTTTCTCCGTGGTTGTTTCCCGCTACCATGTCATCTGTAGCCTCATCATCTAACCAGCCGAACGTAGCTCCTGCGCTAAAGAAACCACGTTTAGTGAAAACCACGTGTCAACACCCCTCGGTTAAACCACCATCCATACGAACCAGCCACACCCAAACATTACCAAAACCCACACAACCAATACCCTCATCCTCCTCCGATTTTGACCCACTCAAAGGATCTTACGCCAAAATCCTTGCTATGTTGGTGGAGAATGCGACCATTTCCCCTACCCCCACTTAGACCTTATGACCCGTCTAAACCTCGACCTATAGGTTACGATGAGTCTAAAATCTGCGCTTATCACCCGCACACCAGGACATGATGTGGAGGGATGCAAAGCTTTAAAAAACCATCCTTCGTCAGTCACCTCTCCCAGATAGAAAGGTTAAGAAAGACAACTTACGAAGGGAGAGACCTTTAGCTTCAATTCCCTCTCCTATACCATCTATCCCCCGCCTCACCAAGATCTATCATTATTACAACCCCACCTCTTGAAGACCATGATTTATCCCAACCATCTTCCTCATCTCAGGTTTACGAGATTAATATGATTAGTGTTGCTACTCGAGGTAGAAAAAACAATGAGAAAGCGAAAAAAACACCTGCGTCCTCTCTTTCTCCGTCCAAACATCCCGATTGCACCACCACCCAAAGTGGTTATTCGTGGACCCCGCTTACCCGTCTCTAATGGAGTTGCCCATCGAGCCATGATCAAACAGCTTCACCAATCACCCGTAAAAATGACACTATATGATCTCATTCAGACTTCTGAATCTCATCGACAAGCTCTCGTTGAAATTCTTCAAGGGATCGAGGTCTTACCTAATGAAACCCTGCCTCCTTGCCTCCATTCTAACACCCAATCATGTTGCCTCTCTCACCAAACAACCCCCCCCCCCAACCACTTCTGTCTCTGTACCACAAGCTGCTGCAGTCAGTTTCTCTGAAGATGAAATTGTCGACTTTGGTACAGAAGATCCTGACCCTGCCCTTTCATCTCAGCTTACGTCCGGGACATTCGGTACACGTCGTGTTATGATTGACGGGGGGTGCTAGCCTAAACATCATCTCTTTCAAAATCTTTCCAACAAATGAATATCCCTTCTAGCTACATGTGTGCCAACCCCATCATGTTGCGGTCATTCAATGACGCTATTACCTCTACCTTAGGCACCGTGATCCTCAACATTCGGGTAGGACCACGTACTTTACCCGAACTCTTCTATGTCCTTGAGGGAGAGTTCCAATATAATATATTGCTGGGTCGTCCTTGGATCCGGGCCATGGGATGCGTTCCCTCAACCTTACATAGATGCATAAAAAATTTGAGTACGAGGGGAAGTCCTACACCGTAAAAGCTGATCCTCCCCCCTTTAAAACCTGCAATATGTTATACCGCCCTAACGATGTGCTTATACCAATCAAGACACACCCATTCATTCAACCCAACCATCCTCTTCAAATGTGCCTCAACCATCCACCTCAACCGCACCTACGCCTTCAACTGATGAAACCACCGTCGCAAAAACCACTTCCCTTCCCGCAGCTAACATCCCAACCTCCGACCCCTTAGTAGATGTTTTTCAACGCCTTACGCTGGGGGAGTATCGCCTATATAACGTTAGTTCTTTCCATACCCCACAGAGTATGGACAGGTACATGCACATCCTACCTATGACCGTCGTGTGGGGGAAGTAATCTCTTACGGACCACCCCATTGCCGCACTAACCTAACGTATGGGGGTGTCGACGCATCTTCCGTTGCCCCTGAGCCTCCTCTTGGTGTGGTTCCTTTCCAATCCAATTTCAATACCTTGACAAATCGTCGTTTCGCCCTCACCTTCTTGACTCGCTGTGCTTGGAAAGGCTTTGGTTTTGGTCTTTATGAACAAGGCCGACATACGCTCATCCCCATCACCACACGCAAACATAATGATCGCAGTGGTCTCGGTTTTCCTGAAACACCTACACAGGAGACACCTCGTGTCAGCTGTATTCTGGAAGAAGACGAACGTCACCCCCTACCAAACCATCATCACCCACTTTGCCATCATCACCCACAGAATCTATAGACCCTGAATCTATCCCTCCTAACTTTTTTTTTTTTTTCATAAATGCTATCTTCATAGGTCCTCTCACTTATCAACGCGATAATGAGGACCCATCTTCTCTTCCCCTTCTGTATCCAGACATGATCGAAGAGGATTCGCCTTTGATTAATGTTGTTGAGTGTCAGGATGACGACTCCATCCTCACTTACCTTGGCGCGGATGATTCTTATATTCAACGAGCCTTACCATCTGAAACCCAAACCATGCTGAACAAATCTACTATAGAAATCAACATCCACACGGAGGAGGATCCTCACATTGTGAAGATCGGACAATCCCTTAACGCATCAGAACAAGTCGCCTTTACTACTTTCCTCCTTGCTCGCAACCAAGCTTTCGCTTGGTCCTACGCTGACATGCCAGGAATTGATCCTACCATTGCCGTCCATAACATCACTCTAAACCCCGATTCCAAACCAATCAAACAGAAATTGAGAAAAATGCATCCACGCATTGCCCTCTTGGTCAAAGAGGAGCTTCAACGACTCCTTTCTGTTTCCTTCATCTTGCCTATTGACTATCCTCAATGGATTTCTAACATCGTACCTGTCACTAAAGCGACGGGGGGACTTCGGATATGCACGGATTTCTGGGATCTTAACCTCGCTTGCCCTAAGGATGACTTCCCCCTACCTAGTATTGATCAACTTGTTGATCTCACTGCAGGCCATGAAATGCTTTCTCTCATGGATGGCTTTTCAGGATACAACCAAATTTTGGTTGCCCCTGCCGATCAACACAAAAACTGCCTTCATAACTCCTTGGGGAACCTTCTGTTACCGTGTAATGCCATTTGGCCTTAAGAATGCTGGTGCGACCTATCAGCGGGCTATGACCTACATTTTTCATGACATTATGCACACTATCCTTGAAGATTACGTCGACGATCTTCTTGGCAAGTCTAAACATCGCAGTGAACATCTCGATGTTTTAACCATTATTTTTGACCGCATGTTACAATATTCTATCCGTCTTCAACCAAAGAAATGTGTCTTTGGTGTCCTTTCGGAAAATCTTCTTGGTTTTATCGTCTCTTTGCGTGGCATTGAGGTCGACCCATCTAAAGTCAAAGCTATCCTAGAAATGCCCCCACCTACCAATCTCAAACAATTGCGTAGTTTACAAGGTAAGCTCCAATCTATCCGACGTTTCATCTCCCAACTCTCAGATCGATGTCAACCTTTCCATCACCTCCTTAAAAGGACATTGATTTTCAATGGAGTGAAGAGTGCCACCAAGCCTTTGAAGCTCTCAAAAACTTATCTCTTCTGCAGCCACCCGTGCTTATCCCACCTCAGGACGACCGCCCTTTCTACCTTTACCTTTCCGCCACTGACCACGCTGTAGGGGCCATGCTTGCACATCGTGACTCTGAGAATCGAGAACAAGCCGTTTATTATATAAGTCGTACTTTGGGTGGACTATGAGACTAGGTATACACATGTAGAAAAGTTGTGCCTAGCCCTATCATTCGTGGCTACCAAACTCCGACACTACCTTCTGAATCACAAAACTTTCGTCATCACCAACACGGACCCCATCCATTACATGTATGCCAAACCTCATCTAAACCAACGCATCGCCCGATGGCTCATGCTCCTCGCCGACCTCGACCTTGAGTTCGTCCACCAGAAATCAATCAAAGGACAAACCATCGCAGACCAACTTGCGGAAGCCCCTTTACCTGGGAACAATTTACCAATTTACACATTCCCCGACGAACTCATCGCCACTCTTTCACTCAAGGAGGAGTCGTATCAAATGACCCTCTTCTTCGATGGATCCAAATGCCAACGCGGTGGAGGAGCTGGCATTGTTCTTATTCCTCTCGACGACGAGCCTATGCCTCTTTCATTCCAACTCGATTTCCCTTGCACTAATAATACAGCGGAATACGAGGCCCTTGTTCTGGGGTCTCCAGGTCGCGCTGCACTTAGGTATCAAATCTATCAATATTTTTGGCGACTCTCAATTGGTAGTCAATCAAGTTATGGGCATCTACCAATGCAAAAATGAGGAACTTCAAAAATACAAACACTACGTGGATTCACTTCTAGCCTTATTTACTCACTACGACTTCTTTCTGTTTTCCTCTTCATCTTGCCTATGTGACTATCCTCAATGGATTTCTAACATCGTACCCCTGTCACTAAAACGACGGGGGGACTTCGGATATGCACAGATTTTCGGAGACCTTACCTCACTTGCCCGCAAGGAGACTTCCCCCTCCCCCAGTATTGACAACTTGTTTATCTCACTGCGGGCCATGAATGCTTTTCATCTCATGGATGGCCTTTTCAGGATACAACAAATTTTGGTTGCAACCCCCGATCAACATAAAACCGCGTTCATAACTCTTGGGGACTCCTCTATAACACTGGCTTTGATGGCCTCCCCTCGCTGTCTAAAATAACTCGGCGCGGAGGTCACCTATACCATCCAACAAGTACACGATGGGATTTGTGGTGGAATTTTAAGTGGCCTTGCCGTGGCTAAACAATCCGTCGCCTAGGTTTATATTGGCCTACTCCAATAATGAACTGCCGACGAATTTAACGTTGTGGTTATGTTGTCAACAACACGCAACCTTCAACCTACTCCTACCACACCCTACATGTCGCCCGAGATCTTTGGCCTTTCTCACATGGGGGTTTTAGACCTTATTTTGGTGAGATTCACCCTCCTCATTCACAACGTCACTGATGGATTAATCACAGCGACTGAATATTACAACAAAATGGGTGGAGGCCATTCCACTCTTTCATCATCAAAAAATAAAAATTTGTCAAATCTTCATTAACCATCACATTATCTGTCGTTTTGGTATTCCTCATCGCCTATAACAGATAGATGTTAAATCTTTTAAAAACAAGTGTTACAAGACTTGTGATATCTTTGATCTCAAACCTTAGTTTTCTCATCATCACTTACTATCCTCAGGCCAATGGTCAGGCTGAACGTCTAATAAAACCCTAACCAAATCCTCATGAAAAGTTGTCACTGAGTTCCGGAGAAATTGGCAGAGCACATTCCCTTTGCCCTTTGGGCTTATCGTACTAGCATTCGTACCTCCACTAGTGCTAAAAACAAAAAAAAACCTTTTCTTTGTTATATGGTAACCGAGGCCCGTCTTGCCTCTTGAATAAAAAATACCCTCACCCTCAGGTACTCTGCAGGATAGTCTCCGCCCAACGATGATTTCTTTCGCCAAGAGCGGTTTATGCCCAATTGGAGCTTCTTCTTCTTGACGAACGTCGTCTTTAACTCTCGATCACCTTCAAATCTATCAAAATGCATCAAGCGTGCTTATGAAAAGCGACTTCATGAGCACATACCTTTTTAAGGTTGGCTGATCTGTCCTCAACGAGAATCAACATAGCCAAACCGCAGAGAGCAAACGTTGAAAATTTGCTCCCAATGGATTGGCTTATATAATCACTCACACTTATGGATCAGTGCACTTACGTTTACTTCGCTTAATGTAACCTGAGCTTAACCCCTTAATTCCGTTGCATCTTCTCATCTTCGACCATTCTACTGTTTTATTAGTGTTATATCCTTCTTATCTACCCTCTGCTCGTCCCTTGAGCTCATTACCACTACATACACTTGTTTCCTACTCTCCAAATAAAATCAAGCTCACTTCTCACCTCCCCTCAACGTTGCCTTCCCCTTTTTAGTCTAGTCCTTCCATTACTTCAAATATAACTAACACCTTCTTATGGATTTCTTGAGTCAAACTTCCTACCAAACTATATGCTTGCACGCCAAAAAACTCTAGCTATCTAAATTATATTATAGACTGCTCCCTCGAAGGACAAGCTATATGCCAAATTATTGTTGCCTATTATATATAGAACTGCTCCCCCGAAGGACAGCTATGCACTTAAAATCATATCTGCTACTATAAAGCTTAGACTGCTCCCTCGAAGGACAAGCTAATACACCAGTCAAGCCTTTTATCAGAAAGCTTCTCGCAAATATGATCATCTTTGTGAAGACCATTAGAATAGTACAATCAATATCCCTTGTAGACTTCCCCGCATCGATCAATTATATCTCAGTAAAATAAAAGCCCTCATTCAAAAGAACTTTTTTGGGCATGACTTGTCTATTAGGGTAGTTCTCTTCATCAGAACACTCACTTTGTAACAAGTTCTCTGTACCCCTCAGCTATTATCATCCACCTCACTCTCCACCATTTGTTTCACTCAGGGACGTAACGTACACCCCGATATATTGTGATCATACAACTCTTTTCACCTATGACTACTCGTCTATGCACGGTACCTTAGGTCTTCAAGCTTCATTCTACGTTGTGTGGTTTGTTTAGCCTCTTTTCACCTACGGACACTCTTCCTTTTTGCCTCGCATCTTAGATTGTGTGTTATCTAATCAGGACCATGGTTCCCCCGACTTGGGTAGGCTAACCTTCGCTTCCCTTATACCTTTTACAACACTCACCACATTCATTAACCAACGACCAACAACCTTCCCTTACCCATATACCATATCAATACTTATAACCAACCAACCAATTTCCTAAACCGTACTCAAATTGCCTAAATTCGCCTCTCCCTGATTCCAAGGGAGAACTAAACCAAAAATCGGTTTGAGGGCCTTCCTTGCTTTGTGCAATGGCTATGTAGCAGCACGTAGGAGAACATGGGGTCTCCCAAGGTTAGCTCGACCACCCCCTTACCATAACCTATCATGGTGGTAAATATAAATATTTTTTGTGTATTTCTATTTAATCACATTCCTCTTTATCCTTTTCAAAACACCAAAAATCACAACGCAAACTTCTTATTATTATCAAATCAAAACATATTCAGTCTTATCTAGATGTTAAAAAAATACATCTTCTCTATCATCGACACACAGGTCGGCATCCTTATTTATCTTATACTTGCAAATTTACTTAGACCCTCACGATTCATCCCGACCCAGGAAGATGATCGTGATCGTCAGACCCTCCTCTCGTCCCTCATCCTTCCTCAAAGTTACCTCAACGGCTATTGGTACCACCCACTGTCGCAATCTCGCCTTAACATATGAATATTCCCTCTCCGCATGGCGGCATCCAGCCTCTAGTCTCTCGCTCCGCCCGTGACCCGCAACGCTAACAAATCCTACTTTGCCGTCATCACTCTGTGGTTTGGGCTGCTGAACTAAACTCTGCAGACGCTTCGTCATGCTCTGCTGTAATCACAGCTATTCAGGGCGATCACGTACACCTCCGCAGCTCTGCTACCACAAGAAACCTATAGGCCTCGTCGTTCCTGCATCCATTACACTGCGATCGCTGCTTCTCGCCTCTGGCCTCTCTGGAGGTGTTTGGCCGGGGATGTAGAATGCTGGCGGCCTCGGCGTCGACCTCATATATGGTCCTATAGCCCGGGTAGGTCCCTGCCCAAATCGATTGTCACCCCACCGCACGTGATCTAGAGGAATCCTCTCATACTCACCTGGCCTGTGCCTGCAATCCACCTCATCGCCTACAACCCTCAACTCCTCATCTATATTCTCTGTTACCATATAGTTCCCATAAGCCATCCAACAATATCAGCAACGTCAACCTCAGCCCATACCTGCCTGTAAACTCAATGTCACCCCTTCAACGGCCTGAATCTTGCACCTCTTGTTCTGTCTGACCACCAATTTTTGTGGTTGAATCCCACCCTCTGTACTCCGGTCTCCTCCTGACTGATGGGATCGCCTACTGGTCCACAAAACAATGTCTCATAGGCCCAACAATGTACTCATATTAAACATCCAGTGTTGTTCCTGTATTCACCTACAAGCCCATGAACCCCTGTATACCTCCCGCCAAATATCAGTGCCCATGCAAAAGTCCATGTTGCCTCTTTCTATCACTCCCAGAGAACCCATCCTGGCTTTGTAAAGCTCCCCTTTCTGCCCGCGGTAATGCATAATATACCCTACCGGGCTATCTTACTATCACTGCTAACCTGGTCTCTCAGGTGGCGGCATACATAATCCCCTATGTGAATTACAAAACAAACCATCGTTGTGATCAATCTCCGGCGATGACGCAAATACTGCTATATCGCTCATCGCTCCCCGCGCCGTGCTAGGTATGCCGATATAAACTGGTTTTTCCTGTAATAGGGAGCCGCAAATACGAACACATCTTTCCCACTGTTTTACTGTCATCTCTCCCTGTTGGCAGACTATTAACGTATCTTCTTTGATTCCATTCTGTCATCAATCAACGCCTGCAACATAGATGGTTACTTCGATCGTGAATAATAGCTGATTCCACTTAACCCCAAACTATTTTCAATTTCCATTCGCTGGTGTTACATCCCCGCTCGGATTCATGACAACAGCGTTGGCACAACTTCATCATTCAATCCTCAACCCTCCCTTTCTTCATTCAATCAAAACACAAACAACCATTCAATCCATAAATCCCTAAGGGGTTTTTCTCACATCTGGAATTCCTCCAGTAATACCGGTATCGGTGTATAAATAACCGTACCGGTTTTCCATTAACGCTAAAAAAAACCCGTTATCCGAACAACCGCTATCGTCACTCTCAATTAACAATACACCTTGCCTAAGCACCACCTATGACAATAATGGCTACGTTTATTCCTCTCGTATACCAGACATACCCAAAACCCTTGATTACCTACCACGTAACACTCACCCCCTCATTTATAACCCTTGTTAATCAATGTTTTTCTTTCTCATATCTACCCACCTAACTCCCCCATCTTATTCACAAAACATGCAGTATCAAATCACAACCAAACGTTTACCTCTTGAGTTTGCAGCAAGCAAGCTTGAGGTGGCCCTTGTCTTCCCTCTCGTCCCCTCTTCCTGCTTGATGCTTCCTCCTCTTCTGCCATGATCCCACCCTTTTCAAATTTGCCATTTTCTGCCTTCTAATCTCAGGAACACATTCACTTTTCCCTGTCTCTTTTCTTTCTCTTACACTCAAATCTCTCTGCAATTACCTGTCTCAGTCCTTCAAAAAAAGCGTCGCGTTCGCGTATTTAATTTCTTGCAGGCTCTCAAAATTATAACTTAAGTTTGCCACCTCTAGCTTTTCTATTTTTAGAAAAGCCATACCTAATACTGTATCGGTTTTACGGCTGATATCGGTCTACTAACTACAAAACGTCGTCGTTCACACTGCCTTTTGAAACATGTTCTTTTTCCACTCATTTTCTACCTATTTTTTTAGTTGCGCCTTTGCCTCTTTCCTGCATAAGCAACACCATTATCCATATTTGTCCATCCATCACTTCCATTACTTTCATCCATATCATCTATCTAAATTACCCAAAACCCAACATGCCATACATCTACGGATCAATCAAAAAACTATCAATCTATACACCATTGGATCCAACGCATCAGATACATATATACCAATTGTCACCAAACCAACAAAAAAACAGCCACATTTCATATCATATACAATGTCTCCAAATATACGGTTCAAAAAGACAATCAACATCAATCAATATCTCAACTGTCCAATTAAACTCATCATCAACCTAGTCACAAACCATTGACGAAATACTTAAAAACATTGAACATCAAGCATGTGGGTCACAGCAATCAATTAAAAAAAAAAAACATCTATATCTATATATATACAAGGGTTTCAAATATACCACTGGCCCCTGCATCGGGGCCTCTGTGCTCTCATATCCAACAACCAAGCCGCCCGCAAACCCCAGCAATAAATGTCAATAACCTCGACTCACTCGCAGTCCCGTGTCCCTCATAGCAAAAATATACTCCGGCTCGCAGGCCGGTATCAACTACTTCAACCCGTACTCGCTCGCAGTCCGGTATACATAAATGAATGAAGAAATGAATAAATGTAGGGCACCAGGCCTCTACACAACAACTTTGCGCAGACCCGTGCCCATGTCCTATACACAAACAATGCATGTTCCCTCGTCTCCCCACCGCCCTCAGCACTCTCGCCCGTCTTCTGGTCCCTGTGCTGCCTCTCCCTCCCCTGCCTGTAACATACACGCCGGTGTGTTGCATAACCTCCCGCGCTCTCCGACTATGGGAGGTCCTCTCCTCTATAGAGCTTGCATATGCTGATACTCAAGCCTGGTACCATCAGAACAATCTTGATAGTACTTGGCCTCCCCCTCGCCTTCCAGATAGCTGTCTCTGCCACCGTAAGGTGCTAGTGGCCGTCCCGACTCCCTACTACCTAACAGTGCCCCCTTTTCCGTTGATGGTGCCGAAGGCCTGTTGGTGCTGTGGGCCATGTTGGGATCTGTGCACTGTGCGGGGGCTGTGCTGTGCCGCGCGCTGGTGGTGCTTTGCCTGTGTCTGTGCCTCTGCAGTGCCTGTGCATTGCCTGTACTCGCCTGGGCGATAGCGCGGGCCCCTGTCAAACACCTATCTGTGCCTGTGTAGCAGCAGCTATCCACCGCCTGTAATGCTTCACCTTACCCCTGGCTGATCTCTCTCTGCAGCACCGCGCGCCAAGTTCTGGCTGTGCAGGCGGTGCCTAATCCTACTGCTCTCTAACCACCCACCACACCATGTAGCTCCCGTACACCACATCATCTACAAACTGCATCACCTTGCGGGCCTCACGTCAGCAACCCCATTTGGGTCCAAGGGCTGTGGTGCAGAATGGGGCCTCTACCATCATCCCTCCCTGTACTGAGGGAAGGGAGGTGTCTCGTCCTGTCGTAGCCCCATCACCTCTGCGTACCCTCTCGAGGGTATCCTCTCGTACCTCCCGGCCTCCGTCTGCTATCCAGAATGTTACTGGATCAGGCGCAAAACTTTGCGGGCTCTCTGCGAGGTTGATGACCTCTGTAAGGTCTCCCTACGATATCTAACCATTCAGGCCCTCGAACAAATTCCTATAATAAGCAACTTCCCGAACCTGCAAGCACTGCTCGGTGCTGCCCCACGACCCCAACGCACCTTCTGAAAGCTATCTGTATATACCTGTGCCCTGGGCTGTCTGGGGTAACCCTCGGGTCTATGCATAGGGTGCTCATAGGCCCCAACAAGGGAATTAAACATTTCGAACAAATCCCGAAATCGCCTCATCCAGCTATGAGCCCCACAGCTGCTCCCCTGTATAACTTGCAAATACCGATATAATGGTGCCCAGCAAACAGGTGTGCTCCTCCACCATCTCATGAAGCCCCCCATCAATCCCTTGAAAGCGGCCCTCCTCCTCTGAGTCCGGGAGGGCGAAGCAGGTGATCCCATCATCATCACACGGCAAGCCGTGTCTCATGTGGTGCTCGAGGTACATCTCACCTAACCATGCTCGCAGCTGTGATATGTCACTAGCGCAACTGCATCCCCCGAAACCTGTAGGATGCTGTCCATGCTGTCCTCTGCATCCACCTGAAAACGGCCTCTCCCTCATAGGTATCCGAAGGATTGCGATTACATCCCTCCAATGGATGGTCATCTCTCCTCGGGAGATGGAAACACCTTGGTCCCGATCCATCTCTCTATGAGGCAACCATCAACTATGATCTCTGCGATCGCTCTATATCTCTTGACTCCTCCGTCGCGATCCCACCTCTTCATGAATAGCCTATGACTGCGGACCATTTGGTCGCAATCCGCGACAGGGCACAACACAGCGGATGCATCCTGCCTCCCGCTCGTCAGCTGCTTGACGTGCCGCCTCTGCAAAACCCACCCACTACATTAGCCCTACTCTCATCACGTATCTACCTATACCTCCCCTTTTATATATCCCCCCGACGCACATCCCGACCTCTAACACCCCCCCTCTATCCCCCTCCCACTTCCTAACCCAAACCCAACCAAACCCATAACTAAACCAACAACCCAAAACCCATACCATCACCAACCCAACCCAACCCCAAGACTATACCCACCACCCAATCCCAACCGCATAACCCACCCAACCCACCAAACCCCAAACCACCCACAATACCCCAAAACCACCCCACCGACCCGGCTGATATACTACCAGCACCGGTCAGCCACAAAAACACCCACACCCTGCCCCTGAAATTTGCGACCCCGCTTCCGGTCGCTTTAGCAACCGACATGGTCACTGTAAAACGTTGAGCCGAACCCGACGGCGGCCCTCCCCACAACCTTTTTTTTGCCTATTACTACCCCACTACCCTTTTCCCCATTGAAAAGCCCTACAAACCTACCCAACCTACCGTTTTAGCCTAACTTCCCACCTAAGCCTCTCCTATTTCCACCAACGTCCTTTTATTCATTATTTTATCAAAACTTGGATTCATACCCAAACCCCCAATTTAGCATAATGCACTAAATGACATCAATGAGGGGTTTCGAACCTACCCTTAAACTATGACATACGTCGTCGATGGGGGTGGGTGGTGGTGGTCCGCTGGTCCACCCACTCCTGCGCCTCCTGGCTGGCCATGGCTCCAAATGTCCTCGTTCCTCTGGGTCCTCCACCAATCACATATTAATTACTGCCCTCCTCCTCACTCGGGCCCCGCTAACCACTCACTATCACTCCTCCGGTCAAATACGCCACCTCACCAACAAATGCGCTCCCACCTCCAACTCTCCCACACAGACATGCAAAGGGGCTGCCAATTGGCAAAAGTAACAATGACAGGACCGTATTTTTCTTTTTATAGGTTTTTTTCACCCTAACCGATATCGGTTTTATTCTTCTGCCATAAGAAACCCTTATCGGGCCCGCTAACTATATCGGTCAGTTACAAGCTGAACATCGGTTGTAGTCCACCTTTCCCCCCCTTTTTTTTTGCCCTATTTACTAATTGCCCGTGTTCAAACCACACACCTATATCAACCTTTCATGGCAAACATTTTACCCATTTGGCCCGACCCAAGCCGAACCAACTATCCCGACCCCGACCCAAGGCCGCAACCAACTACTTGGCCCCACCCAGCCTCAACCCAACCATTGTTGCCGACCCAAGGCCGTCACCCACAATACGATCCGGCCCACCCCAGGCTGTAACAACTACTTTGGCCCGCCAAGACATCACCTACCCATTTGTCCCTACCCCAAGGCCGCAACCAACCATTTGGCCTACCCAAGGCCGCAACCCAACCCTTGGCCCATCAAGCCTCAACCTAAACATTTGGCTTGACCCAAGCCTCACCCCAACCATTTGTGGCCCGACCAGGCCGCAACCAACAACTTGCCCGACCCAAGGCCGTACGACTTCTACCTCCCCACATCAACAACATCACTTTTCCTCCACCCATCATGTACCTTCTTGTTCATTTAGCTCACCCTTTTCGTGGTTTAAAGCATTATTCGGGTCCTTGACTTTCCTCTTCGACCAACTTTTTCCTAGGAGCTAGCACCGGATTGGTTTATCTCAACGCAGACCAACCTTTGGTACTTGCCAAACAGCCTCAACGTTCCTGTACTTCCCTTATCTACCCTGTGGCTATACTTCCTATGCCTTGGATACCAGGATATTCACCTTGTTTGGATAAACTATCGACCTTTGGCCTATGCCTGGCTGGTTTGACGTCAATCCATGTACCCTAGTCGCACTATTGCATTTCAACGTGCGCTTGCTTTCGTGGACCTAAACCCTCACCAGCTTACCATGGAAGCGCTACACCTTTACTACCCGTTATCAACCCTATCCTGATTTCACGCGAACCCTCAATCTGTGATAGATTGGAGGGGATTCCTATACCCTACAGGAGAACCACTCATATTATGTCCCGTGCAGTTACAAACAAGCCACAAGACAATAAGTGGCTAAGTATACAACCTAAATTCGTGTCTTACGACCCCTTGTGACCTCATCCATTTCGCCAACCTAACCTCATCACCTAAACCTTACACATATTTATTATTACTTGTTTGATAAATCCCATCACCTCACCATGCACCTCGACGGGCGATCCGATCGCTTTATGCCCCCAAATCATCATGACCTACCCTAACCCTAAACTACCTCATTAAGACCTAAACGGGTCCTACACCTACCCTCATGCATTCAAGAGGACCCCTTTCTCGCACCCAAAAACACCGACATTCTAATCGATCATGGACTCAAAGCCGCAAACTATCCCGCTGGATAAAAGCATGGAATGTGTGCTATTTACTAACAATAGCCTCCTTTTTCCTTACCGTGCCGGTTCCTACTTCGGGACCAGCCGTCGGTTACGTAACCCCATCGGTTCCCTGTAATGGCTCCCCAAACCAAAAACAAACTTCGAAGGAGTTTTTAATCAAGGGAGATCATTGGGAGCGATAAAGATTCATTCGAATCGTCACTTGGCCGGCAGAGATGATTGAGAGACAATGAGA
>JAHRHJ020001611.1:0-20506 GCA_019776745.2 Taxus chinensis
TAGAGGTGAGAGGAATGGGGTGGAGGGGAGGGGGATATCATGACAAGTGTGAATCCAGTCGATTCAAAGCCATTATAGTACAAATAATATAAAAAATTAGTGGGGAACGAATGGAATGTTTTTGCCAATCATGAGAAGAGTGCATGGAAAGGAGGAGGAAAGCACAGAGGTAGGGTGTTTCATGATAAGACACGGAAGGTAAAATGAAAATCCAATGTAATGGACATTACCCTCAAATATTACAATAGCATGTAGTAGGAGGGGAGAGGTATGAAGTAGATGGGACAATGCTAATGCATAAATTATTACCTTCGAGTGGAGGCACGTTGACAAGATTAATCCTGGGTTTTGATCTATCAACAAGATGTATAGCAGTAGCAGAAGTTGGAGTAGGTAATGCAGTGGTTGGATATATGAAAAACAATATTTGAAGGGGTCATGATTAATGACGATGATATGTTCCAAAGCCATCATGTAAGAAAATTTAATTTGCAAGGGTGAACTGTAGAAGGAAAAATACCTACATGGTTGTAAAGCCATGGCCTACCCAAGTAAAGTAATTGTAAGAACTGTGGGATATTAATAACATTAGAATACCGTAAGAATGTTCTTTTGCCCCCCAATGAGAAGGTAAAGTATAAAGTCTTACATGGGATGAATAGAAGAATCCTACAGATTGGAGAGAAGGGAGGTATGGGATATAAAACTCACGAGGGAAAGGTTGAGATTTGAAGGAGGATATAAAGTAAAATATTAAGCTCAAATCCATTATTAATTATAGCCTGCTTAGTACCCATGGGTAGATGGCCCAAGCCGGTTATATATAGGGGAGATCATATTAAAAAGCAAAGATCAACAACTATATCAGATGGAAAAGTGAGTTATGCATGAAAATGCATATATGAATGTCTGATATACTATGTCTAGATGATGTAGGAGAAGGAAGTGAGTATTCGCAAGAGAGAAATGATTTTAGATCTACCAATTAGATTGGTAATACGACATCGGAATGGAGATATCCATGATGAGAGGAATTCCTAGGAAAAATGCAAGGAAATGATGAGATGAGGGGACCCAAAGTTTGGAATAAGATAGGTTCACCAAATTATTTTTAAAAATGTTGAATTGTAAAACCCTAATATGCAGAGTCAAGTATCATAAAAATACAGAAAAGTACAGAATATGACACAAGTAATAAGCTAGTAAAAAAGGAAAATCAATGAGGACAGAGAGGGGAGGAAACAAAGGCTTATTTTATTTCACTTGACTTGAAGTATTATGGATTGGAAGACTAATGACCGGAGGAGGGGAGGGGGGGGGGGGAGGAGGGGGGGGAGGGAATGTCACAACGGACATCAGAAAAAATTATATTAATTTTAGATGAGCTTTGGACCTAGGGTTGCCTAGAGTTTTAGATTACACTTATAAGAGCATGTGACTCCACAACATCTCCAAAAATATTATTTTTTTGTGTCACCAAGTGGTTGCTAACCTTCCATTGTTTTGGTCACATGTATGTTCCCTGGGATGAGCACAAATTCACGTTATAACTTTGCAAAAACATAGGATGATGCATTCAAAACCCAAAAACTACATAAAATCCTTAAAAGAAAGAGTAAATGGGGAGTCCGACTAATACTTAAAAGAGGTCATCAACAAAGTAACTTATGACTGAGTTTTCCACTAATCTAGAATACAGGTAGTTATTTTGTGTGCGTATTGTAGAAGTCTTTCCTAGGAATACTTTATGCAGATACATTGTAATGAGTATAAATAGATGTTTGTAGAAAAATGTAAACCATATGTGTGGATTTCAAAATGAACATCCTCTCATATGCATGTATGCAAAAAATTCAATCCCTTCTCCTTGAGTGAGTGCTAGATGGATGACTCATGCCTTTAGAATTCCTTAAGATCGTAATATTAGGTGGTGTAGAAGCTTCATTCCTTATTTATGGTAACATAGCTTGTATTTAGCTGATTCAACTTCTTTGAATTTTGTAATTGGCAACGTATAAGGATGACCCATTAAGAAAAACAAGTGCCCAAAAGATAAAAGTGTCACAAAAATAGGTAAGTAAGATACAAAGAGGTCAGGCATTCTAGGCACTTGGCATCCTGGCTAGAAGATGGGGTACCAAAATCAATTAAAGATAAAGAATGAAGATCAGTGAATGGGTTGTGGGTGTTGTGCATGACCAACGAGGATGGAAACAAGAAAAAGAAAGACATAAAAAAATGTGAAAGAAAGATTTCAATTTACTAGTTTCTATCTTAGAAACCATATGAATACTAATAGTGACTTAGGGACATAGGAAATGAAATGCACCCCAATGAATGATTTGTGTCTAGAGTAAAAAGAGCAATGTATCCATATTGTGCTATAATGAGCATTGTACAAATCAACTATCAAAGGATGATGTGAATCAAGCTTTTGATATTGAACGGTGTTGTAAGGAAACCTTCGTTCTCAAGCGGGGTGAAGGCCGCTTTGGGAGCCTACCAGCAACTTCGAGTGATGGCGGGTTAGGACCTCAGATACAGATGTGGATCTATGGGGGGGAAATAAGATAGATACAGAGATAAAGAAGTTGGATCTACAAAACTGATGAAACATATAATTAATCACAATATCCGGGGGTTCCGGGAAGTTCTATTTCCCAAGAGGATTTTAACTCCTTGGAGTGATGTGTCAACCTCCCATGTCAAAAAACAAGATAATAAAATATATCATGAACAATAGTAATGGAATATTTAAAACGAAAGTAACTAAAATGAAGAGGAACTTACATTGTGCTTGTTATAGAGATTGAACCAGGACTCAAGATGGAAAGATAATGAAAACCATGGTTAAAGATTTCTTCCTCAAAATGGAAGAAGTTAACTACGCTCTTTTTTTTTCTAGGCATAGTCTCTCCATGTATTCTTGAAAAAAATACCAGTCAAGGTCCTGACATATGGGGGAAAAACCCATCTTATAGCTTGGATGTTGAGGGTAGACTACGGTAAATGATTACTCAGGGTTGAGTAAAAGTAACCGGAAGTAAAGAGATATGATGTGGATCATATGGGGACCAGGACTTGAATATTCGATGGAGTGGGGCATGATTGACATGGCTAGGTGAGTGAAGTGCATGTAGAAAAGGGTTGTCAAATGGGTATATTAATACCCATGGATTAATAATTTGTGAGAGATAGGGGATAAGCCAAAAGGTGAATATCAAAGGATCTAACATGGAGTCCATTGATAAAAAATTAAATAAGGTGAGCAAATGGCTGGATTTAAGTTAATTTAAGAAAAAGAGAAGCGAGGGGGGGAGAATGAAAATTGCATGAATGTGAGATGTGATGAAGGGGTGCTTATCAAAAAAATTGGTGTCTAACATGTTCCCTTTTTGGTGAGTGGTTTGCGAGAGCAGAATGATGACAAAACAAAAAGGGTTAGATGATTATATGGTCTGAAGATTGGATGAAGAATGACCAAAGGCAAGATCCTATAAAGAAAAAAAAAAGGATCGTAATAACAATGAAAAAAAGTATGGTGGTGGCTCCAATATCTCCTCGGTTAGAGGAAACAAAAGGGCGACATCTGTTGGTCCGAGTCGTGGGTCCGAATGCCGACTTATCCTCTGGCTAGAGATAGTGTATTATCACGTCTTTACCGCACGTTGTTAGGTTGCATTGAGAGAGGAGTGCAGGATTGAGGTAAGATGCCACGCGCTCGTGTGTGTCGTGCACATAGTTGTATCGTGTAGGTAGTGTAGATTTTAGAACCATATGTATGATTTCCACCTTTTCTTTCATCCCTTGCGTTTGTACCTAGGCGTATAATCCCTCCATCTTAACGAATATTGTGCACACTATGATACTGCTTAAATAGATTTCTTTGTTGAAGCAATCACTTTTTGTTGTGTGATGCGAATGTTTTTGGTAAAAACACCATGACCCCCCGTCCCGCTAAATAGGGATCAACCAAGGATGCAAGATAATCATACCCCAGCACAGGCCCGTTCACACGACCGAAGGAAAAGATTGAGTTAATGTGTTGAAAAGTACAAGGTGAAACATTTGACGCCACATAAGACATAGACGGGATGTTGAAATAGTATCCCAACGGGGAATAAATCATAAACTGTAGACATGCATGCAGCAGTAGGAAGAGAAAGGTGTGAGATGATAAAATTACTAAAAGGGTAATACATATGAATGATAATCATGTTTCATAGGAAAACATGCTAAGTGTTAGCAAATTATAAGGTAAAAGCAGTCCTACTCATTCGATAATTAGGACAAGAAGTCAAGATAATTTTATGACAAAACAAAAGCAGATCAAATATGCATGGAAGAGAACAAGATCAGATAGGTGATGGCCGCTATGATATCTTCCAAGATATAAATGTCAAAGGAAGATGGGAAGATATTCTTAGAAATGGATATGATGGTGTCCTTGCAAGAGGACTGGTGAAGATAAAATGTGTGACAAGGTTCTCAAAAAGAGAAGAGGTGAATGCTGTAAAGAGAAGAACAAGAACAGTAATGAAATAGATTGGTGGGATAAATGGAGAAACATTAGAAATGACCGTGAATGCCAGATGTTAGGGATGTTGAGAAAGAGAAAAGGGAATAGATAGGAGGATTGGTTTCTTATGAGAAGAGTAAGAAAGATTGAGTGTGAAGGTGACAGGGGTATGGAATAGAGGGACGGAGATAGAGGAGGAGAAAATAAGGAATGAAAGGGGAGGAAGAAGATAACAAAGAAGGATTATAAAGAAAGGGGGAAATGAAGAAGGACAAACAAAGAGAAGATAATAAAAGAATAGAGCAGAGGATGAAATTATGAAAGAAAGAGAGATTATTCAAGGAAAAAGGTGTGAAGGAGGATGAAGTAGAGGAAAATAAAGAGGTAATAGAAAACAAAAGAGATGATAGAGAAAAGAAAATTGAAGGAAACAGATCATAGTGAGGAAATCCAAGGCAAAGAATATGGAAATGACCGCATGGAAATGCATGTGGATGATGAGATGATAAATGAGATGGGATAACACTGAAGATTTAGGTTATCGATGGGGAAGTAAGGAGGAAGTGCGAGGTAAAATGGGGAGAAGGACGATGTAGAGGAAGTGACATAAGACGAAGATCAGAAAAGAGGAGAAGACAATGAAGAAAATTATGCAGATGGAAGGGAACCAAGAGTGAAGATATTTGATAAAGAGTGAGAAACACAAGGAACGTAAAGAGAAATTTGAGGGCAGGAATGACATCGATTGGAAAATAAGTGGAGATGTATGAGATGAGGATAATTTGATGCTGAGAAAATAAAGAGACGGTAATGATGAAGACAGTGAAGAAATTGACAAGGAAGAATGGAAGATGGAGAAGTAGCGAAGAAAAATAAAGGAAGGGATAGGAGAGGCAATGCAAGTGAATGGATGTTAGGAGAAATCCACTAATAATGATTAGTAAGAAAAGATGGGGAAAAATATGAGATGAGGTAGAAAGTAAATGCAGAATGCAAGGGGGAATGCCAATGAAGGGACGTTAGGAGAAGTCCTCTGATAATGATCAGAGGACACAAAGGAAGGAATGAATGAAGATAGAATGGAGGAGGTCAAAGAAAAGGATTCAAGATCTGTAGAATGGGGATGAGTGATTTTTAGGAGAAGTCCATTGATAATTACTAGCACGGAAACAGAAGATGATGATGAAAGAATGTTAGA
This sequence comes from Taxus chinensis, assembly GCA_019776745.2. NCBI lineage: Eukaryota > Viridiplantae > Streptophyta > Pinopsida > Cupressales > Taxaceae > Taxus > Taxus chinensis. Next base: position 5,718 of record JAHRHJ020001611.1, read on the forward strand.
GGAATATCAATGTCAATGATGGGAAAGTATGGGGGTAGATATGTGGGATAACTCTAGAAGATGGAGCAGAAAGAGTAAAGAAAAGAGGGATAACGATGTGTAGGAAGATGAAGAAAAGGAGAGAATGCAATGGATGAGAATGAATGAGAGAAAAATAAAGAAATGGTACATGAAATGAATGGAGAAGTAATGGGTAAGTAAGATTACCTAGTGACGGATGATGGAGATGAAAACAAGGCAAGGAGGAGTTGGTTTTTGCGTGAATGGAAGAGGAGGTGAGAGGATGTGATGATGGGGAATGATGAGAAAATTTAGATGGAGGGAATGTGGGGTAGTGGGCAAGTGCAGGATGACAAATCATGCTTAAGAGGGAATCTTAAGTAAGATCGGCATGCCGCATGAGGATTTAAGTAAGATCACTAAACCGGCAGTGACGATATGGAAGGAGAAAGACAACATTATATTAGATACAGGTGTGGAAGGGTTGGTTGGAGTGGATGAGTACGATGAGAGGCGGGAGACAGAAGATGAGGAAGATATGATGGGAGGTGAAAGGGTCAGATGGAAAGCCATTCTTAAGAGGAACTCTTTAAGTAATATTTCCCTATGACAGAGATGGTTAAGTAGGATCGCCAAACTAAAGAAGAAGAAGGATGACGAAAATATTGAGTAGTGTATACCAAAATGAAACAAGAGATGAAAGGAGGTGATATCAAATTGATAACAAGGAAACAAAGGAGTGTGACATGAGGGGATGGAGGAATATATGCAGTGTACATGGAGAGTGTAAGGGAAATCCTTAATTGGGATGCCCATGTGGTGGGAGTGATGATGCAAGAGTGTTAAGTGGAAAAGGAGGAGTTGAAAGACATTTGTAGTGGTGATCGCCATCTGTTGAAAGAGGAAATGTTGGAGAAGCTTCTACAATGGGAGGATCCAAGGAAGAAGATATACCTTAACTAAGATTTGCTGGCTGTATGAATGGTTAAGTAAGATTGTGAAACTGAAAGCGGAAGAGTAAAAGGGAAACTTGGGAGGAAAGATAAGTAATATATCTGGCATGGTGCGAAGGGACATAAAGGTGAGAAGGATGATGTGGAGAGAAATGGGGATGAGTGGAAATGGGGAGTGAAGAGAAATGGATCAAATACATTGTTGAACATGTTGAGAGATAAGGGGTTATAGGATAACGAAGTTTCCTTGAGAAGGATCCTCAAGTAGGATTCACAAAATTCAACAGTGATCAAGTAGAATTCCTAAAACAAAAAGTTTATTTACAAACGCATTCATGGAGATGATGGATAGATATACAATTCATATTGTGAAATTTGATGTGATTTTTAAAAAGATGATCTGGATGAGATGAATGGAACATATCTGTAGTAAGGGCGTATAGGGAAACTTTGTTTTGATCTGGATTAGAGATAAATAAGAAAGAAGGTCACTAAGGCATTACACTTGTTACTGATAGCAGGTGTTAATACTTAACCAATGATAGTTAGTTATACTAAAATATTATGAGGGAAATATGGATGAAATATGCTCATAATCCCAATGTTGACATGACAAAGGATCAAAGATGTGACTTGTACGTAGGAAGAGGGTTCTCCAAAGGTGGTGTTCCTTAAGTCTATGCCCCAGCTCTGGGAAACGGAAAGAACAATAGCAGAAAACTGATCAATGCGGGAAACTTTTGGAAAATGTTGATAAAGGAAGGATGATCAATGCGGAAAACCTTCCATATGCTATAATAAAAAAGTAGCCATCATTTGAGGTTATGGTCTACTTTATACGTAATATGGATGGAAAGAATAATATGATAACCTACCTTCAAGGGATTGGTCTATTTCTTTTGATTTTTATTTGATTTTGATTTGTATGCCTTTCTTTTAGTCTCTCTTTTTGATTTTATTTTACATGAACAACTGTCCTTCAAGGGATCAGTCTATTTTTTATAACTTTGATTTTGCATTTTACATACATGAATTTGAGCTTCACATGGGGGAGAGCTAGGAATAGCTAAGTAAACCACTTAAGAGGGGATAATGAATGTACAAGAGACACCCTGAACCCTTCACATGGCTGCAATAGGAGAATGAGAAGGTGACGGATGTAACAGTTACCAGGTCACATCAAAGTAGTGAAGGCAGATGACATAATTCAGATCATTATAATGAAAAATAGAAGGGGCTAAGGATGGAGGAATTATCTAAGGATATAACTAAGTGCTCATTGGTAGATATGTGAATAGTAGACTGGTCGCAAGTGCAATGCAATAAGAGGTTATGTCTCTGGTTTACCACCACGAGAGGGAATACAATGAAGTTGCAATAAGATGAGATGATAGACAAGCAGGAAATAAAACTAAGTCCTAAAGGAAACAGACATATGATCACAATGGTGGATTTAGATGAAAATAAATGATGCCCGAAGAGAGACATAGATGGATAATCATAGCCTAAAATGAGGACTTGATGAAATAAAAAGTGTCCCAAAAGAGACACAAATATAGCCACAATGGTGGACTTTGAAATAGATGGTACCCCAAAAGAGACACAAATATAACCACAATGGTGGAATTCGGTAAAAAGGTCCCTTAATAGAAAGAGTTAAAGGATGTCAAAATATTTTAGATGAGATTGGTTTGGATTTGGATGGGATAAACGAAACAATGTCAAGGGGTAAAGTTCCCTAATGACAAGGGAATTATACGGATGGGATGCTCAAGGGTGAGGGAAGATTGTTCCACCAATAAGTTAAATGTGAAGGAGTTAAAGGATGTTGAAATATTTTAGATGAGATTGTTTTAGCTTTGGACGGGGTAACGATTCGAGACCACAAGTGTACTTAGCAAGATAAGTGGTATTGATGAATAATGAAGGAACTTCCTTAGGAGGAATGTCATGTCTAGGAGGGAGGTTAAGGGATGAGGTGGATGGAAGAACCATGGGAGACCCAAAAAATGGGATATGAATTGGATTCAAGGTAGATGGAGAAGGAACTTTCCCCTGAATGAGGAAATAATCTTTCTCTATAACATTGTAGATGATTGTCCAAAATTCCTTACAATGTTCAATGTCATGGCCTGGGGTACAATGATAAATACAACTATTATTAGGATTGAACCATGATGGCTTGGGACCATAGGGATTAAAGGCTTTAATGGGAGGAATTTTGATGGAAGATATTTGAGTTAAATGTCGAAATATATCTGCGTATGACCCCATTGAAGTATCATGTGGAAGGTAACTCTTGTCGGTTTTGATAAGATATTGTAGCTTGGAGTTAGGAGAAAACTAGATGTAGATGGGATGGATAAATTTCATGTTTTGGAGGAAAAATTAATTTTTTTGAAGGATTGTATTATTTGGATGTGGATCAATTGTTGTAAGATGTCGTAGATGGAGAGACTGATCCTAACATAGATGTTGTGGCATTGGATTGTCGAGAATAGTGAAAACCTGAATGTTCTCGAGGATACATAGGGGACTATTGGGGGTGTTTTCCCAAAGCCTTAGACTTTAACCGAGAAGATTTATTTCTAGCAGGGATGAAAATAATTTCAACTAGAGGATCTGATAGTGGTGGTGTGGTTATTAATGGAGAAAATGTCCTAAAATAAGATGGAGATGTTAATGGAGAGATAAGTGTTTGTATGATGCGATTAATGATATCTATGTGAGATGTGGATTGTTTCAGTTTTGGCATGGGAAGAGTTGATTTTGTAGAGGGAGAAGGAAAATCATTTTTCTTTGATTTAGTTGATGTGTTGGTACAATAGGTGATCCAAAGGGTATCTTTGATAAAGTTACAAATCGAGAAGATTGGGTTGGTGTGATAGAAGGATTAGGTAAAAAATACTAGGGTAGACTGGGTGATGTGGCCATGGACGAAGATATAAGTAAAGATGTCAAGGTAGGTATAGGTGTATTTGTTGGTATGATAGATATATGGGTAGTTGGGATAGATAGGCATGTAGGCATATTGGGAATATGTGGAGATGTGGGTGGTGTGATAACCAATGGAGTAGACCTTATGGGTATGGGTAATGCAGCAAATGCAGGAGCATTTTCAGATGTAGAATTAGAAGGGACTAGTTGTTTCATAAATGTTTCGATGGGTAAGAATGATATGTTTGCTAAAGGAGTTGACGTCAAAGGTGGGGTTGCAAGGGTGTATGTAGTAGAACTGAGTTTAGTTGGGATGGTTGTGATGAATGCAGGTGTAGTAACAAGTGTATTTGATGAAGATGCTGGTGAATGAATAGGTGTGAGAGACGTGGGGTTATGTGTGGATATGAGTGGGACTAAAATGGGTGCTAAGGAGGAATATAATGTGGTAGATTGGGGTATATTTGAAGTGGTACAAGTTTATGGTATAGTTGAATTTGATGTGCATGTGATAAGGATAGGAGAAGGTGGAGGTTCAAAATAGGTAGTGCAAGTTTATGTAGGTGGGACAGGTTCTGAATAAGAGGTGGGAATAATATCCACTGTAAGAACATGCGGAGTTGGTGATAAGATAAGATCTTGATTGACAATGTCAGCCATACAAGCGATTGATTTTTGAGATGTAAAGGGGGTGACGTGATTTGTTAGTGGTTGATTAGTTTGTGCAGTGGAGCTATCGATTTGGATATCCCCTTGATTCAAGAGTTTTTGAACACGATTTTTGAAGGAATGACATTTCTCAATGTCATGACCTTTGAATCGATGATATTTACAAAAGTGGGCCTTGTGATACCAAATAGGCTTGGCTTGCAATTTTTCCATGGGTCGTATGGGAGGATTTTGGATGCAATTTACGCTCATCAACTTATCAAATACATAACTATATGATTCTCCTAAGGGAGTGTAGTTGGCTATTGATTGAGTTGATCGTTGTTAAGACAATGTGCTTGATGTAGATGGGGATGAGGGTTCAATGACCACTATGTTGGCCGCAGCCTTGTACTCATCATTACATGTGAATGGTTTAGTGGATTCAAATTTTGATTTAATTGAACTTAGTTTAAGATGACCCTGCTCAATGGCACAGGTTTGAAGCTTGTGAGCCATTGTGAAAGATTCATCAAAGGTTTGGAATGATTGGATTTGCAAAGTAGATGATATATGTTTTGCACATGAATGAGAGAATAATTCGATGAGTTTAGTTTGTGGGATAGTGAAGGATAGTTGGTTTATAATATCATGGAATCATGCCACGAAGTTGGCGATGGGCTCATTTTCAAATTGTTGAATGGTATATAGATCAGCGATAGTGGTTTTACATGCGACATTAATAGAAAAGTGTTATAAGAATAACTTTGCAAGTTGAGTGAAAGAGAATAAATAATGTTGTGGGATATTGTTATACTAGTCGAACCTGGGACCAGAAAAAGACACGGGGAAAATGTGAAGAAGTAGATCATGATCATGCGGAATAAGAAAACATGCGTGTTTAAATGTGAGGAGATGTTGTTGGGGATATTATTTATTATTGAAATTAGTAAATGTAAGAAGTTTCCAATGATGGGGATAGGGTTTGATTGGAACCAATAGATGAATGGGTTCATTACATAATTATTCATAGGATAAGGTGTTTTTCATTGCTACGGTAAGGGTTTCTAAACTGGCCAACTGATTCATTAAGGCATGAATTGAATCATTCGAGGTGTTGTAAGGTTGATATTGGATTGGTTGTGTGGTTTCAAAAGTAGTTCGATAAGGGAAATGATGTGCTTGTGAGTGTGTGGGTAGTTGGGGAAGCATATGATAAGGTGGTTGATAAGTTTGTGGATAGGATGTTTGTTGAATGGTTTGATAAGATAATTGATTAATTTGTGGATATGTAAATGTCTGGGGAGCTGTTTGGTAGGGACTAACATGTGTTATAGGTTGGGATTGTTGTATAGGTTGATGTTGAGCAATAGGGGCATGACAATAAGCAGGTATATGTTTGTTAAGATTTTGAGATGATTGGAGCATACAGTGGGCAGGAATATAAGTGTGAAGAGGTTGAGATGGTTAGATAGGCCTATTAATGGAATTGTCAAAATGGGATGTGGGTGGAATGCGATCCTCTAATTTAGGAGATTGGAAGGATTGAGAGATTATAGGAGATTTTCGCAGTAAGAAGTCATATATGGGGTTAGGAGGAGATCCAAGTGTATGTAGAGGTGCAGGAGATTGTGGTGTGATCAGTTTAGGAAGATTGGATTGACGAAGGATATGAGGGTTAGTGTCAAGGTGGAGACAATTTTGGAATACATGGTTCTCATGAGGTGAGACCATGCAGATTAAAGGTTGGGTTACTGACAACGTGGTTTTGAGTTTAGAATCTTGTCGGGTGTGATCATTAGAAGAAGTAATTTCATTGGATAGAGAAGATTATTTGTTTGTCTCTATTCGAGAGAGAGTGACAATAGGTGTGAAGTAGAGAAACATCTATTTACGTATGTTGTTGACAAACAAATCAAGAAGCATATTTTTTATCATCATGATTAATTTAAGATGTAAGGTAAAATGGATAATGAAGCTTCCTAAAGAAGTCTAAGGTTGGTTTCATGTAGTTATGGATTGGGAGATGTCTGAGACGGTTTCCTGTTGGGTGTTTAAGTCCCAACCAGTTAACCAGGTGAGAGGAATGTTTGATGTGTTAATTATGTTTGTGTAATCTCAGGCAGTGTGTGATAAGTGAAATGTAGAAGTTAAATCCTTTACTTAAGCTATGTAAGTAAGCAGGATGCAGAAGGTTTGTTTTAGACTAAAATGAAATGTGATATTCGATTACAGACACACACTCAAGAAAGGGAAAATTCAATGCAGAAAAGAACAAATAGAGATAAACGAGAAAAACCTGGAGAATGATTTTCCTGGTTATTTGATTGCACGTGTTTCTAGGTATTAATCTTGAACCCGGAACGTCTAGTGACCTTAAAAGTGCACCATTCATGACTGGAAAGAGGGATCTGGATTATTGTTTTTTTTGTTTATTTGATCGTATGTGATGATGGCATACTTAGACGCAATGGTCAGTGGCTAAGAATGCCCGAGTAACCTAAAATGGCACCAACTATGCTTGCAGATAAGGTCAGTAAAAGTATTTTGTGCGGTGTGTTTGGTTTAAACATTGGTCTTTGACAATGTAATGTTGTTGTCATGAGGTTATAGACATTATCTTGTAATAAGATAATAAATGCTATTAGTTAAGGTAGTTAACAAAAAATGACTATATAAATTTTACAAATGGTGTTGTCGTAAATAAATAAAATAATTAATTAATCTAATTAATTAACAAAATTTTAGTTTAATGTTCCTAGTCAATTAGAGTAATTGCGATGCGAAAATGAAAATTATAATTTTAATCTATGAAATAAACGTATAAGATAAATTAATAAATGTTCAACCCGTACCAAAATGAGAGACGATGGAATGATAAACTATACAATGTGTCAATAAATTCAAAATGATAAGCTATACAATGAACTATATAATGATAAAATAAAAACTATAAGACTAATCTATGAATTAAATTATTAACTAAAAAGGAAATGCACTCAGTGAATTGAAATTAAAAATTATTAAATAAAGATGTAGTGCGTGTGTGTTTGAGCCATGTGGAGTTCGCATGGAGGGGTTTCTCTTGGTCGGGGAAACTGTGCATGGAGAGAGGTGAAGACCACGTGGGTCGGTGTATTTTGGTTGGGAGTGGAGGATAGGGTCAAGCCGTATGTGGGGTGAGTGGAGAAGATTCGAGAGGAAGGGAGAAGTGAGGGCCGTTTGATATAGTAGTTAGAGGGCCATAGCCGAGTATGGGCGTGGAGTCAGGGATAAGGGAGTCAGGAGAGAGGTGAGGATCTACATAGGAAGTTAGATGGGAACTTAGGTAGAGGAGGATGGAGATCGGGGTTTGGTCGAGGGGACTGTGGGTGTAGCTTGATGTTGAGGGGAGATGAGAAGTGTGGTGGCTTGTTGAAATAGGTGGCTAGGAAAGAGGGACTCAGGAAGAGGAGAGAGGTGAGAGCTACGTGGATAGGATGGAGTCGGTTGACATAGAGGAGATGGGGATCAGAGACGGAGAGCAGCACAGGAGGAAGATAGGCTTAAGAGGTGAGAAGGGAGGTGGGGATGGATTTATAGGATTAATGGCCGAGGAGAAGAAAAAGGGAGTTGTGAATTTGGTAGGAGGGAGTCAAGTTTGATAGGGAGATAGGGAGCTCAGATGGAGTGAGAAGGGTGATATGGAAGCTTGGGCAGATGGGGACAGGTTGAAGCGAGGTGGATGGTGGGTGAGGTTGAGTTGGAGATCAGGATATTGAGCGATGAGGGCAAATATGGGCTCAGGGCAGAGCCGAGCCATGTATGAGGTGGGAGTAGGTGAGTTAGGGGTGTGTGAGAGAGGAGAGATATGATAGAGTCAGGGTGGTGCTCATGGGTAGTTAGGTGAGCCGAGGGGGTAAGAGCTGGTTTGGGGAAAAGGGTGATAGTAGGGGAGGGGTAAATTTAGTGATGAGGATAGTTATTTTTTAATTTAATTTTTGTAAATAATTTCTTTTATTATTCTATTATTTTAAGTATTAATCACATTTATTTATTTATTTATTTATATATTAATTAATTGTTTTATTGCAATAATAATAAAACTATCGACCGATTATAAACCACCAAATAAAGATACATTCTAAATAACAAAACCATGTGTTTTGAGACGGAGAAAGATGATAAAGTGTAAGTAACATGTGAAACAAACTAAAATAATACTCAATCTCGTGAACAAGTGAGTCGAAAAAACAAAAGATACAAAATATAAGATTTTACGACAACTAGAAAAACAAGGTTAATTTCCATATTTATATCCCATGCGGGTAGATGTCAATAGAAAACAAGCAAAGCACGTACCTCCTGGTGATTTGAATGACTGACCATACTAACCTGAAATCAAAAAATACTAAGATATTGCAAACAAGCAAGTTAGAAAAGATGAGTAAAATAACAAACAAAATGACCAGATCTAGGATCTGGTCCCACTGGGCATTGCAAAATGTTGTACAGGAAACTTCGTTCTCGAGTGGGGTGAAGGCTTATACTGGGAGGCACCAACTACTTCGAATGATGGAGGGATTAGGACCTCTGATGCAAATGTGGATCTAAGGGTGTAAATAAGATAGATGCATGATATAAAGAAGTTAGATCTACAAAACTAAAACATATAAGATTAGATCACAATATGCGGAGGTTTCCTAGACAGTGCCGGTTCCAATAGGATTTTAACTTTCTTGGAGGATGTCAACCCCCGTGTCAGACAATATAATAATTGATCATGAACAATAGTAATGGAATATGAAACGAAAAGTAACTAAAATGATGATGGAACTTACCTTGTGCTCTACTATAGAGATGAACCAGGCATCAAAATGGAAAGATAATGAACCATGGCAAATATTTCTTCCTCAAAATGGAAGAACTTAATTAAGCTCTTTCTTCTCTTCTCTAGGCCTAGGTCTTTCCATGTCTTCTTGAAAAACTATCAGTCAGGGTCCTTGAAAATCATGGGGAAAAAGGAAAAGGAAAACCCAGATTTATAGCTTGGATGTGAGGTTAGGACTGTAGGTTAAATGATACTAGGTGAGTAAAGAACCTAAGTTAAGGATCTGATGTGATCATGTGGGGGGGGAGCACGGCTCTTGAAAAAATTATCAGATGGAGTGGAGATCATGATGACATGGTAGGTGAGATAATAAATTCCATTTTATAAAGGTTGTCAGATGGGTAATATTAAACCCAGGATTAATAATTGTGAGAGATAGGGGAATAATGCCAAAAGTTGAATATCAAATGGGTCTACATGGAGCCCATTTGATAAAACATTAAACAAGGTGAGGCACATGGATGGATTTCATTTAATTTAAGAAAATAGAAGCGGAATGGAAATTGCATGCATGTGAGATGACGGAGGGGCGCTATACCAAAATTGGTTGTCTACAGAAGGAGCTATGTGTCATGTATGTAATAGAATTTCCATAAATTGATATGAATACAACCTAATGGTTTATGTATGTATGAATAAAACCATGCAAATTCCATGTAAATATGATCATAACTATATCAATGTCATGACATTCCACATAAATATGATTGAACTGCATACATGTCATGAATGTAATTTGAATCCTTAGGATTAACTTGTATTAAGTCCAAGTAGTAAATATTATATGAAGCGTATAATTTTCACAAATGTATATGAATATGTACAATGAACTTGTAAAAATTGCATGTAAATTTAATATGAACTATATAACTATCACAAATGTATATGAATTTTTATGAGCTGGTACAAAGTCTGTAACTTGCATTGGATTAAATTTTGTAATGACAACTGTTAAATATTTAATAATAAGATTTCAAATGAATGACCTAATGGTCGTAGCCTGTATGAATGAACTTGTGCCAATTCCATGTGGATCTAATATGAACTATATGAAATGATATCCATATTCTTGCAGGTGGCAGTCCACTATGATCTATGTGGAATTCTAAGACATCCAACAAAACACATCCCTTTTAAGGCAAGGGATTTAGTGTATCAGTCAAATCAAAATGCAAAAGAGTTTAAGCCGTAATATGTAAAAAGTATCTAGTATGCGAACCATATAAATCGTATGTACTAAACATGGTTTCAAAATCAATGTGCATCATATATGATCGATAGAGAACAAGTAGTATATCTAACATTTTGGTGCATTCATGGTTAAGGTTACCGCTCAAGGGATTCCTTACACCAAACAACCCTATATTAGATTTAAATCTCATTAAGCAAGATCTTAGGAAAAAAATAAAAAAAAGAAACAATGAAACCTTTGTTTATTGTGTAAGAAAAGATTACAGAATTAGGAAAATGGTACTTCATTGCAATTATAGTCTTATGAAAAAATTGCAATAATTCTTCTAAGAATTCCAATATTATACCTATCCTAGGATTGCAAACTTTGTAAATCTTCTACATAACCAAATTGGTTTAACTAAGAATCTCACACTAGACGCCTTATAACAAGAGGATAAACTTATTCCTTGATGTTTTGATACTCATAGATCCACTTATATTTATATAACTCATGGAAGCTTATAAAGGGAGAATAATATGCCCTTAAAAATATCCTTAGATCAACGTGAATCTCTATTGATATGTTATGGAAGAATTTCCCTTCATCAGATTGAGCTCACCAAATAATTTTGTTGGTCCCTATTCGTGATTTACAACTCACAGGAACCAATTGTTACCCTTGATAACTGAATTGAAGTATGATAAGAGATCATATCTTAACAAAGTTCTCATCATTAAAAATGGTATGAGTTCCTATGGATACAAAGGTTTTAGGGATATTTTATAGTGAATGGAGGATTAGAAGTGTTTCATGGAAATAAATAGAATAAATGATCTCAATTAAGCATTGGTGGCATGCATAAGGTGTGCACAACTTATCATGCAAGCCTAGTGTTGACTAGGAAACCTTGTTCTCACACGGGTGAAAGCCAATAGTGGGAAGCCACCCAGCAACTTCGAATGATGAGGGCTTAGGACCTTTAGCTACAAATGTGGATCTCATGAGCGTTAAAATAAAGACTTAGAATGTGTGATACAAAAAAGATAAGATACTGGCAAAAAATAGAAACAAATTGTTGATTAGATAACAAATGCAGGGCGTTCCCGCGATAATTACCGAGTTCCCAAGAGGCTATACTCCCTTGGAGGATGTCAACCCCCATGTACAGAAAGATAAACAATAGATGATAAAATAGTGAGATGACATGATAAAATAGTGAAAATACAAAATACAAGTAACTAAATGATGAGGGGACTTAGGCTGTGCTCTGATATGGAGATGAACTAGCATCAGGATGGAAAGTGATAACGAAACAACATAAAATATTTCTTCCCACACTTCTCACCTTCTAACTTTCCCAAACATCCATGGAAAAATGTTAGCCTTTGACCTCAAAAAATTGCAGAATGGTCTTCAATTTTGTTTTACCAAGAGGCGGAGGAAACACCTCACTATCTTCATAACTTGCGACGGTGGTGTTAGATGGGGTTAACCGCAGCAACTGAGCATTTGATAAATTAAACCCGGGTTAAGAGATGTGATGTGATCATGTGGGGCCCATGGTTTAACTTACTTTAGATGGATGCGGGAGCATGGATTAACACTGGTAGGTGAAAATATACTTCCATATTTTGAACATTAAGAAAGGTGTCGGATGGGGTATTATTACTTACCCATGAATTGAATAATGACAATGGGAGATAATGCCCAAAATTTTAATTATCAAATGGGTCCACCATGGACATCCATATGTTTAATTAATAATAAAGGTGTGTAATAGATGAAATTAGTCAAATTTTAGGAAAAATCAAAAGTGAAGAGAAAGCGTTTGAATGAATGCGATATGATGGAGGGGCGTTACATCAGTAATTGGTTGTCTACATTCCCATTTTGTTGGAATGGTTTGCAATAACAATCCACGAGACAAAAACATAGATTGAAATGAAATTATGTGTCCTAAGAATGGATAAAGACATGACAAGGAAAAGTCCCTAGGTGAAAAATGATAGCCCCAATATCAATGAAAGATATGGCGGGTGACTCCAATATCACATCGGTAGAGGATGATTGCAGTCTCAAGGGAGATAGACGACAATGTTCTACAGACTAGTGAATGGGTGAAGACCACTGTAGTATGGATATAAATCTGTGACTGACCAATGGGACTTGGAAAACATAAAAATATTGTAATTGAATGCCGAAATGTATGCACAATTCCTTTTCTATGAGGAATCGTTGCCAAAAAACAATCATGCGTTCTTGTAAAAGGGACGAAGATGAAAAATAATGATGCCCCAACCAACAAAGCACAGAAGGACAAGAAGTGAGATTATATGTGTTGACAAGTACAAGGATGAAAAAGTCTTCCTCGAAACAAGACACAACAAAGGACATAGTGGGAGATGGGATGTTGGAAATAAAATATTTCCTAGGGGGAACGAGTATGTCCAATGAATGTGGATATGAGAACAAATGGATTAAAATGCCCAAGAGGGTGGTTTAAAAAGGATGTTGAAGATAAATCTTTCTTTAGAAAGGTTTGCAGTTGACGGAGATAATAATGGAGCGAATAAGAAGGAAGCAGGCACCCTTCTTTAAAATAATGAAAGATCCAAGCTACTTTTGAAAAAAAATGAAAAAAAAAAATTGGAACAACTTCATGAAATGAAAAAAATGAGATATGTGATGACGGTTTGTATCCTATCCTCCAAGAAAAAAAAAAAAATTATTCAATTACAATGGATGAGGTATGTATATGATGCCCTTTTTTCGCTTCCTTCTTCCTACTCTCCACTCTTGTGACCGTTCTCACAACAGCGAATTAGGGGTCAATTTGTCCCAGATCGAAGAATGAGAAACACGCGTACTTGTCACTTGATACATTGTTACATAAACGCAATAAACATTGACATTGAACCATTCAGTGCTAGCATGAGGGGGTGTTTGAGAAAGAGAAAAGGGAATGACGGAGTACTTGTTGATTATGAAGAACTGTACTCATGATCAAATGTTAAGGTCCCAGGGTATTAAACAAGTTTCCCCCGCCCTCCTTCTTAGGTCTCCCCTGCCTTCCCTTCCCCTGCAGGCCGCCGCTCCCCCGCCGGCTATATCTCGCGCCTGTGGCCCTGCGTGCCGTCCGCCCTTCCCCTGCGCCGTCCCTCCCCCGCCCCCCCCACGGTGTCCCCCTTGTTGCCCCCCGCCTTAGGGCTGGGGTTTCTTCTTTTCCCCCTGCCCGGCCTCCGGCGTGTCCCGCCCCGGCCGGTCTCTCCGATCCCTGCCCCCCCGCCCGCGCTGCTTTCGCTCCCGCAGAAAATTGAATAACAAATCATAGTAAGAAATCCAAGCAAAACGAATATGAAAATGGACCGCATGAAATGCATTGGGGATGGTGGGATGATAAAAAATGGAACAAACACTAAGAGCTAAGTTATCGACGTGAATAAGAGGCCGGGGCTTTTCCCCCCTTTGCACATCCTGCTTTCGCCTTTCCCTCCTCCTCTGCGTCCCCCCGGAGAGATGCCAACGGAGCCCACTTATGCAGCCGCGGGAACCCTGGCTATTCCCTCAAGAGTGATCAGTCCTCGGCCCGTACCGAGACAACTTGATGGAGGAATGCCCTACTTGGAACAGATGTAGAGATTCCTAGACTGCGGCTCCGTTGCTGTCGCTGCTCCCCTCTCTCGCGGGTGCTCTGCTGCTGCCTCGTTGCCTCCCTTGGCCCCTCCGCCTGCCCCCTGTCGCTGTGTGCCGCCCTCGCTGCCGGTCTGGATAGGCAATTTCAATCATTGAATGAGTTAGGATAAATCCAACCGATAATGGACTAGTAGGGAATATGGACAACACTGTCGACCAGGGGGCGCCGTACACCGCGGCCTGGCCGGGGCACCCCCTTCCCCCCGACGCTCGGTAAAAATCCCCCCCTGAGAATGATTAGAGGACACAAGAGGAAGGAAGAATGAAGATAGAATGGAGGGGGTCCACAAAGAAAAAGGATCGCAACTGTGGCCGAATGGGGAATGAGGTTGATTTTTTTGGAGAATTCCACTGATAATTATTGAGCGTGGTAATGGAAGATGATATGAACTAATGTTAGGAATATGAAAAAGTGACAATTAATGGTAAGTGTTTTTGGTTATATGTGGGGGTCGCCTCTCTCCTCTGGCGGTGCCGCGTCCCTCCCACCGGGGCGGGCTCCCCCCCGTTTTGC
>JAHRHJ020001612.1:0-20498 GCA_019776745.2 Taxus chinensis
AATTCACAAAAAAAAGGATAGAGAAGAGGGTAAAAACCATTTCTTTCAGTGCATCAATATATCCAGAGAGACCTCCTACATAATCAAAACTCGTTGTTTCATCAACTTGCAAAGGTTTAATTTCAGCTCCAACATTCAAACTAGGCCTTTTCAATTATTCACTTATATTTACTTGACTGTAAGGATCACCTTGGTGTAACCATTTAGATGATGTAACACACAAACCCCACATAGTTGCATTGTGCAGGTCAACTCCAATATAACTCCATTGTGGACCAGAGCTTGGGTTGGACCCGTGCATCTAAGAAGTAATTAGATCTTCATCCACAAAAATAGTGTTGTTTGAATCATCAAACATTGATGTGCGACAATGTTTATTTTCCCTTGTGCCACCTCGTTTCACTTGACGTGCATTCTTAGTCCCCATTCTTCAATTCAAAACTCTATAAGGTGGGTGTTATGGCCATTGATTTTCAATTTTTTTGGGAGAAAACCGCCTCACTTTACTGTGGTTTTGGAGAGCATATCACCATGTACCTTCATCTCTAGTGTTTCTCTCAGCTTCATCTTCTTGTTCCTCTCCATCATCCCCATCCTTGCCCTCATCTATGTTATTTAACTCCTCTAAAGCTTCCTGATCTTTCTCCTCAAATGCTTGGGAAGATTGTGGCATGGTTTTATTCATTGACCTTTGAAGTTGAAGACCTTCTTGTCGTGGCAAAGTTACATTACCCTCATTGTTATTATGTTGCACAGGACTCGACTGCTTATCTTGGCTAACATCATTCTCACATTGGATGGTATAAGATGGATATGTTCATCTTTGAATCCCATGATTACCCAACTTTAGTATAAGCATTAAGCCTCTTAGGAAAGAGAAGTTATGTACTTATGAATGAGCATAAAAGTACTAAATAACAATAGAACATAGGAAAAACATACCATCAGATCTAAATTCTTTGTGTTTGTATTATCTATCACCATGTCATTGTCTTTTAAATTGAAAGAAATTTTCCTTCTCCTTTTAGAACATGGAGAGATTGCATTGGACTACCAAAATAAGCAACTTATTACAGATTAAATCATGAGATCTTCTTGTATAGGAAATAAATCAGGAAAATAAGTTTCTTATAAATAGCAAGTAATCTCAACACCTTGTTTCTTACCTGCACATTGATATTCTCCCTCTCACTTGATGATGAGTGAATAAGTTGAACCTGAGAAAATAATTCAAAATAAGAGTAGAGGTTTTGATAAAATAAATGAGAAAACTACAATTAAATACAAAAATAGTGCACATAATGATAAATACACCACATGCATTGGAATGATCAAGTGGAAAATTAAAAATCACACCACCATTAAAGGACACTCCATAAGATCCACAACTCTCAAAAGATAGATCCTTAGGGGAAGGAAAATAACTTTTCCAAGATATACTATTATAGATTCTTAAGGAAGAATTTGTAAAGGAGGTGCAACAATTTATTGTGAGAATATACTAAATCTTCTTAGAAATTTATTTCTCACCTCCACATTCATGTTCACCATATGACTTTGAGCAGTAGTTTCTAGTGCCTGGAAAAAGAATTCCAAATAATATTAGAGGTATAATTAAATAAATAAGAAATCCAAAATGAAATGCAAAATGGTGTGCAAAATGAACATACAACACGTGTTAGAAACATCTAGTGGTAAATAATAGTCCCAACGTGAAGCACGGTCCACAAGATCTATAACTCTCGATAAAATAGATCCATGGGAATGAAAGATAATTTTCCAAATTATGCTATGATATAAAGTGAGAGAAATCTTCAAAGAGGAAGCATAAGTTCCTTGTAAAAAATGAGTCTTCTTCAAACTTTATTACTTGCCTACCCATTCATGCTCTCTGTCTGAGGAGTAATCGTGCTTTTTTCCTAAGAGATATGTTCAATAAAACTAGAGGCTTAAATTAAATAAATGAGAAATCCAAAATGAAATACAAAACAGTGCTCGAAAGATGGATATATTGCATGTGGTGGAAAAACCAAGTAGCAAATAGAAATCTTTCCATTAAAGGACAATCCACAAGATCAATGACTCTCAAAAACTGATTATTCTAAATTAGAACATGATAGAATCTAAGAGGAATCTGCAAAGGGGAGAAAAAGTTTCTTTTAATAAACTTAGAACTATATTGTTTACCTACACATTCATGTTCTCTTTCTGACTTGTTATAGCCTGAGGGTTGGTTTGAAAAATAAAATGGAAGTTGAAAAGGATGTTAGCATTGCTCCTAAAGTTATGGTTTCTCTTTCCAATGATTCTCCTTTGAATGAAAATGTTGTTAATGGTTCTTAAATTTCTAGGGCGTGAAGTTAGTCACATGAAACAAAATTGTTTATCTGAATAAGACGGGGTTGAAATACTTGCACGATTTGAACAACATCTTATGAAACACTTCAATAACAAATCAGATTTGATGAATGTATCAAGAGGTTTTCTAATTCAAACCATAAACCAAGAGGCTCAAAATGATGCCATGACATAGTATAACCTTGCGAGATGAACATTGTATATTTTAATGATATGAATGAAGATTAAGTACTCAAGGGATCACCTCAAGCTTCATGTAAATTTCTCAAGTTTCTTCCTAAACTATTTCTCCTCAAGCTTCAGTGAGTGTTAATGCCTCTCTTGCTTCTCAAAATACTTTGTTGTTTTTCATGTTCGATATCTTCCACATGCTTCTTCTCAATGTCTTCAAAATTTCAAACATGTTTCTCAGATTCCATCTATCACTCACAATACTTCTCAATTTTCTTCTTTCCCCAAAGCTTCTATTCCAACTTATTCTACAACTACTTCTCTTATAGCTTTCTACATCACTACAATGATGAATTTATTCGTGACCAGAAAAATCAGGTTTAAATGTTATCCCAAGGGTCTGTTGAATATTAATACTAAAATCCATCAGTTAAACAGTTGGAAACTTCCTCTAATTGCATGAAAACTGAATATTGAATGTAACCACCTCTCTACAATAAATATACTCTGTCACACTCATTATGGGAAGTGTGTAGATATGTTCTTCTCATTCCTTTCTCAGTTTTCTTCTGCTAACATTGGTATTCAGAGCATTTTTTCCCAAGGAATCCCTTGACAGGTACAAGAGTGTGGAACAGAGTTTGAGGAATCCATAATAGGGCACAAAATGAAGTGGTTTTTTTCATGAAGGCTTACTGAAGAAGACTCGTGAGAAGGAAGAACTCACACTTAGAGAAATGAAAACTCGATTGTTTCCCTGAACTGCAAGTCGCAATTGCAAATAACAGTCTCATTTTTATGTGTATTGTGGTTTTATTGAAGTAATTTAAATATTGTGTGTGTGCATGTGTGTGTGTGCATGTGTGTGCGTGTGTGTGTGTGTGCGTGTGTTACACAATCATAGTTTCTACAGTCTAAGTTGCAGCAGATTTCAAAGTTTGCAAGGGCAAAAAGGCATCTGATCAAGGGTATTTTCCAATCGGGAGGGAAAATACAAAGGAAGAGGCTTGTTTCACAGTCATGATTTATTTATACATTTTTCACAATCATGATTTTCCAGTCATGAATCCAGCCACCTAGGGCACAAATTTCAAATCATGGGTTACTCCAGTCATGGTGGAAGGGCATCGATTATCCTAGTCGAGGCCAAGATAAGATTCTTATTACAGTCATTTTAGTATATTGTTTGTTATTTTCAATTTTCTATGTTTGGAAACTAAATGGAAAATATATCGAACGTGATTTTTCTAGACTCGCAAAAGTTGACAAGAACAAATTTTAATGTATGGAGCCATAAGATTCTAACACTCGCTGAATTTCAGAAATTGTGATAAAATAATCACATGCAGTGAAGGTGAACCTGCTACAAACTTCCCAGATTATGAAAAACATTATAAGAAGGCTCTATTACTTCTCAAGTTGTCGATGTCAGATGATTTGATACCTAAGGTCTAGAATGCCACTTGGGATAGTACGTTATGGTTCAGTCTGAGGGATAAATATCAGATGTTATAAAAGAGTCAGGTTTTATACTTGAACAATATGCTCCTTTCCGTGAAGTTACAAGAAGGTGGATCATTGTCTGAGCACCTACTTCGGATGAAATACCTTCGAGATTAGTTATCTTCCATCAACAAAAAGGTGGATGACAATGATATGGTGGATCCGATTCTAAATAACTTACGTTCTTCATATGAGTCATTTGTGGAGACACTTCATTTAATGGTTGAAAGTCAAACTCTCACATTTGACAAGGTGAGTTCCTACCTATTGCAAAAGGAACAGAGACAAATTCAGGCAGAATCCATTTATGACAAATAAGAGAGTGCTCTTCTCACACAGTCAAAAGGAAAGTGATGTCATTCTGGTAAGTCCTCTGCTTGATATTAAGTCACATGCTATTATTGTCACAAGATTGGACACCTTAAGAAGGATTTTCAAAAGCGGAAGTAAAATATTTTACAACAAAACAAAAGTCCATGTGATGAGGAGCATGTGGCAGCAGTTACAGAAGAATGAGATTCAAGTGACATACATGCTCTTTATTGTCTTACGACATCATGCTCACATGACAATAATACTAGTTGTTCGATCATTGACTATGGTGCACCAAAACATGTTTCATGTCATAGGGACTAGTATGTTTTATTTACTACAAATATATGTCTTGAATCGGTAGTACTAACTGATGGAGAATCACTTGCAATATGAGGGATAGTAGATATATGAATTGTTTTAAATAATGATCATAAAGCGTTGGTACAGAATGTTAGATATGTACCCTCTTTACAAAAGAATCTTCTATCTATTCGTCAATTAACTAAAAATCCCAATATTTTCATGGATTTTTGTGGGAAAAAGTGTGTTGTCTCTGATGTGAAACAAAGACGGATGATTGCCCTTAGCATTGAGCAAGGTGACCAATATTGACTTGTTGATCCTACTACGATCAACGTGAATGCATGTGTGGAGGACAACTCCACCATACAGGATGTGTAGGAGGGTGTAATGCCTTAAGGGGAAGCCATTCCTCATAGATTTGTTGACTTGGATGTAGTCAACCTATATGCACTTATTATTGGGGGAATATTCACTCTACCAGATGACGAGAGGAAGACATGCCTTTCAAGGATATAATTCCTCATTCTGAAGAACAATTTGTTATGTATGTAGACTCCACTATTCTAGATGCACTGAAGGTGCATGGTGAGATGGCATGCCAAGCCACTCACTCAGAGATACTTACATGAAGGACAATAGAGCATGAACAGTTTGCTCATTGTGTTGTGAAAGAACTTTCCCAACAGAGGAGGCTAAATGAGTAAATAGATGAGATTGAGGAGTTTTTTTCTCACTCTTACTACTACAAAGATGGTTATTTTTCCCACTGCTAAAACGGAGATGCGTGTTTCTCCTACTATTGTGGAGTTGGTTCTAACTTCCACTGCACAAATAGTCACATTTCTCTCCTTCACAACAAAATTTGATCGGAAGGCACTTTACCATGCTTTCCTGAAAAGGTTAGATGAGTACTACATGGTGTTGCAAGGAAATGATCAAGATGACTTAGATCACAGGCTAACTGAGTCTTTGTATAGACTCCAGCGGGCTACACAAGCATGGAACTGATTTCTCAATCCACCTCTCTGACTTTCTGATTCCAACACTCTTGAGATGGGGTTGACACTCTCAGCCATTGATGATTCGTCATTGGTCAATGAATCACGTAATGAAGAATCAGTGGCCACTTGCCATATCCTATGTTCGCACGCCTAGATTCTTGGTTTTGTGGTCCTCCATTCGACAACCGCAACACAACAATGTATTATTGATTTCAAAGTACCACCTATGGCACAGTCTATAGATCTAATGACTAAACATATGGGCTTTAGGACATTTGTCAAATTTTGGGACAAACTTAGTCTTATTTCCAGTTTAGTCATTACAAGAGGGGGTGTTGAATATTTATACTAAAAGCCATCAATAAAACAGTTGAAAAAAAACCTCTAACTGAATGAAAAATATTGAATGTAACCACCTCTCTATAATAAATTACATTTGTCACGTCCATTCTGGGCAGTGTGCAGATTTGTTCTTCTCATTCCTTTCTTAGTCTTCTTTGCTAATAGGTTCTCAAAAACCTTATAATAGTCGCTTTTAAATAATATTTACTCAATCCTTTGGATTATGAAGTGTTTTCTTACCCCTTTACAATTGGATTTGTGTCTCCAAAATTTGAATCACTCGATGATAAAAGAGATCCTTCTCACCATTTTAGGACATTATATACCTCTTACCCAGATTTTGAGCTCAATGATAAATTATTACTAAGTTATTTCTAAGAAGCCTGAATGATTATGCACTTGATAGGTTTTATGCCTCACCATGTGGATTTGTCCATGATTTTACCACATTAGTTGGCAATTTTCTCACTCATGTTTCAATCAACATTAGTATGAACGTAAACTTTACACAAATTGTGATAGTCAAACCAGTTTCTTTTCAATCAACATTAGTGTGAATGTCACCTTTGCACAAATTGTTATAGTCAAACAAGGTTCCAATGAAATCATTAGTATATGCTTAGATTCAAGACTACGGCTACAAAGATGACTCATAATTTCCCTGAAAATGAACTTCCAAGCCTCTTTGCTCAAAGCTTACTTCCACCTTTAAAGACAATAGTTTTCAACACTTATCAATCTTTTAATAAGCTTTATCATGCACTTGGAAACTTTGAGATAAAGATTTTAGTGGCCATTATGCTCAAACATGGGACTAATGCCCCTACCTTTAATGGAGCGTAGGCAATTTACAAGCCTGGAAATGAACTTCCCAGCCTCTTTGCTCAAACCTTAGGCTTCCACCTTATAAAGACAACAATTTCCAACACTTCTAATCATTTGATAAGCTTTATCATGCAATTGGAAACTTTGAGATAAAGCTTTTAGAGGCCAATATGCTCAAATATGGGACCAATACCCCTACCTCTAATGGAGTTGAGTTTCAAAGTCAGACAAACTTCAAGGCCAAAAATAGTGTTTGTCTTTCAACCTAAAAACGAGACCATTGTGGTGAATGATGTAGAGAAACCAACATACATGCTACTTTTCTCTCAACAAAGGGAGCATAGGCAATTTACAAGGTTAACTAGAAGTCCAAAAAAGTTTTGCAAAGGTCGCTTGAATTTAATATTATCACTTTGCATCCTATTAAAGAATTGGATCCATCAAAGCCATTGCCCAAGGGCTATGACGCTAATAAATCCTATGATTATCATAGATTCCAAGGACATTCTTCAAACAGATGCATTACGTTGAAACATAAGATAAAAAACCTTATTGAAAGTTGAAATTTCCTACTTGCTAAGATAATCTTGACGAAGACCCTTAGCCCATTTTTGTCTTCCGGACGACTAAGAAATAAATTAAAGGGGAGACTTAAGTTATAATAATTTATTATAAAGTGCAAAAAATTAAACGAAAATATTATAAGCACTTATAATAAAATATTATAAATTTAAAAATAGAAAAAGACAAATAAAAGGATAAAAGCATTTAGCAAAAATGAATTACCCAAGGGAAAATGCAACTTTCTTAGAGAGGGAAAAGTAAGTGGGAAAAAACAATTAATAAACAAAAAAACTAATTAAGCATAAGGGTGGTTATTTGGGCCCTAAGCTCTTTAAAAGCAAGACAACTTGCTTGAGGAGGGCATGCTTTTCTATTTTCTCATAAATCGAATTTGTTTCGACTTTAAAGCTTTGCAATATTCTCTCGAGGACGAAAACCCTCCAAGAATTCTAGGGAAGGACAACAACCCTTCCTCTAGTTTGTGAGAATTCTTCACCCTAGGGTTTCCATTGTGTATCATTGAGTTAGCAATATTTTCCAGTGTTCTTTTTAACGGTTGAAGGAGTAAAGTACAGAATTTGTCCAAGGGTTTGAAGTGAAAAGTTGCAGCAGTGTTTTATTTATTTTTCAGTCATCTATCAAGTGGAGTGGCCTACTTCAAGAACAAATCTGAGGTGTTTGAAAGGATTTCTAATCTGATTTTGGTTGTTGCTAATAAATTTGATTGTTATAAATCAAATCAGTCTCACTTCAAAAAAATTGGTGTTAAAAAGGTACCATTTTCATCTATATCTAAGGGCAGCTTGTCTACATATTTTTACAAAATTATTTTAGCCTCTGTGTCTGAAAAATATGGATTTTTCTTCATATATTGGCTTTATAAAAATACTGGATCAGATTGGAGTGGAAACATCACAAGTTAATGGTTGATTTTTTGGAGTTTTCTTCCCTACCCTAGTCGCATTTCTCCTTTATAAATCAAATCTGCATTAAAAATAATTTGTTATATCTTTTATAATCTGCTTTTGGCTTGAGGGATTTGCCTCCAATATGTTTGGGGTTGAAAAATGTCCTTTTGGGGACATTACAAAAGTAATCAAATTCGAGGGAACTAACAATATTTTGAATGAATTGGTGGCATATCAACATAATCAAATTTTTCAGTTTTTTCACAAGTCCTCTTCCACATCGTGGTATTCAACCAAAAGATTAAAGAGGACTACCACAAGCATCTAGTGTTCATCCACTTGATGGATTTTGTGTTGCTACAACAAATAGGGATCCTCCTCTTATTGTGTTTTATGGAAGTGAAATTCCGAGTAATATCAATTACAATGAACCACTATTCATACAAGTTTTTATAGGTGAACATCCACAAGAAAGAAATGAAATTATGATGGATGGCTAAAATGTTAATGTATGGAAGAAGAAAAAATGAATAGCCATAGACTATTATTAACATATGCACAAAAAACATTCTTGATAGCCATAGACTATATCAGAGAGATTTAGTGGGCACAAAACATTTTATGGAATATGACGGAATCACTAAGAAATCACTTGGTTGTATATTTTTACTTGTTATAATGGATCCTAAGATTGTATTAGAAAGTTTTCATGACAGTGGATCTCATAATATTGTTCTTGGAAGACAATAGATAAATAAGATGAGATCCTTTCCATCAACTTTATACCAATGTTTAAAAATTGTTCATGGGGAATAAGTTGGTTGCAATTCATAGAGATGTTCATCATTTTCCACAACAAGTTCAAGTTAAGGTTTTACCTAAAGAAATAACGTAATATTTTGGACCTCAAATGGGTGAACATAAATTTCAAAAGTAGTGTATTACATCTCCAAGGGTATTGAAATCAACCTTGTAGAGCACACCAATAACAAATCCAAATAAAATCATGCTTGCCAAGTTTGTATTCAAATAAAAGATAGTGCTAGTATACAAAGATGTAAAATAAATAACAATGATTATGATAATGGTGATACTAGTGATGATGACACTACTGATGACAATGATGGTGGCAATACATTATCTTTCTTAAGCCCATGAGAACCTCCAAAGTGATAGTAACACTGCATTATCTTTCTTAAACTCGTGGGAACCTCAACATCTTGATTGTACTCCACATGACACATGCTTCTACTTACACAAAATAAGATGATGATTCCTCTGAGTATGATTATATCAATGGTGAATCATTTAACTAGTCACTTGAGTTTGCAATTGATCCATCTCTACTTCGTCTACATAGTTTCATTTTCATTCTTTCTTTTAATTGATTTCTCTTCCTTTATGATGTTTGTCAATCTGTGTACCTATATTTGGCATGCACTTTTTCATAAATTGTGTTTTCTTATCCAACTTTTTTTGTTATTTGATTGCCCATTTGCGGTCTTTCTACCTCTCATTCCTTGCAATTTTAATTTCCTACATATTTTCCCCCAAATTCTATGATTGATGGTTCCTTCTTCTATTGATTATTTGTTGCTCCAACCTTGGCCTTTTTATTTGTCTTCAATATGCATTTGAGTTTGGGGCATTTTCCCTTGTATTCCTTTTGTAATGGTCATTTTATGTGGTTATTTTTGTTTTGTTTTTTGTACTCTTTTTCTAGCCTTTAGCCCTAATCTAGCTTGCTATGGGCCGCTCCAAAAACCTTTGTGATTATTCCACGAGAAACAAATAATTTTTTACAAACCTTGGGTATGGTATGCTGTGGGTATGTCCGTACAATATATTTTTAAAAAGTAAAAAATATAAATATATATAAAAATTTAAAGAAAACAACAAGCTTATAGTCTCAACAAGCTACAAAATATTAGAAGGCAACAAGAAGCTTATTATGAATCAGAAGCCATCTAAAGCAAAAATTCTTTGACTGAATACAAGAAGACCTCAAAACATTAAATCTATGAGTCCATCTACTTTATACCAAGGCTTACAAACATTCCACTTTATCATTAAGGCCCCGGGGATAGGTTTGGGGAGAAGGCAATATTTTCATAGAGA
Source organism: Taxus chinensis (assembly GCA_019776745.2). NCBI lineage: Eukaryota > Viridiplantae > Streptophyta > Pinopsida > Cupressales > Taxaceae > Taxus > Taxus chinensis. The sequence goes on from JAHRHJ020001612.1 coordinate 10,409, forward strand.
TGTTTGGGGATCAGGGGCCCTTTGAGCCACCTCACAAGTATCCAAAGTTCAGGTTCTCTTCCTTCATGAAATTACGTAACAGTAGAGGAAGCTCAAATGGGTGAAAGCATAATTTCTGCCCATTGTATATACACTCTGAACTAAGATTGAGGAAGCTTATAAATCAAGCTCGTAAGAGCCTGTCCATTCCATCCACTTCCCAAATCCTGTACAAGTCATGAAATCATGCTTGTCAATTCCTGTATCTCAAACCAAAGATAGGGCTAGTATACAAAGCCTCTTGTCAAGTCAAGGATCTTGTCAATGGTGATTTCTAGTGAAGGTGACACAAAGGAAGAAAAGATAGGTTGCCCAACCACCATCTTGCTTCACTTGTTCACATGAACCTTCCAAATTGACTGAAGAATAACCACTGCATTATCTTTCTGAGGAGCCCACGAGAAAACACTCCATAGTAGTAAGTCAACCAAATGAATTATCTTTTCATCAATCTTGGGACCACCTCAACATCTAGATAAGTCAACCAAATGAACATCCTTCAACTTTCATCAATCTAAGACCCTTCATGAGCCTCCTCTGGCAATGATTGAATCTCACTCGAACTTTCCAAGGTTCCACTCCAGTCGAAGCCCTCCAGTTTTTATTTATCCATCTCTTTGCATTTAAAAAAAAGTTTCATTTGTGGGTGCATTTCTGGGTAGGTGACCCACAGCTTACCCTTTACCCGATGTACGTATCAGGCCTGGTACAGGGGTACTTGGCATTTCCGGGCACTTTTTCATAGACTTAGAGTATTTCTTAATGAAACTTTTTTAGCAATTCAATGTGATAGAAGCCCATGGGACAATGTCATATTTTACCTCTTATTATTTAGATAGAAAAGCAGTTTCAAGTAGATTACCCTTGGTCTGCTTTCCACAATTAAACTCAGGGGACAGTGCACAATCACAATCATTCCTCCCTGCACTCGGAGCTTGTAGGCGAGACCATATCACTCGGCACGTTTTATTTAGTCTAAAATATGACCACTTTTTTAGGCGAGACCATATTCTTCCCTGCCCTTGGATGTTGATGGGAGCCTCTTCTTTTAAGCTCGACCAATCCCCACAAAATGCAGACAATGGTGGGTAAATTTGTCAGCATTTTGCTTTTTCTTGTGGGGGATGTATGTGTGTATAATGCTTGTCAGTTGGCTTTTGTTCTTTGCCAACTTCTGTTGCTCCTCCTACTGTTATTGTCGGTGGCACATTTGCATACATGCACGAACAACATTGATAGCAAAATCTTAATTTGCATGCAGGCTCATATTGATAGATACAGAAATGACATTTGTAGACAGGAAGTATGATATCTGTCTGTGGCATCAACAGCTTTAGCCTATAATAATTACAAAATCAGAATCCCGAAGAGGTGATTTTATGCCTAGTGCAGAGCATCTAACAATGTTGGTGAACATTAATAGAAAACTCTCAAGTTGCATGCATGGTCATTTTAGACAAGAAGGATGTAAGCTATTGCCGTCAACAGATTTAGCCAGGAAAATTAATTTTTATACCTGATGCAGAGTTGGGTATCTAGAAAAGTGCAAACTCGTGAAAAATCAAAGACTGTAGAGAGACGTGCAAAGTGATGATTGATAACACAAGTTTCGGCATGGGTTTCGTCTATGATGCAATCTAATGTAGTAAAAGATGTGCTATTTATATGGATGACTTCCATGTCCAATGGGCTATAGATAATAGATGGAACAGGCACGTTGTAAAAGGCAATAACCATATGATTCTATTGGATTTGCCCTGAAAACAACACGCATCGCAGTCACTGTGTTCCACCTAGTCCCCTTTTGGATAAAGAAGAAATGCGAGTGTGCAATGGACATGGACAACCTTGTATTGCGTCAAGATATTCCCAGCGAATCATAGGAGCCAAATTTGACAAATACCCAGATGCCGAAAATCGTTTTATCCCTTCATCAAAAATTTTCTGCGGGAAAATTTTATTTAATTATTTAGAGCCCCATTTGAAGTAAATTGTGCTCCGATTTAGCCCTGTTGAAGTTTTGCATGTCAATATTCACATATACCAGTAAGGTTTTCACCAGGAATGGATCCTGGGCTTTGTCTGTGACTTGTAGCAACGTTTTTCGTTTTTTTATTTTTCTCTGTGAAATTCCCCTATTCTCATACATTATTACTACACTTGTAAATATCCGCACAATAATTTCAATAGTATAAAACGCCACATATATGAAGAAAATCCATTTTTAGGAGATGCAAGCATAGTAGGTCCCTCGCCAACTGATAGAGTGGACCTGTTCTGAGATGAAAAAACACACTGGACTGGAATGTTATGTTGCACCAATTACTCAGAAAGACTGCTCCATAGTAATTTGCAGATATCATCATGGGCACAGTGAAAATTCCCATAACACATTGGGCAGCGAACGGGGTTATAAAGTTTTTGGCAACGATCTCTACGTAATATCAATTAAGAGTATACCACATGCACCATACTGATTATAGTAATTTTCCATTTACCTTTTCTCTTTAAGGAATTGCAATATTCAGACAAGATAACTTATATTTAAATTGTTATATTACTGCACGATAGGTGGGAGAAGAACTCATTGGTTCCACTTCGAATTAACTGAGCTAGAGAACTTTTATTACAATTGTATGGAGGGAGAAGAAGCCACTCAGATATATCCATTACTAACACCTTGAGTCACTTATCAGAACTCTGTGCTCTTCGGCACCGAGTATAAACTGCACTACGGCTAAGAGATCTTATCATATTTATGAATATAATGGGTGGCACTTAGTATATAAGAGGCATAGACTCAAAAAGAAAAGACATCGTTAGTATGTGTATCGATATAGGTCATCACTCTGTTATGATATACAATAAATTCACGCCCACTAATATAGAAGCATCAGGACACTATGTAAAAATTCAAGAAATTTAACATTTGAGACTTCACTTCAATGTACTATCGTGTTAAGATAGGGAGAAGAACCTGCAGTAAAGGAAGAATCAATTGTGAATATTCATTCTATAACAAATATGATGCAAAAAATGGAAGATACATACAACGAACAAATGTTAGGGAGTTGGGTAGCAAGCATTCCCCACACAAGCAGTCACTATGGACAAGGGAGCGTTCATGTATTAATTATAGTCCAAACTCTTTTTGGGAGACACATTTAGAGAAACCTCTAATTCCTAAAGACAGCATGTGGTTCAAGAGAAGTTGATGCCTTATAAAAAGATCGAAGGCATTGTAACGGTCCAAATAGCTCATATACAATATGTTAGCTAATGTCAATGTCAGTATAACGATATCATACAATAAACAAAATATTAATTACTAATATGTTATAGAATTATAACTTGTAAATGAAATAAAATCACTAATACACCTCTGAAATAAAACACATGCAACGAGATCCGTTGCGTTTTTAAAGAGCGTTGAGGGCCCAAATATTATCGATCCATCACTTATGTTACCATATTGTCGTACTAAAATTGACTAAATAAGAGCTTAAAAATTATTTTTCTGTCTATCAATGTCCAAATTTCTTTTCAAAAAAAATTTAATAATCGTCACTATTTGTCAAGCTCTATCATCCTTCATCCTTTCTGCTTTTTATATTTGACTATGATAATTCACCCTCGCACGAACTTTCCAAGGTTCCATTCCAGTCAAAGCCCTCAAGTTTTATTTATTTTTTGCATTTAAAAAAAAAACCATGTGGGTGCGCTCTGGGTATGTACCCACAGCGTACCCATACCCGGTACGTATCAGGCCTGGTACGGGGGTACTTGGCATTTCCGGGGAGTCTAGACTTAGAGTAATAGAATGAAATTTAGCAATTCAATGTGATAGAAGAAATGGGACAATGTCATATTTTATTTTATTATTTAGATAGAAATGCAGTTAAAGTAGATTACCCGTGGTCTGCTTTCCACAATTAAACTCAGGGGACAGTGTACAATCACAATCATTCCTCCCTGCACTCGGAGCTTGTAGGCGAGACCATATCACCCACTTTATTAGTCTAAAATATGTTGCCCTTGGATGTTGATGGGAGCCTCTTCTTTTAAGCTCGACCAATCCCCACAAAATGCAGACAATGGTGGGTAAATTTGTCAGCATTTTGCTTTTTCTTGTGGGGGATGTATGTGTGTATAATGCTTGTCAGTTGGGCTTTTGTTCTTTGCCAACTTCTGTTGCTCCTCCTACTGTTATTGTCGGTGGCACATTTGCATACATGCACGAACAACATTGATAGCAAAATCTTAATTTGCATGCAGGCTCATATTGATAGATACAGAAATGACATTTGTAGACAGGAAGTATGATATCTGTGGCATCAACAGCTTTAGCCTATAATAATTACAAAATCAGAATCCCGAAGAGGTGATTTTATGCCTAGTGCAGAGCATCTAACAATGTTGGTGAACATTAATAGAAAACTCTCAAGTTGCATGCATGGTCATTTTAGACAAGAAGGATGTTAAGCTATGCCGTCAACAGCATTTAGCCAGGAAAATTAATTTTTATACCTGATGCAGAGTTTGGGTATCTAGAAAAGTGCAAACTCGTGAAAAATCAAAGACTGTAGAGAGACGTGCAAAGTGATGATTGATAACACAAGTTTCGGCATGGGTTTCGTCTATGATGCAATCTAATGTAGTAAAAGATGTGCTATTTATATGAATGACTTCCATGTCCAATGGGCTACAGATAATAGAGGAACAGGCACGTTGTAAAAGGCAATAACCATATGATTCTATTGGATTTGCCCTGAAAACAACACATGCATCGCAGTCACTGTGTTCCACCTAGTCCCCTTTTGGATAAAGAAGAAATGCGAGTGTGCAATGGACATGGACAACCTGTGTTACAAAGTAGATTTTAACACTAAAAATCCATGAGTAAGTGAAGAAGACCACTTACAGTTGAAGTAGCAATGTCAGCAATGGCTTTGGGCTTACTTTTCTTCTTCTTCTTCATGACCTTCAATTTGGGGTTTGAGCAACATATGGGGACCAGGCATGAAGAGCAGCAGTCCACTCACAGGCAATGCAAGAGTCAGTCACACTTACTTATCAACCTCCTTTCCTTAACAAGGAAAAAACCCGGGAAAAACACAGATAAAATATGCATATTTAGTAAAACGATTTCTATATATTACATTTACCTGTAATATGCAAGTTTCAAAGAATAACAAGATGAGCATTTCCCCCACTGATAGATGGACCTGTTTAATGAAAAAGCAAAAGACTGGAAATTGCAAACCAATATAGAAACCCTCCAATCCAAGGAGTTTCAGATTTCATCAAGGGCAGTGATTCCAACCATTGCAGCGAACGGGTAAGTTGGCAACGACGATGGTTGTTGTAGCTTTCGGCGGTGTCGTTAAATCAAAAATTCCCATTGCCATAATATTTTCCATTTTCCTTTTCTCTTAGGAATGATTTAGCAGATTGTTTTAATTGTTATTACCAGAGATAGTGGGGAGATCATGTTCCCCCACTCGTTCGGTAGACTTATTACAATGTTTGGGAGAAGACGCCACTAGACACATCTTCTCCTTGCAGTCATGGTTCGAAACGCTGTACCTTTGGGCCGTTCAAAGGGAATGGCCTAAGACTGTTACAACTTCTTAAAATATGGGCTCTATTTTGAGCTATGCACAACAGAAGACATCGTAGATGTATCCGCTGATTAAGGCATTTGTAGAATAATTTTCAGCCAGTAAAAAAGCATCAGGCATAATGTTAAAAAGAATTATATGTGTATGGTAGATAGGAGAAGACCGCAGAAGGAGAACGATAGAAATTCATTCCTTACAAATAAAATGAAATACTAAAAAAAAGTTTATGGTCAAGCATCCAGGGAAGCTAATGCAAGGTACTTCATGTATTAAAATCAAATTTTGGAGACAATGACAATCCCAAAGACAGATTTCAAGAAAGTTGAGTTTAATGAGGCATGTCGGCCAAATATCTTAATTCAATATGTTAAAGTCATCTCAGATTACTTTCATAAACAATTTAAATTAATGTTAATTTACTTGTAAGAAAAATCATAAAATGAAATAAACTCCAGCACATTTGTCATATATTCCAATTTCAGTACAAAATTAACTAAAATGAGTTTAAAAATTATTTTCGTCTAACAAGAAATCTTTCAAAAATTTAATAATGTCACATTTGTCAAGCACATCATCTTCATCTTTCTGTTTTCAATTTGTATGAAATCACCCCTCGACACACTTTAACGTGAAGTGTTTCAAGTTCAGAAATTCCATAAGCATTAGGTACATTTCACAAATTTCCGTTTTATTGATTTTATTTTTTTTGCAAAATACTCTTCACTTTTGGTTTTGGCTTTGGTTTTAACTTCATTATCACTCTCAAAACAGCAACACCATCATGTCCAACTGCATCCAACTTCATCTCCATTGTTTCTGACTTGTTCTCATGAGCGTAGACATTTTTACCTGTAAAAAGCAAATATTTTTTGAATTTTAACATATCACTTGCAAATAAAAATTTTAAACAATAAGAGATGTGGGATAATACCAGCTAGATCAAGATCGACATTCAGTGTATTTCAAGGCTTCTGAAGTTGGAGTGATATTCAAGTGAGGTTCTATGTCAGTATGGCTCTCACTCTCTCTTATGGATTTCTCTTTCTGAATTTGTCCACCATGAGCAACAATTTTGTCACAAAAAGAAATTAATACTGGATCCATTTAATACTTGGATCCATTTCTCTTATCATGCCATAAATTTGTTTATCGATAAGCAAAAACACATGAATAATTGAATTATTTCTATTTAGCATCATGCATCATAACATCCAATAAAAAAATTAGTTTGAAGTCAACAAATAAGATTTTCACAATCATCAAAATTAACATTATTTTACCATACATTCATCTCTTATTGCATATGCCTCATTGACAATTGTAAGCTGATTTGGGATCACGACCATAATAAGTCTGCAGTAAAAATCTAATAAGAGTTATAACAAAAAAATAAACCAAATCTTTCAAAGCCGCCCAAACAAAAAATGTTAGGATTGTATTTGAACAAATATTATGCTCACATTTGCATTGGCTGGAATCAGCTCCACATCTTGCAGGAATGTTAAGAGCGTCAAGTAACGCCCTTCATTCACTTTTTGTAATAGAGCTTCAATAGGAGACCCGAGAACATCTTCATTTTGGAGAGCACTATGAAAGTTACTATATCCTTTGTCAGATAAAAAGCTGTGCGACTATGCAATGCGGAGAGTAAATGTATTAAATATTTTTTTCCGACCTCAACAAATAAACTAAAACTAAACAACAATTGATTTATCGATGTAGAACCTGCAACACACATCCCGAAGACACATTCGGAGACATCGAATAACATGCTCCTCTGCATTTCTTTTTGCTTGTAATTCGGCCTCACTTGGCCTCCTCACAACTACCAGTGCTTTCATTGGTTTATCAATAGAAGTATTACCTTCTAAACCAGTTTGCACAGCTTCTTTATATGGGGTGGTTACTACAAAATAAACCAAGTGAGAGAAGAATTTAGTCCTCTCCTCCCTCGATGGTGTTTCTAGTGGGTAACTGCATAAGAAAGGAAAGTGTTATCTAGTTAAATACACCTGCCCAAAAATTGTTGTGAAGGGAATAATCCAAGCCAATGTTTAAGATTCTAAGCTCAAGCTTTTATTATGGAAACGATGAACAAAGAATAAAAGTAACCCTGTCAGAAAACTCCAAGACTATTTTGGAGTATATAGATGTCAAAAAACTCCAAGACTGTTTTTGAGTATACAAATTCCAAAGGTAATGACGATATATAATTTATAATTTTTAAATCAATAAGCACACACTATATAAAAAGGCTTTCATGGTTTGCCGAATACTCAAACAAATCATGACTCACAAGTTAAACCCATAATATCCAAATCATGATACCCAATACCCAATTGAATTTAGATACCCATTAACCAGACAAATCATGATTCACAAGTAAAACGTGTAATCTTTTTATGCAAATCCCATGCAGGATAAATAAAGCAATTAAAAGTGAAATAATAAATGTAATGCCTTGGATACATACACATAACGCCGCCAGAATAAAGAAGCAGCTTCTTTGTTTAGTTCATCATAGGGTACAAATGAAGTTGCGAGGAGTAACACGGGAAGGTTTGTTGCCAGATCTTCCATGAGCTCAATCAAGACCTTTATTAGCTGAGCATCTGCCTATTGAGCTCAGTCAAACAAACAATAAATAGCAACTTAATTTTGGTACAACTAATCTCAAAAAATATATAACTAATTACTAATCTCAAAAAATATATAACTATTAAGTGCACGGATGTAAAGATATACTCACAGTTTCCCACCATAGTTCAAGTTGAGGCAAATACAATATAGAAGGAGAAGTCCTCCTTGCTTCCATGATAGTGCGCATCAGAGCTTCCGCAGGAGTCTCTGCACTTGGATCAGACAAAAGTGATGGAAGTCCGATTGAATGCAAAGGAAAACTCTCTAGTTCATGTATAACTGCAGTCCCAATGTACTCCTACATGCAACATAACAGCATATTATAAATTTCACCATCTCATTCCAAATCTAGAAAATGCAGATTTAAGTTTACAAGCTTGCAGAAATGTACCAGGCCGGTGCCCTTCCTTCCCACAAATGAGAAACCTTGGTTTGTACACTAAGGGATTGAAATAACTATAGGAAATTCCCAATGACGCAAGATTGTGACAACTGTAATCCAATGAATCTTCTAGAGGGAAAATCTCTGAGAGATGATTTATAATTGTTTGCAAGTGTTCTTCTAAGCATGGGGCTACTATTAGAGAGATGATTTATAATTGTTTGCAAGTGTCCTTCTAAGCATGGGGCTACTATTGGGGGCAAGGGTCTTGAATGCACTATTGCACCTCTATGGGCAGCAGGAGTGATAGTAGACATAGCTTCCAAGAAATGATGCTTCTCCACTTTCACAGAATCAGCACATATGTCAAACTTATCATCGCTAGTGTATACTTGAGGATATTTGTGACGGAAGGCCATGATAGCAGCTTCTGTGCACAAAGCTTTTAAATCAGCACCACAGTACCCAAGACAAGATGCCGCCAACTCCTCTATTAATCCGTCTGATAAAGGATCCTTCCACTTTCTGGTGTGGATCTTCAAAATCTCAGCTCGTGTCTTACAATCAGGCATAGGAAATACAAATTCAAGACCAAACCGACCAGGACGGCGAAGAGCACCATCAATAGCATCAATCCTGTTTGTAGCTCCAATGAGCACCACTTGACCTCTAGAGTCTATGCCATCCATTAGAGCAAGAAGCGTAGATACAACAGAATTATGAACTTGTTCATGATTGCTGGATCTTGCTGGAGCAAGGCCATCTATTTCATCAAAAAATATAATGGATGGTTGATTCTTGAGCTTCTTTGATGCAGAATAAGACAATTTATCATGTATTGGGTTCCGTTGCTCAGACTTGCCTACGGGGCAGACCCCACTATTTCCGTACAAGTTCATGTCATCATGTTTCTATAACATCGACAAGATGAAAGACACAAGATTATATTCTTCCTTCTGAACTCAGACCATAATCGATGCTGCCACATATTGGCTAAAAGCCCTATACTCGGATTAGGATGTTTTTTACCTTAGTTGCTATGTAGGAGACACCACTCACCGAGACGAACCCCATCTATGTATGGAGGAGATTCTTTGTAAAGAGGGGTACATATTCTACATGAGTCAGGGTCGGACTAGGAGACGCATAGCTTTATGATCATAATCAGGAAATATGAAAGGAAGAGGGTGAAAAAAACAAATTTACATCTTTACAGTAGCATAGAATATAGCGAAGATGAGACCTCCAACTCAAAATGATTCGGCACAGAGATCTCTGTATGTTTCATCAACCTGCAAAGCTCGTAATGTGGTTGGCATGCAGGCCTGGTTGTAATTTTGACTGAAGTTAGTTTGCTCACTTGAATAATGGTCCACTGGCGACTTGATCAGTTGTTGACTAGTGGTGT